>JAQPZY010001127.1:872500-1337705 GCA_029931535.1 Margaritifera margaritifera | reverse complement strand
AGAAATATATGTTTAACCACCGTACAGAAAATCAGATTGCCGCCATTGCCAGCCAGTTGTTCCCGCCATTGCCAGCCAGTTGTTCTCGCCGTTCCAGCCAGCCTATCCAACCATACCAGCAGCCAGCAGCCAGCCAGCCACCAAAAATTAGGAAACTCTCAAAATAATTAGGGTAAGATCGAAATATTAGGGTTAAACCTACGGGAAATTATATTATCTTTGTACCATTTGGCGAATTTTTTTTGAAAATTTTTACTCACCACCTTTATAATTTTTGTGCATGACTTGTAACCAATAAACTTTAAGTAATTAACCAAATACCAATCTCTTACCAATCTCTTACATAACTAGGCAGTATTAAATCCCTATTAATCAAAATAATTATTTGGAAAAAAAAAAAAATTTTTTTAATTAACAAAAACAACAACAACAATAACAAGGTGCATCAAAATGAATAGGTCAATTAACAATACCTTTATAAGCAATAGGAGAAGGTGGACTTCAACTCCCCCAGCACAACACAAAGGGGCTCCAACTCTCCCAGCACCACACATAGGAGATATATCACAATTTAAAGGAACCCAGGCAACAGTGTTGGACTTCTCGGGAAAAAAAAAGGAGAAAAATGCACTGGATATATCGGCTATTGAGCCGATAATCAGTGAAGCAACCCCCAATAGGAAACTAGATTCGTCAATGAAATCACCTCCAATCGAATCTAATGGGATAAACTTGTCAATTAGCCATGATCGATCAGTGCAGATTAGGGGTCCAGATTTTGGTGGAGACAGCTACGAGGACATGAATGAAACTCGACCAGAAAACTCCCCAATTCCCTTTAATTCTCCTCCCAATGAGAAGAAGCCATAAAAAATGCCACATCAATCATCAACCGAGCAGCCACCTAAAATCCTGGTTGAAACAGGGCACAAACAACTCGAAAGCCAAGGGGAGACAAACCCTACAAACATTGGAAAAAATCAGGAGGAGGAAAAAAATGGGGGAGCTGACTCATCAACACACATTATTGGGAAAAACGAAAAATTAGTTACAGGGACTAATGTAGAACCCAACAAGGGATCTTATTCGAATGTACTTGTACAAGCATTAAAAGCAAATAGGAAACCAACTCAGCTCAATCCAAGGAAACAAAAGATAACAATTCACAGCAGCCAAACAGCTGGCCCATCAAAACAGGCAACAGTGGAAGATCTTATATATCCATCACCTGATAAGACCCAAAAAACACCCCACCCTCCAAAAAAGGACTCAAAAACAAACCCAGTCCAAGGAAAAGGAAAGGGTCCTTTAAAAGGGGAAGTAATCTACAAAAACTCCGGGATTAAACCAGATAAAGGTCCACAAAACAAAATACTGACTAAAAATAACTACATCAGTAAACACCAAAACAACAACAACAACAACGAACCCACAAAACATCAAAAACAACAGGAAAAGGGAAATCACACTAAACATTATCACCCCAAAAATCTGACCGCCTTTCTACAGAGCCCAGAAATAAATGTCAACACAATGGAGACAAAAAGTATAATGAATGGGCTTCTCAAACATCACGGTGGAGAGTTCACCGTCGCCCGAACCTTGAAGAAATACATTGTAATCAAATGTTGTACAACAACTCAACTAGCCAAATTCCTCGAGATTACTCGAATTGGGCGTTTCAGAGTTAATATCACAAGCCATAAGGGCCTAAATCTCAATAAACAAGCAAAGGTTCAACCAAGACATACAACAACATTTAAATGCATAATTAACATCTACCCAGCCGCGGATCTTAAAAAAATCACACAACAACTCCAAAACCAAGGACATGAAATAAACCAGGCTGTCCGCTTCAACAATAAAAAGGGAAATAAATCTCAGATAGTCCTCCTCCATTACAGGAAAAAACCAGACACATCAAAAATGATCAAACTAGGACCGTACGGGAAGTGGTACCGTCTGGAAAAATTCATAAACAAAGCACGTTTTTGTAATAAATGCCTAAGTTGGGGCCACTTCTCCACAATATGCAGGTCACCAAGACGGTGCATCAAATGTGGAGGGAACCATACTGGACAATGCAGAGCCCATAAACCCAAATGTGCAAACTGCAACACATTGCAAACTCATTGAATTGTCACTTAGCTATTAGGGAAAAAAAAATCGTGGAGTGCATGACAACAAACGAAGTAAACCACTCAACCGCCCAAGCAATGATTGATCTCCAACATACCGTTAGTCAAAAAACCCAAAATAGAGAAACAAACAGTAAGGAAATTCAAAGTAGCCAGGCCCCAGTTGTAACCAGAAATGACAATACAAATTTAACTAAAACCAAAAGTCATACACTTAACAGCAACAAGAGCGCACCAACCCCACCACCCCAAAAAGCTCAGATAAATAAGGAACCTAGCAACAAAAACCCCAAACAGGCTCAACCAACGCCTGTCCCAAATAAATCGGGAAAGCAGGGGGAAAAAACACAAGCTGAACCAAAAACAATCCCAGTCAACAATCCATTAAAAACAAAAGTAGATAAAGTTGCAATTATCTCAACAGATCAGGTGCTCACCCTGATTAGAGATATTATTAATGAGGTACTAAGTCCAACCAAAACCAAAGAAATATCAACAGATAACCTTTGTAATAAGATCATCGCCATTGCGAATAAACTAAGAACTATAGTTAGAGTATAATGGGGGCAAATAGGGAACAAAAACAGGAAACATAGGGAAGCTAACATAAGTATATACAAAAATCATAAACGTAAATCCCCAACAACAACTATGAACACAAAAACATCAGTAAATATATGGCAATGGAATTGCAGAGGCATCAGACCAAATGCCGGAGAACTTGCCATCAAAATCTTAAAAGCAAATAATAAACCGGATGTGGTATGCCTACAGGAGACGCTCTTGAACGATAAAACAACCAACTTACCAAAAATCCCTGGTTACTCGACAAACTATTGCAAGCATAGACCAGGGGGGAAAAAAGTCGGGGGCCTAGCAATATACGTTAGCGACGCCATCTCTAGTGAGTGCGTTGAGAGCGCTCCACCATCCACAAACGAGAAAACTAACCTAGAACATCAAATAATAAAAATAAATACAGGCAACACTCCACTAATTATAGTTAATATGTATGACCCAGGTGGGGGTCAATTGACTGAAATTAAAACCCTAAAATCAACTATCAAAGATCTAGGGGACAACATTTTAATATGTGGGGACTTTAACGCCCACAGTGAACAATGGGGAGGAGACCAATTGGATCAGAGGGGCGCAACTATTGAAAAGTGGATCTCCACCTCCAATTTGGTCATACTAAATGATGGAAACGGCACAAGAATCAACCCGGCAAACGGGAAGATATCAGCCATTGATCTTACCATATGCTCTCCTAAGATCGCGGAAATTACCGACTGGGAGGTAGATCAATCAGGGACCCTAGGGAGTGACCACTTCCCGATATGGATCACCATCCACACCAAAATCCACAAAAACAACAGGACTAGTACTCCCAAATGGAGATATGACAAGGCGGACTGGGGGTCGTTCCGTTCTCTCTGTGATAAGATTACATATGCCCAGCTGTTCAGTGAGAACATCGATACTTTTAATAAAAATGTAATAGATGCACTGTCATCAGCGGCTGAGCGTTGTATGCCGAAAACGGGAGGAGGGGCCGGCAAACAGTCCGTGCCATGGTGGAATAACGAATGTAAGCAAGCTATAAAGGAGAAAAAGAAAGCTCTAAATAGGTTTAAACACACTAAAAATTCCATAGACTTTCTCGCTTACAAAGAACAAGAACAACTTACCAAAAACATCATTAAAAAATCAAAACTTACATCATGGAAGTCATTTTGCTCAACTCTAAACTATAAAGCAAACTCCAAACAACTATGGGACAAAATCAAACAAATTAGGGGAAAAGGATCACGAACATCGCCAAAACTTGCAGGGCTTACCACCGACACGGAAAAAGCTGAAAAATTAGCCCAACATTTTGCCAGCATGAGCAGCAACTCAAACCATTCTGAAAACTTTAAGAAACACCGAAAAATGGTTGAGGAAAAGTACCCCCATATGTTCACAGATAAGGGTGACCAATCAAACCCTTTAAATATCGAATTTAATTTAAATGAATGGAGGAAAGCCGTAAATAGGAAAACCAAATCGACAGCCCCCGGGGAGGACACGCTAGGGTATGATATATACAAAAACATCCCGGAAAAAAACAGCCTTAATGGTTTTGTGCCTGCTGAACGCTTCATGGAGGTCGGGAAAAATTCCAAAAAAATGGAAACACTCTATAGTGGTTGCAATCCCGAAACCCGGAAAGAGCCCGGCAGACATAAAGTCATACAGGCCTATATCCCTAACAAATAGTCTCTGCAAAATCATGAAGACTATGATAAACAATAGGGTAAAATACCACCTGGAAAGCAAAGGGCTGCTATCCCACAATCAGAGCGGCTTCCGTAATAATCGATCCACAATGGACCAGATAATGCGACTGGAGTCCAACATAAGATTCGCATTCAATGCCAGAAGAAAAAGGGACCGAAACCTAATCGCGATCTTTTTAGATCTCGAGAAGGCCTACGACCTAATGTGGACCAAAGGGTTAATACTCAAATTGAACCATTACGGAATATCTGGCCGATCACATAAGTGGATAGCGGAATTTCTCACAGGTCGAAGCATTCAAATCAGGGTCGACAACAAGTACTCGGAGTGCTACAAGGTCGAAAATGGCACACCCCAGGGGAGTGTGCTGAGTCCGACCCTTTTCAATATTATGATAAATGACCTGGAGAAATCGGTCGACCGGTCCTGTCTGGACCTGTCTCAGTTCGCCGACGACAGCGGGATCTGGAAAAGGGGAAACCCTGATAGCGAAGCTGTGGTCGGAGAATTGCAGGTGGGTCTGGACAGAATCGGTCGATGGGCTGACAGGTGGGGTTTCAAAATCTCCACCGGCAAAACGGTAGGCGTTATGTTCTCCCCAAAAATTAAATTTCGACAAAAACCACCAAAATTATATTTAAATGGAGTCTCTTAATAAAATTCGAAAAAGTAGCAAAATTCCTAGGCATGCTCTTCGACGAGCATTTGACCTGGGTCCCACATATAAATGAACTAGTGAGACGATGCGGAAAGGACTTAAACCTCCTCCGGAACCTCAAAGGCTCCGATTGGGGGGGGCGGATCCCGAAACTCTCCTCATCCTCTACAAATTCCTAATTAGATCAAAATTAGACTATGGGTGTCAAGCATACAACTCGGCTAGCCCCAGCAGTCTACAAAAACTAGATATAATTAGGCACAAAGCTTTAATTATATGTACTGGAAATCTACGGAACATTTCCGGGGATGAGTTAAATATCCTAACAGGTGAACCCCCCCTCAACCTAAGGCGGGAGGAACTTCTACTGAGATATAAGGCTAGGATATCGGTTCACACCGAAGCTCATCTCACCCAAAAAGCCCTAAATAAATGCGATAAACCATTCCGACACAAGTTACTAAGAAACCTACCAGGAGGGAAAAGAATTCAAGAATTAAAGAAAGAACTAAATATACAAAACCTCCAGGCGGAAATGATAAATTACCCAGACAGCGCCCCCTGGACAAATATGCCCCCCATAGTAAACCTAAACGCACTAAAATATGGGAACAAAAATGAACATCCAAATGAAATGAGGGCAAAAATTCTTGAAGAAATTGAAAATAAATATGAAGGATATACCGCCATATATACAGATGGCTCAAAAAACCCCAACCCTGCACGCACTGCAGCGGCAGTAGTTATCCCTGGGGAGGGCATCACGCTGGGGGCGAGACTACCTGATCTCTGCTCTATTTACACAACGGAATTCTGGGCCATAAAACAAGCGATTGAATGGGTCCTAGAATCAAAAAAACAAAAAACAGTGATCATTAGCGACTCCCTTAGTGTGTTGCGCTCCCTAGAATCGGGGAATTCCACAAGTAGAGAAAACCTACTTCGAGAGGTTAATCTAAAACTCAAAATATTAGATCATAACCAACAAGCTGTAGAATTTATGTGGGTGCCCTCTCACATAAACATCCCTGGAAATGAGAGGGCCGACAGAGAAGCTAAATACTATCTAAATGAGCCCGTAATTCAAAAACTGGATTACAGCGTCCAGGAAATTTATAGCATCATCAGAAATAAAATTAATCAAAAATGGCAGTCGGAATGGGATAAATCAAATAAAGGGCGCAGACTCTACGATCTGCAAAAGACAATAAATAGAAATATCGAACATCCAACTCTGTCAAATCCGCACGATTACAAAATCATAAATCGAATAAAAGCGGATAAAACGCTTCTTGCAAATAGCTTTGGAAAATACGTGTCGGGACTAAACACAGCAGGAATTAACTGCCCACACTGCCCCACCCCTGAAACCTTGGAACATGTTTTTAACATCTGTTATAAATACAACACCGAAAGGAAAAAATTCCAAGAAAATCAAACCAAGCTAAAATCACCAACTACTTATCCGGATTTCCTCAAAGATGGTAACAAAAACACGAAATCCGTATACACCAACATAGTGGTGTACTTATCAGAAATAGGAAAAAGAGGAAAAATTTAATAAAATTTATAATTAAAATTCTTAAATTATCCTAGTAGATAATAAAACACTAACGGGATGAAGGCAAAGGACATATTCCCTCTTAAAGGGAGTGCCTATAAGGATCTGGACCCTTCATCCCCGAAAAGTGTAAAATAGAGACAGAGAAATAAATATCCAATTTCAAATAAAGGTAAAACCCCAGGTCTGATAAGATCTGGGGTCAAGTCTAATAAATCTAAACTTAATCTAGGGGATATAAATTAAGGATATCACAAAACACTAGCGGGATGAAGGCAAAGGACATATTCCCTCTTAAAGGGAGTACCTAAGAAGGAGCTGGACCCTTCATCCCTGAAAAGTGTAAAATAGGGACAGAGAAATCAAAATATCCAATTTAAAATAAAGGCAAAACCTCAAGTTTGATAAGATCTGGGGTCAAGTCTAACAAATTTAACTTAATCTAGGGGATATAAATTAAGGATAGCACAAAACCAGCTTAGCACCGGACACATTTAATTCTTTTTTTTTTTTTTCTTACCCTATCTCTACTTTAACATAATATCATCGATCCCATACTAAACAATTAACCTTAACCTCTGTCGTACGGATTGGGCTCTGGTCTGATGCGAGATTTTCGGTCATGCTTTTAAACAGGTGCTAGGTACCATACTAGCATTCACCTGGGCGGAATCCCTGCGTATCCTCAAGGTGCGAGTGATCGTAGGATTTTCTGCTACCCAAAGCACTGGTGCCTGGAACCATACGGGCATGCCAGGACGGAATCCTTGCTGGGGCCTAAATACTAGTCCTGAGACAGTCAATCTTTCTCCTTTCTTTTTTTTTATTTTTTTTATTTTTTATTTTTTTTTTTGAATGAAAACTGCATTCAGCCATACGTTAACTATTAATTCTATAAGGTGATCATAATCCCTGATCATCAGGCCCTCTTGCCGCACAATGTGGCACTCGATTGGAAAAAGGTCAAAATAAACTAAGTAATATAAGGACGGTATATTAAACGTAACAACTATACCCCAAAATATTAACAATATAAGGTGATCATAAACCCTGATCATCAGACCCAGCCGCACAAGGTGGCACCAAATTGGATAATTTTACTTAAGAATATAATTAGAAATAAAAACCCACGTAAATTAATCGCATAAGGTGGTCCCAAGTCCAAACCATCAGGCCCAAACTGCACAAAGCGGTTACTAAATTCTGAAACGTTTTAATATTAAAGCTAGTGTACAACCAAAATTAGCAATATAAGGTGGTTTTAAATCCCAAACCATCAGGCCCAGCTACACAAAGTGGCAACCTAAAATAATTAAACGAACGTAATTTTTTTTTTTTTTTTTTTTTTTTTTTTTACTAACCAATACCAACAGCCATATGGTACAGACATAATTTTAAAAATTGTTATACCACAGCAAATACTTTCCTCTTTCGGCCAAAAACTATCAAAATTATTAAACGTTAAGTAACCCTGGACCAGCCGGAGCCACCTGAGACGCGACGGCGCAGTCAGTCGAACCTTACCTCCTTTTCCGCGCCCTGACAGAATCATCGCAACAATTAAGTAATCCTGTAAACATTGTGGTTCTATTCCTATGAAAAGGAAAAATATAATTTAAATACACGCACCCCTCCATGTCACTCCTTCAATGAACCCCCTTAGTGGGGATACCATGTAGCGATGGAGCGGTGCGAAAATAGCGTCCATACACGCATAAATACTGTCCGGTGGGTTGCAGCTCTGTAACCCACGGGACGAAAATAAGTGTGCGTAGCATACTGCTTAATCCTTCATTGCGTGCTTCGCACGCAATGGGGGTAAATCGTCGTACATGCCCGAATGGGCGCACACGACGTTAATACAATCATCATCATCATCATCACCCGATTATCGAGTCTACAGCGAACAGAGAAGAAAGAGGTCGTATAAATAACGCTAGAGATGGAGCTAATTATTCCAGAAAAGGCCCTGAGTGCACTGAAAGGAATTGGCCTTTCAGTTGCATCTGGATGGAGCTTGCGAGCTCAGGAGAAGAGAACTACTCTTCTCCTGATATGGGAAAACAATATAGTAGAAGAAAGAAGAATACCGTATAGAAGGCCTGGACAGGGAGTATGGCAACAACAAAAATGGTGGCGTCCTAGGCAGATGCCGCCCATACAGTCGAGACAACCGACGCCAACTGCACCTCCCTTGGAACCAAGGACACAGCCACCTACTTCATTCACTTCAACAATAACAACTTCAACAATAAATTTGAGTTCAGCTACAAGTGAAAAACCTCTGCTGACTGCGGCAAGCAGTCCGCAAAATGGGGCAAGTCTAGCAGCAGAAGATTTGAGTAGGGGAAACAAAAGTCAGAAAGGGGCCCCAAAGCAACTCTTTCAAGAGGAAGAAAAAGGGAAAACACCAGAAGAAAGCACTGTTTTAATCCCAGAACCGGCAATCCAGACCAGGGGTAAAGAAGAAAAAGAGCCCGAATGGACGTTGGTCCATAGAACCGGTATACGTACAACACCTCCTCATAAAATACCCCCTCCGATATCAAAGGGGAAAAAAACACAACAACAACAACAACAGAGAAAACAACTACAACATCAACGGAAACAAAATTCAGAAACAGCAACAGTCTCTCCACCACCCTGTCCAACAACAACTTCGCAAACTAAAATAACTCCGGAAAAGCAGGCGGAAAGTCAGGTAGCGGCGGAAGAGGGAAATTCTTCCCACCCCTCCTCACCAAACTTACCACCGGACCATAGTGAAATGGAAAAGCTGGAGCAGGCTAATGCATTTATGTATGACTTGTCTCTCAAAATGGGTCAAAACGAACTCTGGCGCAATAAAAAGGCTGCCATGAAATACATCGAGGATTTTAGATTGATAATTCGGTCAAAGGTCCAAGATGTACGTGGCGGCCGTCAATCAAAAGCCAACAAAACACGGGTCCAAAAAGTCATCGAATCTTTTAGAGCTTATGGGGAAAAATTAGCCGAATGTCCAGCTCCGTTGGCGATATGTATATGCAACAATTTGGCATCCCATTTTGAACTCCAGAGGGAAAAATTCTTTGTAGAACGCGCCATGAGAGATTATGACATGGGCGATTTTATGGATCCAGACATCAGCCCAAAAAAGAGGAAAAGACTGCGGATATTGGATCTTGTGCCGGACCATCTGAAGGATATTATTTAGCAGATGCTAACCCAAAGCCTCTGAGTCCTTTTAAGGGCTAAAAAGAGTTCCTGTTTATTACCTATTGGTTTTCATTTTGGCTTGAAAACCTTTTCGAATACAACTATATCATACCACAAATATGAACAATTATCCACCGAATCCAATGATAACTTGATAATATCTAATTAAGATCACAAAATTATGAGGGTTACTCAAACCCAAATTTATTTATTTATTACATTTTTTCGGAAAATAAATGTACACTATGTACACGAAATTTCAAAATTGATAGGGAATTAGGAAAATTTATAGAACTGACTAAATGTGACCGTAATTACAATATGTGGCTAACACACAATTGGTATTAGGGACAGCCCGACTTAGTATAACTGGGCAGAATTTGATCATGTATGTACGTTCTTGGCGTTTCGGCTTCCGCCACGCTTCGCGCCTTCGCTTGCTTAGTCCGTGCCGCCTTTTCACTCCTGACTGCATACTTGACACAATTCAATCCACAACGTGCGCTACAACGCGCACACATGTACCTGTAAACATTGTGGTTCTAGTCCTATGTACAGGTATAAAGGTGCACACTCTCATATAGCGCACATTCATTTAACCCCCTTAATTGTGGGGAACCATGTTGCGCTGGGGAGGTGCACTTAGAAATAATTTACACATCCCTCTGGGATGTGTAGACGGTACTCATCCTCCAATAGCGCGCAATCATTTTAACCCCCTTAATTGTGGGGAATCATGCTGCGCTGGAGGGGAGTACTGAAAATAGAGTCAGGTGGTTGCAATCTGTCAACACACCTGACCACCTAACACCCCTCAGCGTGCTTCGCACGCTGTGGGGGTATATAGTCGTCCTTGCTTGAAGGGCGAACACGACTTTAATCCAAGCTACTACTACCACCCGATTATCGCTTTCTCCATTCCATTCAGGCAGCAGCAGGTGGAGAGTGTAGACGTGTGGCAGACGTGCTAACCGGTAGAGGGAGACGCAGTGGACGAGGAGGGAAGGAGGCAGTCTTGGCAGCCTTGCAGCAGCTATGGACACTCAACTACAACTACAAGGATTCGCTCTTGGTTTGGAAGTTTGGGGCCAAGCTGCTGTGCTGACCAATGGAGTTTATGTCGACCTATCCCCCCGCCAACAGCCGACCACATGGAGCAGCAACATAGCGAGTTACCAAGGGGGCGCTGCGTTAAGGAGAGAGCCAGCATGGCAGACAGACAGAGCTTCTCTACCGGGGACCACCTGCTGAATAATAGTCCTTCTAAGGGCTAATTCATTGCCTGAATCAACGTGGTTTTCAATTTGGCTATTTTTCGAAAACCCCTTTTGATTATACTCTTTTCAAACACAAATTTGATCAATTTCGAACCACCGTCTAAAAAATTACAACCCATAATTGTAGTGTGCGTGATACGAAAAAAAAAGATATGAGTAATTTTTACTCAAAGATTGGTATTGTTTTTGGAAAAAATATGTACATTTTGTACACCAATTTTTTTTAACTGAAATATTCGCGTTAAATGGAAAATTCTTTGAAACTCGAAGCATTGTCATAATTGAACTAGTGGCTTACATTTTATTGGTATTAGGGACAGCCCGACTTAGTATAACTGGGCAGAATTTTATCATGTATGTACGTTCTTGGCGTTTCGGCTTCCGCCACGCTTCGCGCCTTCGCTTGCTTAGTCCGTGCCGCCTTTTCACTCCTGACTGCGTACTTGACACAATTCAATCAACAACGTGCGCTACAACGCGCACACATATACCTGTAAACATGGTGGTTCTAGTCCTATGTACAGGTATATCAACACACCTTACGATTTCGTGCATTCAATGAACAACCTTTGTGGGGCAACCATGCATTGACTGTAGGATGTGTTAAGTGTACTACCTGACCAATAGCGCGCATTCAATTTAACCGCTTCGTGCGGAATCAAGCTGCGCTGGAGGGGTGTACATCTGTGTCAGGTGTGTTACGAACTGTTAATACACCTGACATACTAGAAATGTGTTCAATCACATATTTAATCCCCTTAACGGGGGTACATAGTCGTACATGGCCGAATGGCCGTACACGACTTTAATTCAAAAATCATCATCACCCGATTATCGCTATAGTTTTCAATTACATCCCCACACTCACAATTTTCAATCCATTCCAAAATTTATTCTTAACATTATTAGAAATAAATTATAACCCATAAAGAGAGAAAGAGAGAATATAGCAGAGATAAACACATTGGTAGAGAGAGAGAGAGAGAGAAGGGCTACACTATTTAGGGGTTGTTTTTTTCAAACTAGTGAATTTGGAGGCTTGTATGAAGTTACGATTTTTGGTACAGTTACATGTTTGTGTGTTTGGAAAATGGCAAACATCGGATAGACATTTGTGTCGTGACACATGTAAAGTGGAGAGTCTGTGCTAGTTTCAAAAACCACAAATCAATAACTGCATCTTCAAAGAATCAACACAGAACGAACTCCGACAACAGCAATAACAACTTTATTACCAAACCAAACTAACTCTCAATTGCTAACAAGATAACAAACACATCACTCCATGACCTCATGCTTCAAACATTCCTAACCTGATATAGAATTCCACCCAAATTTCGATATAGTTTTCAATCACGTCCGCGCAAAAATTAATTTCAATCCCTTTCCAAGCCACAATATATGCATACAACACAGACCCCGATTATCGCTATAGTTTTCAATTACGTCCTCACACTCACAATTTTCAATCCATTCCAAAATTTATTCCTAACCTTATCAGAAATAAATTATAACCCACAAAGAGAGAAAGAGAGAATATAGCAGAGATAAACACATAGGTAGGTAGAGAGATAGATGCTACCCTAAAGCCTCTGAGTCCTTTTAAGTTCCTGTTTATTGCCTATTGGTTTTCATTTTGGCTTGAAAACCTTTTCGAATACAACCAAATCTCAACACAAATATGATTAATTATCCACCGAATCCAATGTTAACTTGATATATCTGATGAAGATCACAAAGTTGAGAGGGTTACTTAAACCCAAATTCATTTATTTCATATTTTTCGGAAATATATGTACACTATGTACTCAAAATTTCTAAATTGATAGGATTATAGGAAAATTTATTAAACTGTGAAAATTTGACCGTAATTACAATATGTGGCTAACACACAATTGGTAATAGGGACAGCCCGTCTTAGTATAACTGGGCAAAATTTGATCATGTATGTACGTTCTTGGCGTTTTGGCTTCCGCGGCGCTTCGCGCTTTCGCTTGCTTGGTCCGTGCCGCCTTTTCCACACCTGACTGCATCCTTGAAGCAATTCTAATTACTAGTGCGTTACAACGTGCACATATACCTGTAAACATTGTGGTTATAGTCCTATGTACAGGTATAAAGGTACACACTCTCATATAGCGCACATTCATTTAACCCCCTTTATTGTGGGGAACCATGTTGCGCTGGGGAGGTGTACTCAGAAACAATTTACACATCCCTCTGGGATGTGTAGACGGTACTCATCCTCCAATAGCGCGCAATCATTTTAACCCCCTTAATTGTGGGGAATCATGCTGCGCTGGAGGGGAGTACTGAAAATAGAGTCAGGTGGTTGCAATCTGTCAACACACCTGACCACCTAACCCCCCTATGCGTGCTTTGCACGCAATGGGGGTAAAAAGTCGTACATGCCCGAATGGGCGAACACGACTATAATCCAAGTATAATAATAATAATAATAATAAACCCGATTATCGCAGTGGCAGCGAAGAGAGCAAGTAGCAAGTACTACAAAGAACGTTAGCCATGGAGATCATCCCAGAAGTCGCACTTAACGCCCTGAAGGGCCTTGGCCTTTCATTGGCTACAGGGTGGAGCTTGAGAGCTCAGGAGAAAAGGACAACTCTTCTCCTAATTTGGGAAAAAAACAACAATTTCAACGAAGAGAGAACCACAAGGGATTGGAGGAAAAGGGGACCAGACAGAACACCAATGGATTGGAGAAAAATGGGAGAAGGGAGAGGACTACCACAGTCTAAACAGAGGGAGCGAGAATCGCATACCCAGCCTAGAACAAGCGGCCCTGTCACGGAACCCCAAACAGCAACGCCAGCGCTGACAACTCCACCACCCCCAGCTAGGACAAGAGAGGAAAAAACAAAATAAAAAGGCACTCTAGAGGGGAGCGAACCGCAGGAAGCAAGGGGAAAAATAACTACCCCACCAGTGCCACAGGCATTTTCCACACCTATATCTGCTGCAAACATACCGGAAAAACAATCGGAGAAACACGTAGAGGCGGAAGCGTGGAAGTCGCCCCCACCCACCCAGGAACCGATCCCACCGCCGGAAATGACTGCAGCCGAATTAAACCACCAGTGTATGCAATATCTGTACGATCAGTCGTCCACAATAGGGTTGAACATCACATGGCGCCAGAAGGACACTGCCCTGAAATTTATTGGGGATCTCAGGGAGGTCCTTTTAGCCAGAAAACAGGAAATAAGAGGGACACACCAATCCAAGGCTGCAAAACCCGGGCCAGAAAAGCAGCCTCAGCTTTAAAACAACGGGGGATGGATTTTTGTGACTCCCCCGTAGCACTTGCAGCCCTTATCGGCAACTACTTGATAATGTGTCACCGGATCGAGAGCCCAAGTATTACCTACCACTCGCGTTTGGAAGATTGTGATATGGCAGACCCTCTCGACCATAACAGCCCGAAGGAGCGCACAAGACGGAAGTTCCAGCAGGGGGCGCCGGACCACCTGAAGAAGCGTTTCCTTCAGCTGCTATCTTACCACCCCACCCCCCCAGCCCTTCTAAGGGAAAAAAGAGTGCCTCTTTTGCCTAAATCAATGGGGTTTTCAATTTGGCATTTTCGAAAACCCCTTTTGATCATACTTTTTAAAGATAAAAAAAAAAAAAAATTGACCAATTTCGAAATGCCGTCTAAAAATATTATAACTCAAAATTGTTGTGTGCGTGACACGAAAATGATACGAGTAATTTCTACTCAATGAATGGTATTGTTTTTGAAAATAACATGTACACCTTGTACACAAAATTCTTTACAACTGGAATAATCGCGTTAAACAAAAAATTATGTGAAACTTGAAGAATTGACATAATTGAACAAGTGACTAACACTTTATTGGTATTAGGGACAGCCCGACTTAGATAACTGGGCAGAATTTGATCAAGCTGCCTGCCACGCTCCAGACACGCTGAATGCCAGCATGCTTTGCATGCATTGCTATCACACCTGCGAACATTGAGGTTCTAATCCTATGTACAGGTTGAAAGTAAATCTACACACCCTCCTATATCGCGCCTACAATGAACCCCATTCACTTGGGGAAATCATGCAGCGATGGAGGGGTGTAAAATAAATAGTGTGCTTTGCACACAGTAATGCACCAATGGGTTATAACTCTAACCCATTGGTGACTAATTAAATAGGGCGCATCGCACTCATTAACCCGACGTAAATGGCCGAATGGCCGCACACGTCGTTAATTTAACAACAAACAAACAAACCCGATTATCGCTATAGTTTTCAATTACGTCCCCACAATCACAATTTTCAATCCATTCCAAAATTTATTCTTAACCTTATTAGAAATAAATCATAACCCACAAAGAGAGAAAGAGAGAATATAGCAGAGATAGGCAGGTAGAGAGAGAGAAGGGCTACACTATTTAGGGGTCGTTATTTTCAAACTAGTGAATTTGGCGGCTTGTATGAAGTTACGATTTATGGTACAGTTACAAGTTTGTGTGTTTGGAAAATGGCAAACATCGGATAGACATTTGTGTCGTGACACATGTAAAGTGGAGAGTCTGTGCTAGTTTCAAAAACCACAAATCAATAACTGCATCTTCAAAGAATCAACATAGAACGAACTCCGACAACAGCAATAACAACTTTATTACCAAACTAAACTAACTCTCAATTGCAAACAAGGTAACAAACACCTCACTCCATGACCTCATGCTACAAACATTCCTAACCTGATATAGAATTCCACCCAAATTTCCATATAATTTTCAATCACGTCCGCGCAAAAATTAATTTCAATCCCTTTCCAAGCCACAATATATGCATACAACACAGAACCCGATTATCGCTATAGTTTTCAATTACGTCCCCACACTCACAATTTTCAATCCATTCCAAAATTTATTCTTAACCTTATTAGAAATAAATTATAACCCATAAAGAGAGAAAGAGAGAATATAGCAGACATAAACACATAGGTAGAGAGAGAGAGAGAGAGAGTGAAGGGCTACACTATTTAGGGGTCGTTTTTTTCAAACTAGTGAATTTGGAGGCTTGTATGAAGTTACGATTTATGGTACAGTTACATGTTTGTGTGTTTGGAAAATGGCAAACATCGGATAGACATTTATGTCGTGACACATGTAAAGTGGAGAGTCTGTGCTAGTTTCAAAAACCACAAGTCAATAACTGCATCTTCAAAGAATCAACATAGAACGAACTCTGACAACTTCAATAACAACTTCATACAAGCCTCCAAATTCACTAGTTTGAAGAAAACGACCCCTTACAACACAGAACCCGATTATCGCTATAGTTTTCAATTACGTCGTGACACATGTAAAGTTGAATTCCAACCAAATTTCGATATAGTTTTCAATCACGTCCGCGTAAAAATTAATTTCAATCCCTTTGCAAGCCATAATATATGCATACAACACAGAACCCGATTATCGCATTCCAGATTCCACTTGTGGCCCTTTGAGGACAGTCACGTTTATGTTGTGTCGGACTTCAAAATCAACAAAATCAACAAAAATCCGCTGACCGCCTAGGACCTTGGGAGTAACTTCAAGCCGGGCTTGTTGTCCCATCCCTAGGATTCAACGATTCAAGAGCTCTCCTTGCAGCGCAGCTGTAGAAAAATCTTTTTAACCACCAATCCCGCCATTCCCGCCATTGCCAGCCAGCCAGCCAGCCTGTCCAGCCAAACCACCCAGCTATTAGGAAATAAATCAAAATTGGTAGGGTAAGCAAGAATCATTAGACTTAAACCTACGAGATATCTTTTATTTTTGTACCACTTGGCTAATTTAGGAATTTTGATACTAACTACCACTGTATTCTTTTTTGAATCTTTTGCCATTCTTTCTTTACTCAATTTTTTTTTTTTCTCTTTCTCTTTTTTATTTAACGCTTGTATTCAACAAACAGCAAATAACCAAACATTAACTTCACACATAACTAGGCAGCATTAAATTTCTATTAATCATAAACAGTTAAATTTATTAAAAAAAAATAATAAATAAATTTTTTAACAACAACAAAAAAAAAAACAAAAAAAAAACATGATGAATAGGTCAATGAATAAAACCCTTTCCAGCGCTAGGGTAAGGACGACTTCTACGCCCCCATCAACTCATATAGGGGAAATCAAACAAACAAATAGAGTGCAGTTAAAAACACTAGACTTCTCAGAGCCACCAAGGAAGACAAACACCCTGAATATCTCGGCCATTGAGCAGATAAACAATGGGACAACCCCAAATAGGAATCTAGTCCTATCATTAACATCCCCTCCAATTGAATTCAATGGGATGAATATATCAGAACAACTGGACTGCTCAGTGCAGATTAAGGGCCCAGATTTCGAGGGTTATAGCCACGGGGATCTTAATGAAACCCGCCCAGAAACAACAAAAATCCCTTTCAACACTCCACCCAAACAAACAATAATCCAGATCGAAATAGGCCCCTCAAAACAAGCAGGAAGCCAAGGGGAAAATAAAAGGTCAACCAACGACCCAAACATTAAAAAAATCAGGAGGAGGGGAAAAATGGGGAATCCGACACACCAATCCGTACTATGAAAATAAATGGAAAATCAGCCACAGGGCTCACCAAGGGACTATTCTCAAGTGTACTGAGCCAAACCCCAAAATGAAATCTGAAACCAACACAGCCAAATTCAAACCAAAAAAAGGCAACTATACACAGCAGCCAAACAGCGGGCCCCTCAAAACCGATGAACGAAAAAGACCTTATATACCCATCACCCACTAAGACACAAATAACACCCCCCCCCCAAAAAAAAAAGGAAACCCAAAACAACCCAATTAAAGGAAAAGGGAAAGGACCACTAAAAGGGAACTCCAAATGCAATAACTCCGGGATCAATTGTGTGGAAAAAAGTCAGGAACAGCAAAACTTAAAATTAATTAACAAAAACAATAACAACATCAATAACAACAAAAACAACAAAAATAATGAATTCAAAGGGCAACTAAAAGAACAGGACCTAGGAAAAAGCAAAACACATGCGAAACCTTATCACCCCAAACATCTGACCGTCTTCTTACAGGGATTAAATTCCAACATAACAAATCTGACCATAAAAAGTATAACCAATGAACTCCTAAAATATCACGGCGGAGAGTTCACCATCGCTCAGACTAGGGAAAAATATCTGGTGATCAAATGTAGTTCCACCACACAAGTTGCACGATTCCTCGAGGTCACAACAATTGGGCCGCACAGAGTTGAAATCACAGGACACAAGGGCATGAACCAAAACACAAAAGTTAAGAGGAAGCCAAGACAACCAACATCATTTAAACATATAGTGAAAATTAACCCTGAAGTAGACCCCAAAACAATAACTAAACAGTTACAAAAGCAAGGGCATGAGATAGAGCAGGCCATTCGGTTCAATAACAAAAAGGGACACAAATCGCTGGTAGTCCTATTACATCATAAGAAAAAGCCAGATATCTCAAAAATGGTTAGACTAGGGCCTCATGGATGTTGGTACAGACTGGAGAAATACCAACACAAAGCAAGGTTCTGTAACAAATGCCAAAGATGGGGCCACTTCTCCACAGTATGCAGGTCACAAAGACGATGCGCCAAATGTGGAGGGAACCATAATGGCCAATGCCGCTTAATAAAACCTAAATGTGGAAACTGCAAACTTGAACATATGACCAACTCAATGGAATGCCACTTGGCTATCCGAGAAAAAGCATTAGTTGAATTAATGTCAAATGAAGAAATAACATATTCAGAAGCAAAACTCACAGTTTCATTAACAAATAAACAAGCGGAAGTGAATGAACGCAACCATACTCACAATCAAAAAGCGAATAATAGGGAAATAAATAACAAAGGACATCAAAGGAGCCAGCCCACATCCTCAAACCAAAAAGACAATCAAAATAATAATCAAGTTAAAACCAAAAACCAAACAGTACACAGCAAAAAAGCCACTCCATCACCACCAACCAATAAAAAACAGATCCCGAATACCAACAACAGCAAAAGTACTAAACAGATACAACCAACACCTACCCCAAACAACCCGGGAACCCAGGAGGGAAAACCTCAAGAGAAACCAAAAATAACCACCGGAAGTAAGGTAGAAAAAGTAAAAGTAGGTAAAGTAGCAATGACCTTAACAGATCAGGTGCTAACCCTAATTAGAGATATTCTAAACCAGACACAAAGCCTCACTAAAAGCAAAGAATTAACAATCGATAATCTTTGCAATAAGATTGTCGCCATTGCGAATAAACTACGAAGTCAATAGAGGTTAGAGGGGGGAAATAGGGAATAAGATAGTAACATAGAAAGCTAACACAAGTATTTACAAAAATATATTAACGTAAATAGTTTACAACATGTATGAATTCAAGCAAATCAATAAAGATATGGCAGTGGAATTGCAGAGGCATTAGACTTCATGCCGCAGAACTTGCAATAAAAATCATAAAGGAAAAATACAAACCGGATGTGGTGTGCTTACAGGAGACTCTCCTAAATGGAAAAACACCAACATTACCTAAAATCCCTGGCTACTCAACAAATTACTGTAAACAAAGGCCCGGGGGCAAAAAAACAGGTGGAGGCCTAGCTATATACGCAAGCGATGAGATATCGAGCTAATCAGTGGAGGGCACACCATCAAACATAAATACAAATGAAAACACTGCGCTCGAACATCAAATAATAAGGATAAACACTGGTAATACACCAATAACCATAGTGAACATATACGACCCAGGCGGGGATAAATTCACTGAATTAGAAACCCTAAAAGCAATAACTAGTAATATAGGGGATAAATTTATAATATGCGGGGATTTCAACGCCCATAGTGAACAGTGGGTAGGAGACCATTTAGATCGGAGGGGAAAAACCATAGAAAAGTGGACCTCGACGTCCAATTTGGTCATACTAAATGATAGCAATGGCAGTAGGATCAACCCGACGAACGGGATAATATCAGCCATTGACCTCACCTTATGCTCTCCCAGGTTAGCGGAAATAACAGAATGGGAGGTAGACCAATCAGGGAACTTAGGAAGTGACCACTTCCCGATACGGACCATCATTAACACCAAAATTCATAAAAACATCTCAAATGGTACCCGAAAATGGAGATATGACAAAGAGGACTGGGAGTCGTTCCGTTCTCTCTGCGAAGAGATTACACTCGCTCGGATACACAGTGAGGACATTGATACATACTATCAAAACATCATTGATGTACTGTCATCGGCGGCCGAGCGGTGTATACCGAAGGCGGGAGGGGGGCCCGGCAAACAGTCCGTTCCATGGTGGAACAACGAGTGTAAACAAGCCATAAAGGAGAAAAAGAAAGCCTTAAATAGATTTAGACATACAAAATACTCCATGGACTTTCTTACCTACAAAGAAAAAGAACAACTCACTAAAAACATCATCAAATAAGCAAAACAAGCATCATGGAAGTCATTCTGCTCATCACTAAATTATAAAGCAAATGCTAAACAAGTTTGGGACAAGATCAAAAAACTTAGGGGAAAAGGAGTAAATACTACCCCAAAACTCGCAGGGATTACCACTAATTCGGAAAAAGCCGAAAAACTGGCCCAACACTTTGCTAATATGAGCAGCAACGCTAACCATTCAGAAAAATTTAAAAAACACCGCAATATAGTAGAGGTAGTATATCCACACTTGTTCACGGATAAGGGAGACAAATCTAACCCCCTAAACACAGAATTCACCTTAAGCGAATGGAAAAAGGCCCTAAATAGAAAAAGCAAATCAACTGCACCGGGGGAAGACACGATAGGGTACGACATATATAAAAATCTCCCTGAAAAAACGGCCTTGATGATTTTATGTATGTTGAATGCCTCATGGAGGACGAGAAAAATCCCCAAAAAATGGAAACACGCAATAGTAATCGCAATCCCGAAACCCGGAAAAAGCCGAGCAGACATGAACTCATACAGGCCGATATCCCTAACAAATAGTCTCTGTAAAATCATGGAGACCATGATAAACAATAGGGTTAAATACCACCTAGAAAGCAAAGGACTGCTATCCCACAATCAAAGCGGCTTCCGTAATAAACGATCCACATTGGACCAGATAATGCGACTGGAGTCCAGCATTAGACTCGCATTCGATGTCAAAAGAAAAAGGGACCGTAACCTAATCGCGATCTTTTTAGATCTTGAGAAGGCTTACGACCTAATGTGGACCAAAGGACTTATAGCTAAGTTGAATCCCTACGGAATATCAGGCCGAACACACTCGTGGATAGCGGAGTTTCTCACAGGTCGAACCATACAAACCAGGGTCGACGACAAATACTCGGAATGCCATAATGTAGAAAATGGCACCCCCCCCAGGGAAGCGTTCTGAGTCCGACCCTGTTTAACTTAATGATTCATGACCTTGAGAAAGCAATCGACCCGTCCTGTTTGGACCTGTCTCAGTTCGCCGACGACAGCGGGATCTGGAAAGGGGGAAACCCCGACAGCGAAGCTGTGGTCGGAAAACTTCAGATGGGACTTGACAGGATAGGTAGATGGGCCGACAGGTGGGGTTTTAAGATGTCACCTGGTAAAACAGTAGGCGTAATGTTTTCCCCCAAAACAAAATTCAGACAAAAATCCCCAAAATTATATTTAAATGGGGTCCTAATTAAATTTGAAACATGTGCTAAGTTCCTAGGCATGCTCTTTGATGAGCATCTGACCTGGGATAAACACATAGAAGAATTAGAGAGACGATGCGGACGGGACCTAAACCTCCTACGGAACATTAAAGGCTCCGATTTGGGGGGCGGAACCCGCAACCCTCATAACCCTATACAAAACATTAGTTAGGTCTAAACTAGACTATGGGTGCCAAACATACATTTCGGCTTGCCCCAACAGTCTAAAAAAATTAGATGCGATCCAACGGAAAGCTCTAATTATATGCACTGGAGCTCTCCGAAACTTTTCTGGGGAAGAGCTCAGTGTCCTAACAGGAGAACCTCCCCTCAATCTGAGACGGGAGGAACTCCTACTGAGATATAATGCCAGGATCTCTGTTCACCCCGAAACGCATCTAACTCAAAAAGCCCTTAAAAATGCGATAAACCATTCCGGCATAAATTACTAAATAACCTACCAGGAGGAAAAAGAATTCAAGAATTAAAAAAAGAATTAAACATGCAAAATATCCAGGTGGAAATCATTAAATATCCAGACAGCGCCCCCTGGACAAATAAGGCCCCCATAGTAAATTTAAACGCTTTAAAATATGGGAACAAAAACGAACAACCGAATGAAATGAGGGCCAAAATTCTTGAAGAAATAGGGAATAAATACGAAGGTTACACCGCCATATATACTGACAATTCAAAAACTTCAGACCCAGAACGCACTGCAGCGGCAGTGGTGATCCCCGGGGAGGGCATCACGCTGGGGGCGAGACTACCTGATCTCTGTTCTATCTATACAACGGAATTCTGGGCCATAAAACAAGCCATTGAATGGGCCATCGAAACCAATCAAGCAAAAACAGTTATCATTAGCGACTCCCTTAGCGTGCTGCGCTCTCTGGAATCGGGAAATTCCACCAGTAGGGAGAACATACTTCGAGAAGTCAACCTTAAACTTAAAATGTTAGATCAAAAACACCAGACAGTGGAATTTATGTGGGTACCCTCTCATATTAACATCCCTGGAAATGAGAGGGCAGATAGAGAAGCCAAAAACAAACTTAATGAGGCCGCAATTCAAACTCTGGACTATAGCGTCCAGGAGATCTATAGTATCATCAGGAAAAAAATTAATCTAAAATGGCAGTCGGAATGGGATAAATCCAACAAAGGGCGCAAACTCTATGAACTGCATAAGAAAATCAACAGAAAAATTGAATTTCCAACACTGGCAAATCCGCACGACTACAAAATTATAAATAGAATAAAAGCGGATAAATCACTATTAGCAAACAGCTTTGGACAATATGTGTCGGGACTAAATACAGCAGGAATTAACTGCCCACACTGCCCCACACCTGAAACCTTGGATCACGTTTTTAACATCTGCCATAAATACAGCAACGAAAGGAAAACATTCCAGGAAAAACAAGCAAAGCTTAAATCCCCAACTATATACCCGGATTTCCTTAAAGAAGGCGAAAAAAACAGGAATTCGGTATATACAAATATAGTGGGGTAGATCTCAGAAATAGGAAAAAGGGGTAAAATATAAGAACGGGATAAATAAACTAACCATAACCAATAAAGAATCCAACAGGACAATCGAAGGAAGGGAAAGCTTCAAACACATCAAAACCAACTGGCGTGACTGTATACTTTTTCCTTCATTTTTTTCTACCTCTTCTAAAGTGATGCCTTCGATGTCACGGTATTCTTCTTTTAATCGGACTTTGTCTTCGGGAGTTTGACACCACGAAGGATAACCACTAGCTTCTTGTTTCAGTTTAAGAAATTGGTTCACGTACCCCGAAAAAATGCCTGGATGATGAGTAGCGTCGTCCTTTTGGTATTGGGCTGTCGTTGGAAAGTGCCAAATTTCATACACGTTCAATAAACGGTATCCACGATCCAATGCCCGAAACAATTCGGCACTAACCCACGTACCTATCATTGACCGTTCTTCCTCTGTGTGGTGACAGGGATGATCTTGGTTACACATTTCGGCACACGTCCGGCATAAAGGAAACATCAATTTTCCTTGACAATGGCAAGGTAAGATGGGATGAAACAAGTTTGTGGGAGGTAAAACTTTACATTTGATCAATCCTTCGTATTGACGAATCTGTTCCACGTCGATGTGCTCTGTTAAAATTTCAGGGTGTCCGGTAGGAAAACGAGCATATTTACACACCCAAGGATACAAAGAACACACGTCGATGTATTTGATTTCTTCTCCTTGGGATTCGTTCACATCGTACAATAATCGAGTAGCATTGGTTCGTCCTCCAAATAAACTGTGACGTGGATCTAAAGGTTCGATGTCGGCTGCATCGTAACTTTGAGTAATGGTTTTAAAATCAGGATCGATTTTCAAACGTCGATCGTACTCGTGTTCCCACATTTCTACCACTTCGTAACCTTGACTTTCTAACTGAAGTCGTCGTTGACAAGTCTGTTCATATAACTGATCCATGGTAGAATCTGAATAAGGGCTTTTCATGTTTCGGTCAGGATAACAAATAGGGCATCCGTGAAACAAACATCCCTGAAACTCGTACACAATGTGCGGGTTTTCTAAATCCCAACCATCCACAGAATAACCTCCAATCTTTTTTTCTCCTCCACCGTTTCTAGCATGTTGTATCCATTTGTCTTCTTTTTGACATAAGTAATGAAGCCAACGTAAAGCTTTGACCGAATATTGACGACTAGCAAAAATTCCCGTGTTGGAGTCAATGATGGCTAGTTGGTTTTCGGGCATGAAATGTTGTCTGTAGACTAAGGAACAGGCTTTAGGTAAGGTGGATGCCTCTTTCAAAGGATCGACCTTTGCACTATCGAGAAATAACTCTCGAAATTTTCCACAACAACGTCTTAAAATATCTACATCCGATCGACAATATTTGAGCATCTCTTCTTGAAAGTCAAAGGGATCGTTCTGGTGAACACGGTACCAAGCGTGAAAAGCTTCTCGCTGTTCGGGTCGCATTCCATCGGGGTCGTAATCATGAAGGTCAGGTAAATGAGGTAGGACGGCCTGTTGATTAGCTTCCGTGTTAAAGAAGTGAGGAAAGTAACCTTTGGCCATTTCTGTCATGCCGAACGTTTTTGGCATACGACTCAAAGGCATGGCCAAATAACTCATCGAATCTTTGAATTGAACTTGTCCTACTTTCATGTAGATGAGCTTTTTTCCATTCATGGTGACTTCAGGACGTTCGGTTCCATGGTTCAAATAATAATTAAGTAAAAACTGTCCATCGTATCCCGAAAAATTGTGAGCTATGACGGTCGCATACCGATGACAATCTCCGTAACGATGAATGTCTTCTTCGCTCCAACTGTCGTGGGTGGTACGGTCTAAAACCCATTCAGCAAACTCCGACAAAGTATTCACTCCACGAAAGATTTTTTCACGTCCTCCTGGAATCCTACTACAATGAGGACAGTGAAAATGAATCGATTCTTGAATACACTGATCGCAAGCCCTATGGGCTACACAAAAATTAGGAATGTGAGTACCTGTTTCTTGCATACATTCAAAATCAAAAAAGATGAAATCTACTTGTTTCTTGTTTTTCTTTATTTCTTTCTTCTCTATCTTGTCATGCTTTTGAATAAAACATGGATGATCAAAATCGACAATCTGATGACAAATAGAACATTTTTTCTTGCCAGCACAAACGTGTCTCTTGGAGTTGTTGGAACGAATCAGTTGTCCACACGTAGAACACGATTGTAATAACTCACAAGCACATTTTTGTTGCTGACCTTGGGTCTTGCGATGTTGTTGATAGCAAGTAGGACTGACAAAACGGCGTCGACAGGTTTTACAATACATGTGATGTTGTTGTGGCTCAGGAAGGCATGGTGTGTTGGCTAAACATCCCCGACATCTTTCTCCACAAGCAATGTGTTGCTCCCGACTATTACACCCTTTGTTACATTTCTCACAGAAGTAAGAGTATCCTAAAAATCCAGTAATACTGGTAATGGCATCAAAATGTTCTTGCTGGTGATAAAGATGAATGTATTTTCCTTCAGGAAAATCAGGGCCTCGAAACAGTAGATCACCACGCACTTCTTGAGGGTGAACTTTTAACGTATAATGAGGAGCCAAAACATCTTGAAGTTGCTGTAATTGAGAAATGCTACACACAGTCTCTTTAGGGATCCCTGCTTGTTTCAACAAGAGTTCTGCTTCTTTTCGTTGTTGGGGTCTTTGCGACTGTCGAATGTTTTTCCAGGCTTTTTTCCATTCTTTGCTCTCATTCTTGTTAGCATAGGTACGACCCACCACAATAGCTCGGGCTAAACACATTGAATCTTCTGTATTGTTAATTTGGATGACACTGTGTTTGGTAGTACGAAGATCATCCACCAATAACGGTTTTCTACTTCGTCCACTTCCTCGAGGTGGAGAAACATGGGTCATGTAAAGGGTGGCCTTTCCATCGGTGATGGTAAACTTGTCGTTGGATTGTTGTACATGTTCTATTTTGGACATGACTTTGTCTGGCGTTAATTCTGCCGGGGTACTAAATTCAATCCAAACGGGACTCTTCAATTGGTCATGATGGATGGCTAGTCTCAACCGATCCTCTTCTTTGGCTCCACATTGCCGTTTCAAGTTCTGTAAGACAGATTCCCACAAATTGGCAATGAACCGCGCCGCTTTCTCGGGAGGTACTTGAGACTTGAAGTCTTTGAAGTGTACTGTGTGAGTATACGCTGTGGTCCTAAATTTTCGAGAAGTGATTTTTTGTGTCTCTCGAATCCGATAGTAATTTTCAGGAGCCACGGTAGCGGTAGCGGTAGTAGTAGGACTTTCTTGGTCAGGGGTTCTGGTGTTGGTAGTAGTAGTGACTTTGGTTTTGGTTTTGGTTTTGGGTGGTTTGGAAGTTTGGGTTTCAGGTTGTTGTTCACTCATTTCGTCTTCAAAGTCACTGGCATGGATTTGAGCCAGTAATTCCTCTAAGGGTGTTTCAGGAGGCACGGAATACCTTCGTCGCCGTGGTTTCTTGGTTTGTTCTTGTTCTGGTTCTGATTTATCATGGTTTGGGCGTGATCTTTTCATCTTGAACTCTGATTTGAAACTGATTGAGTTTTCACCCAAGTACCTTTATATAGAGACAGAAGAGTATATAAAGAGAGAACTTCTTACCTTCAGAATCAGTCTTTGGTGATTGAACTTTCAAGCTGTCATGATGGAAGAGTCAAAAAGACAGATTGCTTTTTTGGTGAGAGATTTACAGACAGTGATTCGAAAGTATACTACGTACAGTAAGAGTAAAGACTACTCATCCTCCTCTGTCAATAGAGATAAAAGTGACGATACTTGTTACATCTGTCAAGAGAAAGGACATTGGGCTCCAGATTGTCCCAAACGTGAACAGAAAAAGAGAGATAAAGGGAAAGATATCTGCTATCATTGTAAAGGACCAGGACATTGGTCTTCGGAATGCCCACAAAAGAAAGAAGAACAAGAAGAAGAGGAGGAGAGGGAGGAAGTGGATTCAAAATTAACAAACCTAGAAGAAGAAGAAGAACATATCATCAAGAAAAGTAAGAAGAGAGTAAGAAGAATGGAAGACGACAGTGAGAATGATGAAGAAAAGGAAAACAGGATTCCTATGAAGAAGAAACACAAGAGAGACAAAAGTGAGAAGGAAGAAACTCAAGTGTTTCAATTCAAACCACACAAGCATTACAGAAAGTGAACTTTGTTTTTTCTTGTGTGATTTTTTTTTTTGGTGTTATATGTTATATTGTTGAAATATTTTTTGTAAAAAAAATTGGATGAATACACAAGACTGGAGAGAAAAAAAGTAAGTGGTTTTGTGTTATTTTGTTTTTAGAGTAGAAATACACGCACGCACGCACGCACGCACTAACACTTGTACTATGGTGGGATTTTTTAAGTTTTAACATGATTTTTTTTTTGGCAATTTGATTTCTTTTCTAGAAATCTGGGGGGGGGGCCCTTAAAAGGACCGTTGGGTTGTTTTTGTTTTTGGTTTCAAAACAAAAGCTTTCAAATTAACTTCAAATGCCGTAGTCCTTTACCACGGCCCAATCCATATCCTGTTAATGCTGCTGCTACTGATGGTGTTTTCATTATGGTGGTAGTCACTGGTGGTGGTGGTGATATTGGTGACATGGGTGGTGGTGGTGGTGGCATCTCACTAGCACTGGAAAGTTTAGAAGAATGTTGTTTAGCCCGTGATGGTCTTTTCCGTTTAGGTGGTTGATGAGTTAAAGAATACTTATAGAAATTGGTCATCCATTTCAACTCATATAATACCTCTTCTAACAGACTTACAGTTCTTTCTTGAAGACTGATGCTTTCCTTTCCTGTTTCCTTCTTCTCCTCCTCTTGTAACTGCTGTTGCTGCTGTCTGATTTCTTCTTCTTCTTCTTTCTGTTGTTGTTGAAGAAGAAGAAACATTTCTTCCTCTTCCCGTTGCTTTTTTACAAAATTTTCCATCTCTTCCATTTGTCTTCTTTTAAAATCATTCACTATTGGTACAGTAGTAGTAGTAGTAGTAGTAGTAGTAGTAGTAGTAGTAGTAGTAGTAGTAGTAGTAGTAGTAGTAGTATTGTCAAACTCTTGATTTAGTAAATCTAAATCAAAGTCTTCCGGCCGAAAGTTCAATAATGCCGCAGTATTCATTATCGTTGCAGGATCACTCCAATACCTTGATGTAGTACTTGTCTTTACAGTCTCCATGAAGGCTGTCGAAAAAAGTAATAAACCCCCCTACGAACGCTACGATACCTTTATACCCAAGATGACGTCACACCTCCGCTCTCTTCCCATTGGAAGAAAACCGAACCGACTTGTAACGCGTGTTTGGATTGGTAGTTGATTTGGATCCATTTTTATATATACAACCACTGGTTTCATAAATGCTTCACCGGTTTTCTCCAAGACGACCAATCCTAAAACAAAACATGTGGGTTAGTGTGGAATCCTCCAACATTGTTTCAGGAATGCTGTTTAATCCAGCATTCCTTATGTATGTAAAAGCATCATGGGCTAAAACCAAAATTACAGACACAGCTACATGGTATAGACAAACTTATGTGGAGAGACAAGGTTGTCTAAAGAGGGTTTTGCTGTATGGGCCCGAAGTTAGAAGAAGTTCAAGAAGAAAAAGAAAACCCTCTAGGAGATGCTCCTGTTGTTAAAAAAAACAACAACAACAATAACAAAAAAAACCAACGGTCCTTTTTAGGACCACCCATTTTTCAAGAAAAGATTAATTATTTATCAATATTGCCTATATAAGTGTGTTTTTTTATATGTTTGTAATGTTTTTTTGTTATAGTCTACCCCTTCTCATACAAAAAAACCCCTTCTCACCATGTATGTTATGTGTGGTGTGTGGTTTTTTTTAGGAAAAAAGGGGGATGTTTTCCATCACGTCCGCGCTTCTCGCATATAAAGCGGTGCCTTCCACAGTTGCGCCATAGTCAGCAGCGAGCATAGAAGAAGTCACGTCAGATATTAGCGCTAGCGATGGAGCAAATTATACCTGCTAAGGCCCTGAGTGCACTGAATGGCATCGGTCTTTCAGTTGCCTCAGAATGGAGCCTTAGAGCTCAGGAGAAGAGGACAACTCTTCTCCTGATTTGGGAAGAAAATATAGAAGAAGGAAGAAGAATAAGCCCGTACAGAAGGCCTGGACGTGGAGCATGGAATTATCCACAATGGAGGCGTGTTAGGCAAACGCCTGCCACGTATCAGCGACAGGAAATGTCAACGGTACCTACCACGGAACCAAGGCAAACTTCAATAGCACCTACTAGAAGAACAACAACTACTTCTACATCTGACTTCCCTAGTAGAAGAACAACAACTACTTCTACTTCAGACTTTCCCAGTAGAAGAACAACAACAACTTCTACTTCAGATTTTCCTTCCTCAAGAAGAACAACAACAACTTCGACATCAAGTCCTTCAATTGAAGTTAGGAAAGAGATTCCTAAGCCAGCTGCAACAAGCAGTCCGCAGAAAGGGGCTGGGCAGGGAAATGAGGGAGGTAGTAGGGGAAAAAGAAAAGAGGCCCCAAAAGAAATTATCCAAGAGGCAACAAGGGGGAAAATACCTGAACCTAGCAACATTTCAACTCCAAAACCGGTATCCCAGGAACTTTTCAAGGAGCCGGAACGGATAATAGTTGAACCTGTAGCTAGTAAAGCGCAACTACCCCTCCAGGGAAAAAAAAGAGTCAAAGACAACTTCGACAACAACAACAACAACAGAAGCAACACCAACAACAACAGAAACCTCAACAACAAATCAGTGAGAGAGAGCAATCACTGTTAGAAGAAATTTCATATTCTATTAAAAGAGCCAGGAGGGAAAGTGAATTTATTCACATTGCAGACCACTGGCTCATTAACCAATATGAACCATACAACATTGACAACGTTGTGCAGGACTCTACAGGTCATACAGCACGAGATCTCCATTTTGATCTCACAACGTTATTGGATGCAGCCAAGCAGTCTAAACTAGGGGGAAAAATTTCGGACAAACATCAACAAAAAATTAAAGAATCCAAAGACAACATCAAGAAAATGGGGAAAATTGCTGAAAGCCCCATTCCACTTGCAATTTTGTTGATGAACTGCGCAATGAAAATGTTTCAAATCTCAGCACCTCCTGTTAAGCTATGGGCACCTTTTTCACAGCTTGTGGTGGCAGACTTGTTTGACCCGCCTGATAAATGCAAAAACAGAGTCAGAAGAAAGTTCGAGCCACCGGAAGACCTAAGGCATTACCTGCGACCGCCGGAGGATAATGAATAGTCCTATTATGGACGGGGCCAAATTGCCTGTTGGTTTTCATTTTGGCTTGAAAACCTTTTCGAATACAACCAAATCTTAACACAAATATGGTTAATTATCCACCGAATCCAATGTTAACTTGATAATATCTGATTAAGATCACAAAATTGAGAGGGTTACTCCAACCTAATTTATTTATTACATTATTTTGGAAACATAATGTACATTACGTACACGAAATTTCAAAATTGATAGAATATTAGGAAAATTTAATAAACTGTTAAAATTTGACTGTAATTACAATATGTGGCTTACACACAATTGGTAATAGGGACAGCCCGACTTAGTATAACTGGGCAGAATTTGATCATGTATGTACGTTCTTGGCGTTTCTGCTTCCGTCACGCTTTGCGCTTTCGCTTGCTTAGTCCGTGCCGCCTTTCCGCTCCAGACTGAATACTCGAAGCAATTCAATAACAAGTGCGCTACAACGCGCACATATATACCTGTAAACATTGTGGTTCTAGTCCTATGTACAGGTATAAAGGTACACACTCTCATATAGCGCACATTCATTTAACCCCCTTAAGTGTGGGGAACCATGTTGCGCTGGGGAGGTGTACTCAGAAATAATTTACACATCCCTCAGGGATGTGTAGACGGTACCCATCCTCCAATAGCGCGCAATCATTTTAACCCCCTTAATTGTGGGGAATCGTGCAGCGCTGGAGGGGGGTACTGAAAATAAGGTCAGGTGGTTGCAATCTGCCAACACACCTGACCACTTAACCCCCCTATGCGTGCTTCGCACGCTGTGGGGGTATATAGTCGCACATGCCCGAATGGGCGAACGCGACTTTAATTCAAACTACTACTACTACTACAGTTGCGCCATTCACACTTCACACTGAAGAATGAATACAGTAGAATTGTTGCAGGAAGCTTGGGATAGGATGGTGGATGTGGAGTCGTTGATGGAAAGGTTGGAGTATTGGTGGAGATATCCTACCACCAAACCATTTGTCACCAGCCAACTAGCGGCTCTTATTTCAGCGAGGAGGTTGGTGAATGATGTTTTGGTGGAGGAAAGAGTAAAAACTTCCTCAACCCCTTGCCGTGTGGGGTTCATCAAGAGAAGTCTGGATTTATTGCATGAAGTGGAGAACTTCCTTCACCTTGTTCAACAAGATGAATGGTTGTATCCACCCGCCAGTAACGCCAGGCGAGAAGAGGTGAACCTTCACATGGTGAAGGAATTGTTAAAGAAAGTTTTAGAAAAGGAAGTAGCTCAAATTAAAATCTTGTGGGCTCTTGAACGCTCCAAGAAAGAACAGGCCAGGAAAGAAATGGAGTTTGAACGCCTGAATTTAAATTGGATGAAAATCCAAGATAAATTCAGGCGGATGAAACATCCTGACTGGCTACCACCAACACTACCAACCAAGAAAAAAAGATCCACTACCTTCCTAAACTTTTTTACTAAATGTTGGAGGAAATAAAAATATTCCTCCAACGGTCCTCATCAGGACCAACCTTTTTTCAACAAAGATTAATTCTATTCCCTCCCTCCCGTTGTCCCTATAGAGACCCCCGCCATGTTAAACTCCCGTTTGAGTCTATAGTGCCCCCACCATGTTAAACTCCCGTTTGAGTCTATAGTGCCCCCACCATGTTAAACTCCCGTTTGAGTCTATAGTGCCCCCACCATGTTAAACTCCCGTTTGAGTCTGTAGAGGCCCCCCTGAGTCTATTTACCCCCACCCTACTACTACCCACCAATCATCCAGTACACGATGAATAGACACTCACATACAATATTCATGATATAAAAATTCAGAACAAAACATGGGTAAAGTTACAAAATAAATTATTGTAAGAAAATATTCCTGACTTCATATGTTATGGCGAAATTCCGACACGATACTAGACTCGGTTCCATTCTTATTCTCCGTTTGATTCAAATATTAGGCGATACTTACTTGCTTAGATTTATGCATTTTGCTTTAAAAGGGGTACATTATAAGTGATGTTCATTGCCAGTGTATTGGTGTTTTAATTGAGGTTTATGCTCCAGCTAGATTTACCTTCCCTGGATATATATGTCCACCATCTCCATATAAGTTAAATATTTTTGAGTCCGAAGACAGAAAGAAGAAAAACAGAACAATAGATTTTAACTTTTTACATTATTCTGCCTCAACGGATATTAGAGTAAAAATACCTGCTGCATTATCATAGTGTTTAAACATGGTAAGATTGATACCCTGGGTAATAAAGTATGGACGTGGAAACAGCAATGATGGAAAAAAATGATACCCTGAAGTAAGGACAAAGCAACAGCAATGGTGGAAAACATGATACCCTGCTGAGCCATAAAATAAGGACGTAGCAACAGCAATGATAGAAAACATGATACCCTGAAGTAAAAACATAGCAACAGCAATGATGGGAAACATGATACCCTGAAGTAGCGACATAGCAACAGCAATGATGGAAAAAATCATACCCGGAGTCATAGAGTGTCATTAGGAGGGTGGAAGTGGGTTGGGTGTCCGTATTTTGTTTCATACATTTTGATTCAGAAGAGATTTTATTATAATTTTAAGTGTGATATTTCTTTGAGTTTTAATATATGTGGTTGCTTTTTATTGTTGTAATTCTTGAGGTATACTTTTAGTCGGAAAGCTTGCTATTTTAATGAAAATAGATTTGTGAAAATGCTAAATATGAGTTATTTTACACGAAAATATTTGTAAATTTCAAGATCTAACTGCCGTTTTATGAAATTAAATTACAAATATATTTATGTCTTTAAGCTCTGTGTGAAACCATAAATTCGTTTTCTTCTTCTTCCCATTTGCATACCAGTGCATACTTTGGGCATAAATTCGTTTTTTTCCTCTTCCCATTGTCATACCTGTGCATACTTTGGGCATAATTTCGTTTTCTTCTTCTTCCCATTTGCTTACACGTGCATACTTTTGGGCATAAATTCGTTTTTTCTTCTTCCCATTTGCATGCATGTGCATACTTTGGGCATAAATTCGTTTTCTTCTTCTTCCCGTTGTCATACCTGTGCATACTTTGGGCATACATTCGTTTTCTTCTTCTTCCCAAATGCACACCTGTGCATACTTTGGGCATTGTAAAATGTTTGAGCTAGATGATGTTGGTTTTGCATAAGTTATCTTAGCATTTATTTTGTTCCAAAAATCATTTTGATGGACGCTGTAATAAATTTTACCCACACGTCAATGCGTTTTCGCAGCGATACATGACGCAGTTTTAGAATAAGTTAAACAAATTGTCAGGAAGAAATGAAAGTAAAAGATATTTTAAGGATCTAGTACAGATAAATGCAATTTTAAAATATTTCTGGACAATCCTTGTGTATTTACGTACAAAGGTGGTTATTTGCTTGTTTGTTTGTAAACTTTCGACTGTGTGGTGACTTTCCTCGTTTAAATTTGCTGGCAAGAGAGAACATGTCTCGAGTCGTATCAGAACACTATAGACGTATTAATATGCCGTCAAATGTACATGTTGAGATTTTTATATTGTGGCAAAATGTCATTAGGATAACATTTGTCATCATGTCTACATAATCATGTTTACACATTACAATCGATAACCCATTAAGTTTGCGTAAAGGACGTTGTCTTGACCAAGTATGTAACATAAATACCTCAATATGACAACGGCAGCTTCATGTTTTTTTTTGTGGGGGAGGTTGCTATTTAGACTTGTCAATATAGTCACTTTTGGGGGCATTTAGTCTGCCCAATATATTGTCTGTTTTGGGTTATTTAGACTGGTCGGTAATGTTATTTTGTAAATACTATTTAGACTGTTGAATATAGTGACCTTTTGGGTTTTATAGACTGGCCAATAAAGTGACTGGGTCATTTAAACTTGTCAATAGAGTGACTGTTTTGTGCTAGTTAGATTGGTTAATATAGTGGCTTTTCTGGGTTACTTAGGTTGGTCAGTATATTGACTGTTTTGTGTTATTTAGACTGACCGTTTTGATGCTGCGTGAAAATGAAAGCAATTCATAACGACAACAAGAAAACATTACACAAATACGACGATAAAACAACAGTGCAAGAACTCGTCAACACGAAAAATAGAAAATGTTAGAACTTAATATAATGTGGAGATCTGTTGCAAAATAATTCTACCTTTAAATCACAAGTCAAATTTTGGCGAATTTCCCTGTGGTGTTGCTAGATTAAGAATTGAAACAGGGTGATATGAGAATCTAACTGAATAGTAATGTTTCCTTCTGTACTGATGTGTTTCAGGACGAAATGCATCTGATATTAATATGCCAACTATACAATGATATTGATCAAACCAAATTTTTAAACTCCCATCCATGAACGACCAGGATATATGCCAAACACCTACTGCAAGATTTTACAGAGACAGAACTTTGTACTAAATGAAAACAAATGATAAGTTATTGTGTTTTGGAATGGACATAAGAACATTATAAGCCTGCAAATGACCACATTGGAACATTTGCTTGTATCAAGCATATATTGTAATTTTGAGCGAGACATAATATATGTCTATATCAATATCTACCTATCTCTTTCTCTTTCTCTCTCTCTCTCTCTCTCTATATATATATATATATATATATATATATATATATCTATCTATCTATCTATCTATCTATATATATATATATATATATATATATATATATATATATATTGGATTGTGTCGTTCTGGTGGTGGTTTGTTTTCGTGTTACACAAATGCAAATTCCTGTTGTAACATGAGATATTCGTTTTGTGGAACTTCTAATTCCTTTATATTAATCAGGTATTTTGAAAGTATAAGGTAATTATGACAAAAGCATTGACATAAGAAAAACACATAATTAGCTTTGGGAGAAAATTTAGTGTCAATAAAGAACACTTTAGCATAACAGCAGATGCTGGACTAAATATAGAGAAATAGTGTATGTTGGACTTTATAAGGGCATATTTGATATATGTCAGGACAATATTCATCCTTTAAGAGACGTTTTGAACGATGAGGTAATTTCCTCCTTGCAAACAAGACAGTCACGACCTTTCTGGCATTTTTTTTTTCTTTAAGCGATAGAAGAAAGAGCAAAATCATGTTTTATCTCCTTGCTTGTTATTTAATTTCCAACACAACAGTATATACAGGAAATATGTTTTTTTTTTTACGGACGTATGTATCTATCTGTCTATCTATCTATCTATCTATCTTCTATATATCTATCTATCAGATATAAAATTACCTTGACACTTTAAAAGCCTGGAGTGGAATGTTTGTCGTATTAGTCACACTCTAAAAAAGTTGTCATACATATGCTCCATGTCCTGGATATCAGATTTGTGCATGAGATTTAAACATGCCTTTAAAAACACATATTTATGAACTGGAAAGTAGGCTTTGATTTCCCGGGGATATATTGCAAGGCGATATGGACGCCTTGTCTAAGCTTGTTATACTTTAATATTTATTTATGTTATCATTACTGACCTTCTATGATATTTAGAAGGAAATAAGGTACAAATTGCTGGTTTTGACAACAAGGCATGACTGATTTCCTAAAACAACGTTTAGTATAGGCATCGACAACCTTTTAGAACTGTTGTGCCATGTCCGCTCAATTGTATAGTGCTGTGTAGAGTGCTGCGTGCCATAATGCAAGTCGTATTCTAAATACTTGGCACTTTCCAAAGAATCTGGCTTGACAGCGTTGGCACGCGTGCCATAAGTTGCCGACCCCTATTTTACCATACTACTATAGTGAGTATCATATTCCTGCTAAATCCAATAAACCAAGTCCTAATTGATATTTTGGTAAGTTATATATTGAGCCTGACAAATTATCTGAGTTAAAATTGGAATAATAATGATGACAAATGTGTTCTATTATAAAGACCCAAACCAATCAGTTCAGAGATTGCAAGTAATATGCATAGTTCCAGTTTTCTAGGACGAAAGAGATTACCCTGGCAGTGTCCTACGTCTGTAGTTCAAAAAGGAGTGAGTTCGAATCCAGCGAATATTCTGTTTCAGTTTTATTTTTATGTAAAACTAAAAATGGGTCGTTTTGCTAATCACACAGAAGAATTCAATTCCACAGAAAATATTCTCCGACAGCGGTACCTTGAACTAGTCCGCAGTTTGAATGATATGATAAACTAATGAATTTTAACAAATACACTTAGTCTGATTCTGGTTCTTCTAAAATACTTTTCAAAGAAACCTCAATATTCAGCACGTAAACCCAACAACTAGATGAACTCAAGAATACTGTATTTAATAACCCTCAGATTGACATTCTAGGACTTTGCGAAACATTTCTTAATACTCATGATCACTCACTGTCCGTCTACGGTTTCCATTTTGAACGGAAGAAGGAGGGGGTCTACTTCTCAATCTCTTTCTCATATACATACATGTATATATATATATATATATATATATATATATATATATATATATATATATATATATACATATATATAACATTAAATATAACAGATGAATGGATGCAGAATCATTTGAGTTGGAAACGATTTAGATTGAACTATAACAACCATCGTCTCAGCACATCCTTCTGTGGTCTCTCTATCGTCCTCTAAATTCTATATCGTCTTGTTTTGAGAAATTTCAAAATGAATTATCTACTGCTTCTGACTCTAGCTCAGCACTTTTATTAATGGGTGATCTCAATATTGATTTGATGAATGACCGGCAAAGTAAATGGAATGGAATGACGTTCTGCAAATACATAATCTCCCTGAAATGATACAGTCCCCTTCTCGAGTTGTTGTTAAGTCGATAACGTTAATCGATCACATTTATTCTTCGCACCTTGAATTTATAGTCGAGAAATTAGTCCCAACATATTCTGTTAGTGACCACTATCCAATATGTGCCACAAGAAATAAGTTCTGGAAACCATTCAGAAAGACCAGTACCACTATAAAGTACTGATCCTATAACTGTTTTCCTGAAGATACCATTGTTGACCGACTTGAAATATGGTCTAAGTAATTATTAACCTACTTTTATAAATCCAGACCTTGATGTACAACGTTGGACTTCACTTTTTCATCCAGACCTTAATCGACATGTTCCAATTAAGTGCAAAGAAGTTAAGAGGATTATGCAACATGACCGGTTTAACTCTGACATAAGGGAAACCATATCAAAAAGTGATTTCGGTCACGAACAGCGTTACAAACGAAGTTAAAAAAGCGCAGAAATTTAGCAAAAAATAAAATTAAAAATAAAAATTATTCGCTAAAGCTAAAAGGATCATTTTCAAGATTAGTTGAGAATAAAGTGACGTCAGAAACATATGGAAACATTTTTGTAACTTTAATTTAAGTTTAAAAATTCATGATTTCCCTTCAGAATTTAAAATCGGTAGTCATATTAGTCCAGAGACATTAGATATTGCAAACGACTTAAATACCTTTATGACATCCATAACTTCAATACTTGGAGACCATTCTTCCATATCACAAGATGTTTCATTTTTTTATAGACCCCTTATATGTGTGTTCAATTAGTCATTGGCATTTTAGAGAAAGTTGATTGCACCAAAGCAACAGGACCTGATGAAATCTCATACAAAAACTCCAAAATATCAGCTCAAGTTTCTGCCCCTTCATTTGCTAGCCTAATAAATACAAGCATTGATACGGGAAACTTTCCAACTAATCTGAAATTAGCTATCAGCAAACAATTATCATTATCAACAACCTTATATACAAAGTTTGAAAAATACGCCGAGTTTAAAAAAAAAAATTATCTTCTTCATAAGTCACAATCGGGTTTCAGAATAAAGCCTTCATGCCAAACTACCTTCAGAAGATTTTAAAAAGCGTTTGATTTAGTAGATCATGAAATATTGATGAAAAACTCAAGAATACAAAATCCGTGATAATTCGCTTGCTTGGCTTGATTATTATCTAACAATAATGCAATAGTGCATTTCTGTGGGCAATGCAACATCTTTACAATACATCAAAAGTGGAGTCCCTCGAAGCTCTATTATTTGCCATTAGGTCTTTCTCCTTTTCATTGATGATTTACTACTTGATATGAAAGCTGCTGAAAGTAATCTTTTTTACAGATGAAACACTTATATGCCTTGAGTGATACAATTGCTTCCCGTGATTAAAATTCATAACAGCACGTAGAGGCTGTTAGACTGTGATGCGAAACCAACACAATGCAATTTTAAACACATACAGAAACTAACTGTCTGACAACTGGATAAAGGCAAAGAATAACGAAATTAGAGGATATCAACATATCTGTTTAGGAAACTAAATTAAACAACAGAAAAATAAAAATAAAAAACTTGTGGGTGTTATTATTGATTGTCATTTATCGTGGAATAATCAAATAAAACACGTTTGTTCGGCAGTAACATCCAGGAGAGCCTTATTAAACAGACTGTCTTCGTGTGTGGCAGAATCAATTCTGAAAATGCTTTATAATGTCTTTATATCTGTTATAGGAATCCGAAGTTACTGTGTATTAGATCAGAGTTAATTGCTGGGTCGTCATGAGGGTGTGTCTGCTACGCACGAATGCTTATACCAGCGACAATGTTCCATTCTTTTTGGGGGATGTATGCATGATCGAGGGGTATATGGATTGGTGTGTGCAGGCAAGGCGATTGTTAGCGTAACCCGCGGACCTGGGTTCGAGTCTCGGCAGTGAACGAATTAAAACAATTCTCTAACATGTATGATAATATTCTTTCTCAATATATAATAATTTCACTCTATATTATCACGGATCCTTGTGTAGGATCCAGGGATGTCACTTTCCGCTTTGTCTCATTTATACTTGTACTTCTCTCTCTCTCTCTCTCTCTCTCTCTCTCTCTCTCTCTCTCTCTATATATATATATAAGTAGCGCCTTTGCTCGGTCATGGTTGTTCCATATGTTGGAATTGCAATGCTACAAATATTATTTAACTCCAAAAACGAGCCTCTAGAATTATTACAAGGAAACACTGTCCATCTTCAAATGTATTAGTTAATTTACAGTGGTTACCTTTAAGTTACTGAGTAAAGTACTTTAAAGGCAATCTGACGTATAAATCTTTTCATAACACTGAACCACAACATATCAATGATCTCCTAACTCCAGCTTCCAATATTCATTCATATACTCTGCAGTCTATTTCGTACTATAATCTTCATTACCCTAAATTCAAAACTACTCTGTACAAAACATTTTTTTTTACATATTCCGCCTCAGTCTTGTGGAATGTCATTCAATATTAGGGCAGGCATTTATGCTCATGTAAAACAATGGCATGCAAATAATCTCTCTGGCATTGTATCGCAGCAAATCCGGAACCTTATATGCACGTGTAAATGGTAAGTCACAATATACCGAAATAGTGGGATCGGAAGATTTATCCTGTTCCCATGGTATATTTTACATAAACTGGAAATCTCCTGCTAACAGAGCCTGATCACTCGTTTTAAACTATTATAACAGATGACACATTTCATTACAGCTCACTCACCCATTTCTCCAATCATTTTTGAAGCTACAAGAAAAACTCCCAATGTCAATTTTAATTCTTTATTTATATTAAGTGTGACAATGGCTTTAAATTTACTTTATGGAATGTCAAATGCATAATGTCATTGTCAATTATGCCTCGGCAATTTACTGACTCAATATGACTGCGACACTGCATTCAAAACACTAAAACCAGCAAATATAATATGGCAAGGAAAGCAGCCGAAAGGTGTAGTGCCTAAGGAGCGAGTACGAGTCATACAAATAATCTCATTTAGACTAAACAGAGCGAAAGGAATGGGGACCAGGAAACGGGGACCTAAACAAGTACGCTCCATCGAAAAGAAGAAAAACATGAGCCCTAATCAAAACAATTAAATTTAAATTTTTCTTTAAAATCCTACTTGAATTTTGTCATACCCACAACAACAAACCTTTGCGGGAAACTTACAGATATAAAATTCTTTATCAATCTTTGGGCACAAAAGGATGTCACTTTAAAGCCCTCTAAGCTAAATATAACTTGAGGTCCAAGAGGTGTCCACAAACATACACACACACAGACACACACACACACACACAAGCGTAGAGTCATCAACCATCGTTTCGGGCAAGCTGTTTAACCAGGACTATCCGATGTATTTGAAGGCATCGTGAGCCATTACCAGGATCACAGAAGCAGCAATATGTAGAAGAATAATTTATGTGGAGAAGCAAGGGTATCTGAAGCAGGTCTTACTCTACCGACCCGTCGTGCGACGAAGTTTAAGAAAGGACCAGTGAAACGGTGCAACTTATGTTAACCGCCTTTGGTTAACAAACCCCAACGGCCTTTTTCTGGGCCACCAACATCTTTAGAAAAGACAGATACCAATCCTATTTGCCAACAAGTTTTGTGTTTTGTGTATGTGTTTGTATGTGCAGATCTATGTTTTTTTTTTTACCCACAAAAAGCTACAAAATTATAAATTCTTACCCATTCTCTCTTTTGTTTGATAGTATGTGTGTAAGGGCATAGTAATGTGTCTATAGTATGTTTGTATGTTAGTGTGTAAGAGATGTGTATTTTTCATTCCCTTTCGTTTGCATGCTACTCCCTCTTGTGTGATAGTATGTTTGTATAAAAGTGTGTGTGTGTGTGTGAGAGAGAGAGAGTGCAAACATGCAAACACTCCTGCCTTTTTCGTTAGAGTGTCGGGGGGGGGGGGGGTTGTAATCGAAAAGCGCGTGCTGGATTTTAAGGGTGTGTGTTTGGACAGTATATTTCGTGTGTTTGGATTGCAGATCAAAATATATTGACATTCCTATTCCCGTTTGACCCTGTAAACACTTTTGACCCTATAATACTATCCCCTTGTTAAACCGATGGACCATTTGAATATAGGATTTCCCGTATGACCCCATACCGGTTACACCGATGTTAACATACGGCGTAATGTTAATTCCAGTATGACCCCCAGTAGGCTCATATTACTACTAACAGGTTATTCTATGCTAGTTAGCCACATGCAGAATAACTCGTAGCTTCTCTCTCTCTCTCTCTCTCTCTCTCTCTCTCTCTCTCTCTCTCTCTCTCTCTCTCTCTCTCACTAACTATCGTCATATCAGCATCGTATAATGTGCGTTGAGTTGTACAATTACTGATAACAAAAATCACTGAATGCGCAAAGTTGTATATTGACAAGTTCTCATATCTCAGACCACAGTTAGCTCCCTCCAAAATCAAGAAGATACTCTCCATAAATAGTATAAAGTTTGATGATGTCTTTTCCAGATGACTTATTTGAAATGCTTTAAGCTGTGCTGATAATAAAAGGATAGACTTCAAAGTTAACTAAGCTGCATAGAGAGTAAAAATGTCATAATCTGTAATTAACACAGTGATATAAAAGTGTTACATAATTGTGTGTCAATCAGCAGTATTTTTGTTACTTCTATTGAATCATTCTTTTTTCCGTATTATAACATAAGTCAGTCTGATGAACCCGTGATGAAGCTTTCAGGATTGCATGCCCTTCGGTAAGTTAATACGAGTGGAAAAGGAGAAAGTTCTATCAGTTATAGTAATAAATGTACAATAATTAATGTGAGTGGAAAATGACAACATTCTATCAGTTATAGTAACAAATGTACAATAATTAATGTGAGTGGAAAATGACAACATTCTATCAGTTATAGTAACAAATGTACAATAATTAATGTGAGTGGAAAATGACAACATTCTATCAGTTATAGTAACAAATGTACAATAATTAATGTGAGTGGAAAATGACAACATTCTATCAGTTATAGTAACAAATGTACAATAATTAATGTGAGTGGAAAATGACAACATTCTATCAGTTATAGTAACAAATGTACAATAATTAATGTGAGTGGAAAATGACAACATTCTATCAGTTATAGTAACAAATGTACAATAATTAATGTGAGTGGAAAATGACAACATTCTATCAGTTATAGTAACAAATGTACAATAATTATTGTTATTGCATAACACAGAATAAAAATATTTGTAGTCTGAGGCTATTTAGGTTACTAATTTTGCAGAGTTGTATGGTTTCTCACGCTTAGGTCATTGAATGCACAAATAACTGCATATTTCGTCATATCTAGTTCACCGAGTACGCGAATAGTAACGTTAGTCATATCAAGGTCATTTTGTCCAAACATTTATCATGGGCGTGATTATATGCAGAGAATTTAACGTTTTCAGTGAGTCATGTTTACTTGTTGATAACAATTATCATATTAATGATAACTGAGTTTGAGGCATCATAGACTATATAATGTAGTGTGTTCTTGGGAGCAGGTATTGTCTTACATGGCAAACATTGGTATACATGTATGCTTGTTCTGGGGAGCACGTATTGTCTAAAAATGAAAACATTCGTATACATGTATTGAAAAGTTTCTGTTGTAAGCAAGGTAACCCAGTGTACATTGTACAAAATGTGCATCTGACGTTGTGGCCCTCTCGCGTTAGAGCTTCCTACCGGTTTGAACCAGTTGCAGGATAGTTGCTATGAAAGGCGTGCACAAATTTCAAACAGGATTCGGCGGCAGCAACTGTCCTTGATTATAACTAGGTCTCCACAGAACCTGTCTTATCGCCATGAAAGGCGTGCACAAATTTCAAGTTGGATTCGGCAACTGCTGTCCTTGATTAAAACTAGGTCTCCCCAGAACCTGTCTTCTCTCAGAACCAATCTGAAAACGGGGAAAGCTACGATGTGTTCCGATTACCAGAACCATATAACTAATTATCCATGCGCAGCGATGCAGCTTGATCAGTGCCAATAAATTGAATCGAGCACAACGTTCCGACGAGACCTGGTTCTCACAACAGGCGGCGGTTGCCGGATACTTATGCAGATTTCTCATATCATGTGCATGTTCCACGTATTAAAAAGGAATTAAAGAAACATTACTATGGCGATAAGGTTTTAGAGGACTGCTGCAACACTATGTCAAACAGTTTGGATCTTTTCAATAATACATTCTTTGTTTTACTTATATTTATATGAATAATAGCTCTCGCTACGTGCTAGATTAAGTGTCGCTGGAGTATTCTAAAATCACAGAGAACTTATCGCCGTTCACTTCCTTAGACTGCGATGCAGATAGAACAAACGCAGTAACACGTTGGAAGATAAGTATAAATAGACTCGAAAATTTGTTCATGCGTATATTATTGATGTCAGCAAAAATGTGCTCAGTTACTACTTTGTGGCTGTGAACATATTTACGACAGATACGAAACAAATGCGCATAACGAAGCAGGAAAGGAGAAAGTGACGAAGCGTACGGGGGAATAAAGGAAATTTTGACGAAATATTTCGTGCCCAAGAAAATGTGCATATGGAGATCTACACCTTTAGACTATCACTGACAGGAGAAATGAACTCGGCAAGAGGCAGTGTGTGACTCTGACAAACTATTGATTGCAAATCATAGACCAAGGCAGATCGTGGATCCGAAGATGAAACTATGTTGTCAGATGGTTGTTTCAATACCGCAATCACAATGAAGATGTTGTAGAGCTATCAGGGAACAAACTGCGACATTTCCGTTATCGTGACCTGGATTTCACCGAATAAGGTAGCAACACATACTGGCATTGTGGGCTCCATATGGGTAAGAAAAAAAAAAAAAAAAAAAACAAAAACAAAACACCCTCCCCCAAACCCCCCCCCCCCCACAAAACAAAACAATATTATTAGACCCATTGCCACTTTCTACGACTGCTTTCCCTTTGCGTCAGGTCAAAGGTCATTCGAGGTAGAACCACATCATGCTGAAACGGGTGTTTATGTATATTCGTATAAAAATATATTTAGAAAAACAAATAAGGCAAGAATCTATAAAAGTTTTATATAAAGTCTGCAATATTTACACATGTAACTGTCATAATTCATTCTAAACGAAGACTGCTTTACTTTGAATTATCTCCAACCTTTTGGAACTCTTCAATGCATAAAAAGCTACATTGCTAGTGATGTGTCAATACAGCTATTGCGTTCGTATATACTGTTATGTAAGGCCTATATGTGTAGCCATTAATCTTTCCTTTTCCTTTTCAGTTTTATACATTACACCCCGCCCCCCCCCACAACCCGTCTACCCGACACCCAATCTAACAATGAAAAATTGAAATATTAGCGTCAGTAGCGGCCCGAACAGTAATTTTAAAATGCCCTTAAATTGTCCTTATAATGAACAACTACTGGTTTGCGTTTATTGCAAGCGCAAGAAATTCACACGGTACTAATTCCCCTTTTCTTGTGTTGTTTATGGGTGGCGTAACTTGGAAATTTTGTTTTGCTTTGATTATAGCATACATCAACGTGGTCATGTACGTGCATTTACAGGTCTTAAATGAAATATTAACTGTGCTAATTTTTATTTTTTTTTATTTTTTATTAATATAGGTTAACCAAAGCCTATTCATTCCTGTTTGTTGAATGCTCCAGACATTAGTTGTCATCACAAAACTTTAGACCGGAAATTATTGATTGTTATGGATTTCTTAACTGTGTCCAAAAACAGAATAATGGGTCTAAAATTTTCAATGCAGGGTACCATGAATGTTATCAATTCTTAAATGCATAAAAAGCTACATTGCTAGTGATGTGTCAATACATATATTGCGTTCGTATATACTGTTATATAAGGCCTATATGATGTATAGCATTAATATTTCCTTTTCTTTTTCTGTTTTATACATTACGCCATTCCCCTCCACCCCCACCCCCAATCTAACAATGAATAATTAAAATAATAGCGTCAGTAGATGCACGAATAGAAATTTTAAAATGCCCTTATAATGAACAACTACTGGTTTGCGTTTGTTGCAAGCGCAAGAAATTCGCACGATACTAATTCCCCTTTTCTTATGTTGTATATGGGTGGCGTAACTTGGAACTTTTTTTGCTTTGATTCTAGCACACATATTCATCCCTGGTTGTTGAATGCTCCACATCTTAGTTGTCATCACAAAACTTTAGGCCGGAAATTATTGATTGTTATGGATTTCTACGTTGGCGGCCGTGTACTTATTAACTGTGTCAAGAACAGAGGACATTGGGTCTAAAAATTTTAAATGCAGCGTAGCATAACTTTTATGAATATGCAGCGTTCTCATTGTGACATCATAGTGCGACATTCAATCTGGTTTATACTGGTACATACCTCTTGCTTGACCTCGTCCAAAAATGTCCAAGTAGTTTAAAAAATGTGACGGATGTATTTCTCAGCGCGTTTATATTATGATGTTCCAAGGACTGATCGAGGAGAAGCGAAATAAATTGAATAAACATCATTTAATCGTACGTGCAATCAAATTCTCAAAATGACAACCATTGCTGAAATAATCTGTACCGAACGCCAACATGATGTGTACAATTGTAAGTACGGTTACTCATACCTAGGTCACGAGTTGTACATTTTCAGCAAGTGTGATTACTACTGCTACTACTACTACTACTGCTAATAATAATAACAATAATAAAGTACATCGTTTCCTGTGCCCGATAGGTCAATCTTATTATATGCATATTCTTCAGTAGCAAACGTACAAATTATTAGCATCCAACACTAACCCCATCCAATCCACCACCTTACCCCCAAACACGCACACACACACACACACACACACACAGATGTATTTGTATTTTGTCTAATTCAATATAATAAATAACTTCTCGAAGATGACAAGATAATGACATTTTAGGCAAAGAGGGCCTAACTAATATGTTATAGATCTGCAAATTGGAGAGAAGCAAAATTATTCCCATTAAATATTCAAGTAAGCGAACATGCAAGATTTTAAAGTTCAAATGAATAACAGGAGATAGTTAATTGACAGAGGAGAAATACCATCACATGGAATCACTAGTAAATAATTGTATTCAGATATGGAATATTAGGTTTATTTCCTTTTTGCACAGTAAGGGTCACATCATTCGAGAGTATGCATCTCTCTCTCTCTCTCTCTCTCAATAATGAATTATAACAAGAGGCCTAAGATGGTCTGATATTGCTCACCTGCGTGTAAGTTTTTTTTTTATGAAATGTAAAAATGAATCTCAAAATCATGTTAGAACCCTGATCAGCTGATTGAAATGCAGACTGATATTTTTGGTTTCTTTTAATTAGGGTAAAGTGTACATGTAGAATGCATCTTAACAGACTCAGAACAAAAGACAAAAAGAAAATATTTATTTCTGAATAGCAGTTCCTTTGAACATAACTTGGTTGAGCAAAGATATGACATTTTAAAATGAATTCAAGTAATGTTTGAAGGAAGGATTAGATCTTTGTTGCATGAGATAGCAGGTAATTTATTTGAATTAAATTTAAAATTTCAAAATCATATATTAAAAGCCTGACTGTGTTGCAAAAAAAAAGAAATCTTTTTATGAAATTTTAAATTTATCTCAAAGTCATGTTAGAACCCTGATCAGCTGATTTAAATGCAGACTGGTATTTTTTTGTTTCTTTAATATTAGGGAAAAGTGTACATGTATATTTCATCTTAACAGACCCAGGATAAAGAAAAAAAAAAAATAAAAAAAATAAAAATAAAAAATAAATAAACTGAAATGGGTTATTTTTAAAAATCAGCCACTTTGAAAATATCTTGATTATGTGTAGCTGTGAGATCTTTAAATTAATTGAAGTAATCTTTGAAGAAGAGATTAAACTCTAACCAAAATATGTGTGTTTCCTATTGCACTTGATATAAAATTAGGGTAGGCAGGTATTTTTTTTGTAAACATTATATATAAATTAAATAATATTCCAAGCGCTTCAAAGTACTGGGCAAAACCGACTCAGTTAGATGCACAAATCAATGTTCGGCACTGAGAAACAAGGACGGTCGGCCGACCGGAAACATACATATTTTATTTTTTGGCCTTAGAACTACATGTATGTTTCATGAAAAAGTAGGTAATTTATTTTAATTAAATTTAAACTTTAAAATCAATCAGTAGAGCCCTGGCCATATTGCAACAAACGAAGAAGTTATTATTTTTAACTAAATTTAAAATTTTGTCTCAAGATCATGTTAGAACTCTAATTAACTGACTGAAGTATTATTTTACATGCCGTAAACAGGTAAAACAGGTAAGCGTACATGCAAAACTCATATCAAGAGACCGAGAACAAACGAAAAATAACTGAAATAAGTTATTTTTGAACAGCAGACCCTTTGAACATAGCTTGGTTGAGTAAAGATCTGAGCTCTTGAAATGAACTGAAGTAATGTTTGAAGAAGTGATAAGCTATTAGAACTATGCTGCATGAGAAAGGAGGCAATTTATATTAATTAAATTAAAGAGTTCAAAATAATAATTAGAACTCTGGCCGTTTTCCAACAAAAAAGGAATGTTTTCATTTAAATGATATGTAGCATTTATCTCAAAATCATGTTAAAACATAATCACCTGATTGAAATGCAGACTGGTATTTTACTTTTTATAAAGTGTATATGTAGAATGCACTTAACAGACTGAGAACTGAGAACTAAAAAAACATAACTCAATCAAGTTGTTTGTAAAAACCATCACTTTGAAAACGACTTGGTTGAGCAAAGTTCTGACATCTTAAAATGAATTCAAGTAATGTTTGAAGAAGGGATTAGTACTATGTTGGATGAGAAAGGATGTAATTTATTTTAATTAAATTGAACATTTCAAAATCGTACATTAAAAGCCTGGCAGTGTTGCAACAAAAAGGAAGTTATTTTTTATGAACAGTACAATGTATCTTAAAATATATGTTAGAGCCCTGATTAGCTAATTGAAATGCAGACTGGTATATTTTCGTTTCTTTTAATTAGGGTACAGTGTACATATAGAATGTATCTTAACAGACTCAGAACAACAACAAATAATTGAAATAAGTTATTTTTGAAAAGTAGACACTTTGAAAATAGCTCGGTTGAGTGCAGCTCTGAGATCTTTAAATTAATTGCAGTAATGTTTGAAAAAGAGATTAGAAATATGTTTCATGAAAAAGTAGGTAATTCATTTGAATAAATTTTAAATTTAAACTCGTACAGTAGAACCTTGGCCATATAGCCATCAACGAAGACGTTTTTTTTCTTTCCATGAAATTTAAAGTTTTGTCTCAAAATCATGTCAGAACCCTAATCAGCTGACTGAAGTTTTATTTTCCTTGCGGTAGAAAGTTAATGTAAAAATGCACCTCAACAGACTGAGAAGAAAAGAAAAATATATTTTAAGTAAAGATCCTAGATTTTTAAATAAACGGAAGTAATGTTTGAAAAATGGATTAGCGATTAGAACCATGTTGCATGATAATAGAGGTAATTTATTCTAATTAAATTTACAATTTCAGAATCAAACATTAGAACCATTGCAACACAAAGGAAATTTTTGTGAACTCATTAGTAGGGCTGTCAAAAACCACGGAAAACTTCACCCGGGTACCCGTTGCGCCGTTTAACGGGTAACCGGGTACTCGTTAGAACATGAAAGACATGTACAACCCTAGTTACCTCACTGTCAAATTTTCACAAACCTTGATTGTTGTAGGCTCACAAAACGAACGGACTATTTACATCATTTTGCACACAGCAAACAGGGCTACAGCGACTGAGTGGTCACGTGGTATCACTGGTACATACCAGTGACACCACGTGACCACGCAGTCGCTGAAGTGATATGTTAACACGAGTAGTCTACATATTAGTGTTGTTTTGAACTGTGAAGCTGTTCGCACAGCCCAGCATGCAGCAGCCATTTAGTAGTGGGCCGCTGATGCATAACGGGTGGTGTTGCTCCTAAATATAGACTGGAGCTGCAACTGCTGATGATATATGATATTTTGATAGTGTTGTCGACAAATTATTTTTGTGAACGGGTACTCGTCATTAATTTTCAATGCCCGGGTTTTTCACTACGTTGACAGCCCTACTCATTAGAGACAGGATGGTAGTAGTGTTGTTCAAACTTGCCCAAAGATTTTTCAGAATTATTCTGAGCACTGAAAATGACCTTTCTGCATTTGCCCCCAATGAACGGAGGTGTTGCTATGTGTATGGCCTATATATTTAGGATAGACCTTTTAATATTCTTTCCAACTACGATTTTTTTTTTATCTCACAATATTTTTTCCAATCAATGTCATGGATAGACATGATATAATTACACATCAAATCAGGAATATTGTTTTTCAGCTCTTTGGGAGCCGGAAAAGTTTTGGGCAAAGGAATGATCAAACCCTACCTCACGAAATTACAGGATCGGCAACTTACTGTGAAATAACTAATTTCGATATGGTGTTTGCAGTTTGTAAAAAAATAAATATAAAGTACCCCCACTGAGTTTCATAAAATCAAACTCCATTAACAGGTCAACCAGGAGTTCTCAAATTGAGTTTGGTTGGGCTTGACTCAATTTACAGATGATTCCATCCCTGAGTCAAAGCTGCAATTCAACATTTTTCCTTCAACTATGAAATCTCTCATCTACTCCAACTAAGGAAATAATAATGTTTTATATATGCAGTACAATCCTTCTTCAAAAAAGAAATAAAAACGTTCCCGCTGATCACAAAATAACCAATATTGTTTAACAAAGATGGCTTAAATATTATCTTTCAAGGCAGCGATGTGTAACGAATTTTATTTCATCAACACACTTTACCTTTCATTTACCATATTTACGTAACTTCAAATGAATTGGGTTGGTCTACTTAACTTATGCAAATTGGCCTAATGGGCTATTCCAGAGCGGTGATTGAAGGACGCGTAATACAAAGCCAACAGCTCCAGTATTTTCAGCCTACACGGTCGAAGGACCACGCAGGACTATAATTTAAAGTCAGATATTTTCCGTAAATTTCATTGAACCTTTTGTACCCTATGGGACCCAACGAGATGACGCATAGGTCACGTGAGTGGTCAATATGCAAGTCCAAAGTGGCGGTCAGTTCGTGTGTTTAGCTATTCAAGAAGTTTGTGTAGTTTTTCTATGATTTCAGCATTTTTCCTCGCATTTTAAAGACTCATGTTAAAGATAATCGTTCTCGGATTAGTACGGTTTCCTTTATATTGCACTACTTGTGCAGCGATATCTTCCTATAGCAGTTTTTAGTGCACTGGTCAGCGCTGCTAACGTAAAGGCGGATGATGCGCTGCCTGGAAGACTAAAAGCCAGCCTCCACTTGCACATTGAGTTTTGCAAGAAACCACGGCCAACCGTGCACGGTTACAGATGAGCAAAAGGGTTTTGTTCTTAGGTAACGCACTGCAACTGTAGATAGCATTGATATGGTTCATGACGCCGAGATTGAACATGTTGTTGGAGCTCATAGGGCTGCAGAACAGTCATTTTGGCAGCAGGGATAGTATCGCCCTCTTCACCTCGAGCTGAACAAATGGTTTCGTTCTTGTTGGAAACCCATTGCAACTATATCTAGTATCGATCTGGTTCATGAAGTTGAGGTCGAACATATTGTTGGAGCTCATGGGACTGCATAACAGTCATTTTGATCAGCAGGGCTATTATCGTCCCTACGCCTCAAGCGACGTCACGAGACTCACGTGACACAAACATGATAAATAACCAGAACGCTGCAAATAAACAGTTGTGGCAACAAACTGATCTCCTACAAAAGCTCTCTGGTAATGTGGCCTCATTTCGAAGTCAAATGTTGGCTGTAACATTCTCTAAAAAGCATACACACAAGCAAGCGTTTAGAACATCCCAAGTTGATGATAGCGACGAGTAATCCCCACTCCCCCCTCAACAATTTGGATGACTCTCTCAATCGCGAAACACTGGGGGGGGGGGGACGAATTAGAAGGCCCCATTGCAGAAAGCATGGCAAATGAACTCGCAGAAGGCTCTTCAGTGAATTTTGTGGCAGAGTTGTCACAGTTCTATCAGCTCCAGGATCATACAGGGCCTGGAGTTTCTGAAAAAATGGTTACTGTTGTGAAGTTTGTCATGCGCACTCAAGTGAGGTAGTTATCATAACAGTTCATGCGATGAAAGAAATGTATCAGTTGAACAGTGCCGAAGGTAAATCTGGAAATTTGGTTGAACATTTTAAACCAGACTATTTTCATGACGTCCAAGTGCAATCAATCAATGCCATCATTCCACTCGTATTCCTCCGAATGGACATTTTCCTTACAAATAAAGAGAGTAACAGGCTACCAGAGGTGTCCAAATGTGGTTCTTTGGCAAGTGACATGTTTTGCCTTCTTACCAACAGTTTATGTACAAGACTTTTTTCTAGGACACACGCAGTCCAGTTCATGCTCTAATAATCAAATCTACTATTAGAACAAAAAAGTACCATGGTCGAAGAAGAAGCAGACCAAATGGAGATAGGGCTCAGCTCGGCAGTGCAGGCTACCACCAATTATTCTTTTTCTGTAAATATTTGAGTGGATACCTTTGACCTTACCTCCAAGATGAATAGGGATTTTTTTCTATTAACACTCCTGAAAATACTTATATGGATACCTTTGTCCTTATCTCCCAGCTGAATAGGGATTTTCTTTCCAGTTCTATCAACACTCCTGCCAATTTCATCGCTGTCAAAACAGTATCATATTTTCAAAATGAAAAAAAAATAAAATCCGACACTTGGATTTTAAAGACTTTACTGGAATATGAAACTGAATGTGCCTTGTTTCAAATGAAAACTTTTCAACCCCCAAAACACTTCAGTAACACTGAGGGAGTACTTGAAGTTGATTTTGAAAAAGTTGTCAGCCACTACTTCAAATTGACCAAAAAAAAAAAAAAAAATTGTCTCTTTGTCATATTTCTAAGACACAAGAAAGATGGTTTATGCATATTAATTTTAACCGGAAACACTCGAACAATACACAGGAAGACGTCACTTTCAGATGGAAACTGTACATTCTGCCATTAATTTAATGAAGAGGAAAAAACCGCTGGTTTGCCTCCATTTATTTTCAAGATTCATACTGGTATGTTTCCATCTATAGTTTGCACAGACGTTACTTAAGGTTATGTTGGAATAACACAGTGTGTGAAGTATTCACTTGCCTTCCAAATGTGTTGTCCTCTGATCTTTGTGTATAAACAAATTCATTAAAGCATATTTTTGCATACCTGTGCAAACTTGGTTATTGTAATGCAATGTACATTGATGAGTTTACTGCAGACAGACACATCCACTGACTGTAAAACATGTGCAAGGCACTGCATTTGGTGGATAACTTGGCATACATTATATAAGTTATTGTGTTTGTGGGTTTCATGCTTAATTCTTTTCACATGATAGCTTGGTATCTAACTGACAGCAGTTGCTGAGGCAACTTACCTTTCCCATTTGGGATTTCGCTAGGTTGATTGTAAATATGGTTGCCAGTGAACATGGAGTGCCATACACCCAAATTAACCATGATTCTGAATGCACGTTGAGGTCTAAAATGTGTCAGGAAATTGAACATAATTTGGTCAATGTGATATTGAATTTTTTTGTCTCAAGACCAAATTGACACCTGCCAAAGTATATTTTATACAGACCAGACCCTGAAGTTTCACTTCTTGATGTCTCTTATGTATCTTGCAGTAATTTCACTCTACCATATGTTCTTCCCCCTTTTAATGTAATTCTTAGAGTCCTACAAACAATATTTGAAATAATGAAACCAAACTATTTATTAGTTTCTAGGTTCCCTTTACACGCAGTGAACATGGATAATATTTCAAGATGGCTAGATTCCACCTTGCAAATTGCTGACATCAGTACTGATATTTTATCCTACATGGTACAAGAATGACATTCACCAGTGCTTCTTTTTCAGACAAAGTACATGTGGCTACAATATTAAAAACAGCTGGTTGGAGCTTAGACTCTACATTCCTGGAACATTTCCAGACACCTATCATATCTGACTTGATATTCAGTGAAAAACTGTTTGAATCAGCTCCAACCCTTTGATAGTAAATTCATTACCTGCATTTACCATGTTCAGCTGAATCTTTCTGCGTAACAAATTCTCATGATTTACGATACGCAGTGACTCGCCTTCTTACCCTGCTATGCTACTGTCACATGATACACTCTACATATCTGGTGGTGTCCCTTAGGGTATGAAAGTTTCAATGAAATGAAAAAAATTAAACGATACTTACCAAGTTGAAATTTGATGATAATTTCATTGAACCTGTAGTATCCTTTGGGATCACATGCCCATCCATCCTCCCTGTCTGTAATTTTGTATCCTGTGACCTCTCTAAAGACATCTCGTGTGATCCCAAAGGGTACGACAGGTTCAAGGAAATTATGACCACACTTCGTTTGGTAAGTATCGTTTAATGTTTCAAATAAATAATCTATGCAATGGTGGTTGTTAAATTGTCACTATACCAATATTAATGTGATGAGACGCTGTTAAACACTAATACGAATGTATGTACTCTTTGTTGCTTTTATTATCATTTAATAGCCTATGTGACAATTATATGTAAAACTGTCCCCTGTTGTTATTTGCCATCAGCATTAGTAGTTACATGAGGCACTTGAGAGCGAAAAGAGGCACTTGAGAGCGATATGGGAAATTAACATGGAGGGGGCAACTGGGAGCCATACAGGAAATTAGCATGAAGAGGCACATTTGTGGGTCAAAAGTGTTTATAATAACAGACGGATTTATATGGTCAAAAGGATTTATAGGTCAAATGGGAATGGATGTCATTGTCAATATACACATAGACAAAGATAAATACAAAACATGTAACAACCAATGGCAATTTGAGTAGTATCTCTTTTCTTCGAGATATAGGTGGCCCTGAAAAGGACCGTTCAAGTATGTTAACCAAAGCGAGTAAACACACATCACACCTTTTCACAGGTCTTCTCCACAAACTTCTACGCACATTAGGCTCGTAGAGTACGACACTCTTCAGACAATCTTGTCCCTCCACATAAATTCTTCTCTTCCAAATAACTGTAGCCATAATCTTGGTAATGGCCCATGATGCCTTCACATACATGGGGTAGTCCAGGTTGAAGAGCATGTCCGATATGATGGATCATGACACTACACTAGTTTGCATCTTGCTTGAGTTGTTTTGAGAACAGGTGACAACATAGAAGAATGCACTGGTATATATAGCCTAAGATCGCATGGAAATGGACTGAAATGGTCCACCGATCCAATTGTTCGTTACAAAATGTATGGTCTCTCTTCCAATCAGAAGAGAGCTGGTGTGTGACGTCAAATTCAGTATATAGGCGCAACAGTGTTCGTACAGAGTACCATTGTGGCATAGTTTAAGTATGACTGAAACCATGAAGACAATGTATTGGAGTGCGCCTGCTACGGAGACCTTGTATACTCGGAGTGATAGTACGACTACAAATGCAGCTAGGATTCTTCCAGAAGAGGATCATTTTAATTTGGATTACGTGAATTTTCTGACGTCGTCTTCGCAATAATTTTTGCCTGCGACAGTAGTACCGCCTTTATTACCTTCTACATCATTACCCTTGGCGGATGATTTCAGAAAGAGGCAGAAGGAAGAACTGGAGTTTTTTGCAAAGGCAGAGAGAAGCAGAAGAAGCATTTCTTTAACAACAACAACAACACCAACAACAACAAGAGGAAAGAAGAAAACAAGAAGACGACGAGGAAGGGAAGCAGAAAACTTTGAAGTGTGAAGGACAGAATGATGGGAGTAGTGAAAACAAAACTGAGTTTGCTACAAGACATTTTGGCGGAGTTAAAGTATCTGAGACATATGTATCAGACGTTTTTTTAACACAACCCAAGAGAAAGAGACCTTCACGGGCTAAGCTTTCTAAACCCATCACACCATCCACTATCACCTCCACTTAGGTACCACTAGCAGTGATTACAACTAATGCCACTACTGAAGCAGCAACAACAACAGCAGGAGATGGAGTTGGCCATGGAAAAGGATTGAGGCAGATAAAGCTCATTATGTCAAGTCCATGCGTTTGTTAAAAAACCCCACTCCAATGGTCCTTTTCAGGGCCACTCACATCTCTTAGAAAAGAGATACTATTTCATGATTGCCAAATCAAGTAAAACTTAAATGCCATTACAAAAATATATTTACTTATATGAGTGCGTGTGTGTTTCTTTATATAAAAAAATCAAGACAAAGAGACACATTTTCATTTTGTTATATTATCTTTTTGAATGACAATGAAAATTTCATAACACATTACCACCAAGTCCATTTTTTCACTATCTTTTTTCTTTTTTCTAGAATTTCTTCACGGGGATAGGTTCTTCTTCCTCTTTTACTGACTTCTTACATTTCTTGATGGAGAGTCCTCTGCCTCCTTCCGCTTTTGTCTCTCCTTTCTCGTGTCTATCATTCTTTGCTTTGACGTTGTGGACATTCTGGAACCCAATGTCCTTTCTCCTGGCAGATATAGCAAGTATCTTGACTTTTATCCCAAGAAGAGTAGTCTGTAGTCTTAATGAAAGTGGTATATTTTCGAATGACTCTCTGTAAATTTCTAACGAGAAAGGTAATATATCTTGATTCTTTCAGCTTCACAGTTTGAAAGGTGAATGACTAATAGTTAATCTTATATCAAGGTCTCTCTATATAGGGAGAGAGTGAGTGTAAAACCTAGTCGAATCAAAGTTTGCAATCAAGATGAAACAATCACACAATTTCGGTGAGAAACCAGAATAAGAAACTAAGAGGCGACGACGACGACTTTCCGTGTCGTCTCATATGCCGCCAGCTAAAGTGTTAGCCAAAGTAAATTCCCGTGATTTCGAAGAGCACATTAGTGAGCCTGAAACAACACCTTGTAATCCACAAGACCAAGAGAGTCCAGAGCTACCTAGAAAGAACGTCGTTCCGTAGCTCCCGAAAATTATTATCACATTCGAGAGACGCAAAAAGTGACTTCCAGGAAATTTAGAACCACGGCTTACACAGACACGGTCAACTTAAAGAGTTCAAGCCTGAAATGCCACCCGTGAAAGCGGCAGGTTTTATTACAGATTTGTGGGATTCCTTGTTAGAGACATTGAAACGACAATGTCAAGCTAAAGAGGACGATCGTTTGAGACTTTCCATACATCACGATAGTTTGTAGTCTCCTGTCTGGATCGAGTTTAGTACTCCGGCAGAATTAACACCGTCTAAAGTCATCGACAAAATTGAACACGTTAAACAAACCAATGACAAATTTACCATGACCGATGAAAAAGCCACTCTTTACATGACCCACGTTTCCCCTTCTAGAGGTAGCGGAAGACGAAAAGTGGTGGACGACATTCTGTACCAAACGTAGTATCGTCCAAATTAACAATTCCCATGACCAGATGTGCTTAGTCCGTGCCATCGTCGCAGGGCGAACGTATGCCGACAAGAATGAGACCGCAGATTGGAAACAAAATGTTCGGATGAACATTCGACAATCAGTCCCCAACAATGAAAAGAAGCAGAACTCCTCTTGCAACAGGCAGGCTTATCTAAAGAGACCTTGTGTGGCATTCATGAAATGCAAAAACTTCAAGAAGTCTTGGCTCCTCGTTATACGTTGAAAGTATACCCTCAAGTGTTTCACTGAGCTCTGGTGTTTCGAGGGCCCAATTTCCCAGAGGAAAAATACATTCACATCTATCATCATCACGAACATTTCAATGCCATCACCAGTATCACAGGATTTCTTGGATACGCTTACTATTGCCAAGCATTTTGCAGTCGGAACCAACACATTCACTACGGAGCGAGATGCCGGGGTTGTTTAGTGTCCAAACCATGTGTACCTGAAGAACACATTCATTGCTTTTCGAACCTTTGTCAGTCCCTCTTGTTACAAACAACATCGCATGAAACAAGTGAACCAACAGAAAAGTGCTTGTGAATTATTGAGATTGTTCTCCACTTGTGGATATCTGATTCTAACCAATAACCCAAAGGTACACGTTTGTCCATGAAAGAAAAGATACCGTTTTTGTGACCAAATCGTGGACTTTGAACATCAATGCTACATTCAACGTATGACAATGAAGTGGAGGAAGAAGACATCAAGTAATAGCAGCAAAAGAAGAACAAGTCACAGGTGGATTTTATCCTTTTTGACTTTTAATGTACGCAAGGGACAGGTATTCACGTCCCTAATTTATATGTAGCTCATTGTGAGAAGTGCATACAAGAATCTGTCTTTTTTACTGTCCCATTATAGTACGATTCCAGGAGGACGTGAAAAAATCTTTCGAGGACCCTGCACTCTTCCCGATTTTACCGAATGGATTTTAGATCCTACTAACGACACTTGGAGCGAATAGGACATCCAACGTTACGGGGTCTATAAACGATATGTTACAGTGATGGCTCACAATTTCTCGGGATACGATGGACGATTTGTTCTAAAATATTATTCAGAACAAGGTACCCAATGTCCAACAGTCACCATGAATTGAGCCAAACTCATTTAACATGAAAGTGGAACAGTTTAAAGGTTCCATGAATTATTTAGCCATGCCATTGAGCTGAATGCCTAAAACGTTTCGAATTACAGAAATGTCCAAAGGATATTTTGCACACTTTTTCAATGCCGAAGAGAATCAACGTAGTGTGTTCTTGCATTTGCCTGACGCTCGCTATGACGATCCTGATGGTATGCACACCAAACAATGAGAATACGCTTGGTACCACACTCACGCCTCAAACCAGTTTGACTTTCAAGAAGAAATGCTGAAATATTGTCTATCCGATGTGAAAATTTTACGCCATCAAGATAGCCACCAACACCCAACGATCGAAGGGGATCGTTTAGGGGCATGGTCGGACGAGCTCCCACAAGATACGATTGTCAGTTTTGCTAGCGGTGGCCCCAAAAATTATGGATACCAATATAGAGACCGACAGGGACAACTACATACCAAATGCAAAGTCAGAGGATTGACACTGAACTATCGAGCGAGTCAATGAGGCAACTTTGATGTCTTGAAAGAAGCTTTATTTACAGTCCGGACAAGATCAATACTTTTGCATGAAAACACTAGACCCCTATAAAATTGTACGTTCGCCAAACCACCAAATGGTCAGTCGTCCTTAAGAAAAAGTCTATCAAATTGTGTACCAAAAACGAGTGCGACTTCCACGTGGAAACACTTTACCGTACGGACATGCTGAGCCCCAGTATAAAAAGGGTCAAGTTCCAAGACCAACAATTCATTGTGAATACAAAACACTGACCTAGAAAGATGATGAATAATTCCCCACAGTCACCGAGTGAGGAACTCACTATGAACTTCAAGTTCAATGTTGAGACCAGTACAGTGACACCGATACTGACTAACTCGACATACCGTAATCACGGTAAGTCTTGGGACACCATAAGTCTTGGGACACCCTTAATTATTTTCAAAAGTAATTTTTTTATGACCTATAAAAGTTGGGACACGAAGTTAAAGCAATTTTTTCATGTACTGTAAGTCTTGGGACACCTAAAACATTATTATTTTCTAATGATCGATCGGCGTATTCGATCGTAACCTCGTGTAAAATAAACAGGACTTCGTGGTTGTTAAGGGACTCTCATTATGAATTATTACATGGAAATATTATAAATTATTACAATTTGTTTGAAGAGTCAATAAATATATTGAATTTTCTCTGTTTTCTTATTATTTCTATCAAATTAAAGTATGTATAATTTAAGCAGACGATGACAAGAACTGAGCATTAGCGGTATGTTATACCCATTCAACATTAACTTCTCCCTATTGTGCCCTATTTTACTATTGTCAATTTATGCATTATTGCATTAAAATTGTCGAAAGTCACCTGTAATAATTGGGGAGTTTTTTCCCCTGAAAATGGAAATACCTAATTCATTACAATGTGATACCAGAATGAGAACAATGAAAATGGTGTTTATTTCAACTCTAGCATTTATTGTACGCATGTTTACATCATGGCGTCACCACGTGCACATTGAAGATTTTACTTGTGATGAATGAAGTACATACATTTGATTCGAATCATAGGCACCACTGCACTCAACTTAAATAATATCTTTAAAATACGATAAAGAAGTTTAAGAAATAATCCTTTTAAAATAAAAACTCCGTGGTAGTTTGCTTTGATGTAAGCGACCTTAAATAAGCCATGTTTACTCAGTTACGGTAATTGTGCTAATATTACGCAGTAGAAGCCAATCATACATCAAAGTACAGGCATTGCTGCCGGACCAAATTCCCCTTTACCAAGCCAATTTCAGGGTTTTAACAATTAACTGTCCTGGATGGCTGTCGGAAAACAAAAGACAAATCCGCCAATTATAAACAACGGAGACGCCGAAACAACCAGCTTGCCAAAATCAAAAGTGGAATGAATATGCGTGGAAAATTATCATTTTTGTGAAGCCGAAACATTAAACTAAAATGGATCAATGATGCTCTTAATCGATCTATATTCCGAATTTTAACATATATTATATATGACAAGTTATTTGAATTTATGCTGGTTATGTGCTTTATAAAATTAAATACACGTGCCTTTTCATATAGATTACATCACTTTGTAGGATCGCTTATACCACTGAAAAACAGTAACTGTTGAGCGCGTGAATACAAATAAATGAAACAGCAATGAACGTGTAGCTGAAATGTAATCTGGAAGAATGCGATTTGGTAAAAATGATGAATAAAGCAAAATCTGCATCGAATATTTTTGGGAATAAACAAGGATATAAGTGACGCCAAGTACGATTTGCATTGTGTAAGTACTGTACACTATAGTACAGGTCTTCCCTTAAATGTAAGCGGCCCGTGAATTATGAAGTCTTTATTTACCTTTATTTTAAATCATGTTGGAGAAATCTTAAAATATGCACATTCAAAATAATAACATAAACAATCATAGTAGTGTATAACAGTTTATTGACGAATGACATGGTAATTGAACGAGCTGGTCACTGCTGTGTGACGTATGGCGATCTTCCCAATTTTGTCTTTACATTTTGTTTTGTCTACAAGTTTTGGGACACCGAAAATTGTATATATTTTAAAGGCATATAAGTCTTGGCACACGAAAAAAAATTATTATTTTTTCGTGTCCCAAGACTTACCGTGATTACGGTAGCCACCGAGTGAGGGACCCCCTGTGGACTCCAAGCTCGATCATTAACTCGAGTGCGATGCTGTACCTTGCGTTGAAACGGATGCCGTACCCTGCGACATCAGCGATGTAGCACAACTTTGCCACTCCTCTGGGACTATCGAAAGTGATGCCGTTCGTGTGCCTTACCGCTCCACTAGCGAAAGCAATGAAGCATGATCCCCTTTCTGCTTTACTACTCAGTGTGATGCTAAGCCTGTACCTACCTACGGATCTCATTCATACATTGGTAAACTACTCTGGATACCACTACTAGTACAACGAGATGTGCCCATCAAGGAAGAATACACGTTGCCTGTGGCTTTGCCTAGATATTGTGACCCTGAAAGTCGATTACAGACGTTCAAAGACAAACGGTCTTAATATCTGTAAGGACCTACTACCAAAGCTTTAGCCAGAGCCGGGTTTGTCTACTTGGGAGAAGGAGATAAAGTCCAGTGTTTCAGCTGTGGTGTGACACTTCAGTATTGGGAGCCTAAGGACTCAGCTTACCTGGAACATGCCAGATTGTCTCCACGCTGTCACTACTTTCCTTTGGTCGGTCCAAAGAAGTAATATGTCGGATACTTTAGAAGAGAACATTCGTAGTTTGCCTCCTAAGCTAAGATAACACATTTACAAAGAACTTGTCCAGATTCAACTGACACGCAAAGAACAATTACATCCTTTAAGACATAGACGTTTTAGCCAGTGGTATCTGAATGCCATTAGATGATTGATTATTTTCAAAGTGTTAAAAGTGTTGAGAATAGTGATGAAAACAAGTAGTGTACCTCCATGTGAAGAAGACATTTGTCAAACTTTATCCACACTTCATACTTAACAAGAAGTGTGTATAGCTAGTGGGTTACACCAACACATTTACGACTGGAAAGATGTGCGCGACTGAAAAAGTCTCGGTTTCGATGCTTGGATACAAGAAGTGGCTCAATATGCCAAAGTCATTGCGTCACACTAATTATCCAAGAAAAGAAATAGCGAACTTTATTTCCGTGTTTTAATTCTTGACAGGCAAATATGTTTTTTTTTTTGTTTTTTTTTTTGTCGTGACACTTTTTGAAAAACATTAAACGTGTATTCCATCTATAAAATGTGTCTTTCATTATCCCCACCCCCCGAATTCTCAATACCATAGTCATGGCCGCATCTTCCTCCTCTTCCTCTTCTGTTCTAAAAGTGATTGACGAAAAATTAGAAAGCCCGAGTTGGGAAGCTTTGTAGCTTCACCATCCCTTTAACATGTTGATTGCTGGACCGAGTGGTTCAGGTAAAACCGAATGTGTCAACGTTTGATCAAACATAAATCCCCTTTGTTTGATCGTCCACCTCAACGTATCTTGTAGTGCTGCAAAGAGTGGCAGTCATCTTACATCTTACACCAAGAAAGTCAAGAAGAATCCATTTCATTTGTAGAAGGCATTCCTCGCGAAGACGATGGGTTAGTGTCTGACATGAGTCAAACACATATGGTCATCTTCGATGACATGTTTGGAGAAGACAAAGAAGAAATTAAAGTTTGATTTACAAGAAAAGGATATCATCCTAATGCCAGTATTATGTACATTACTCAAAATTTATTTCAACAAAGTAAAGCACATCGTACCATCAGTCTCAGTGCTCATTATGTGGTCTTGTTTAAAAGCCCCAGAGACAAATCTCAAGTGTAAGTGGTCGCCAAACAGTTACGAACCCTTTGGCTAAATTATACGAACGACGATGCCACTGAAACACCTCATGTATATTTGCTCATCGATTTGAAACCCAACATTCCCGATTATTTAAGATTGCATACTCATTTATTTCACCATTGGTGCCAAGAAGGAGATCCTGTCATTTACACGTCTCCTTCAGCTTCTCTCTGAATAAAAATAAATAAATAAAAAATTTAAAAAATTAAAAAATTTAAAAAAATAAATAAAAAATATGAAAATATCCACAACGTCTGTTTTCAGTATTCAACATGACTTCCTTTCAGTCTTATCCTCTTGGCAAATTGATTCGGGCATTGTATAGCATCAGGCTCCAAAAAAGCATCAGTCTCCAAACAAATTGCACAAGTCTGTGCCCATTTGTTATAAGCCAGTCTCAAAGAAGTCTTACGATGGTTTACTTTGATAGCACGCCAATTACTTCAAGGCATCATTCACATGCCCCATGTGCGTTGTCACAACTAGCAGATCCAAGTGCGTTGTCACAATGGCAGATCCAAGAATCGATCCACACACCCCCAACCCCCACCCCAAAACAACAAATCATTTTGAAACGTGGTGGAAGTGTTTCTTTAAGAGGTGTTATTATTCGTTCTCATTTGAAATAGGATCCTAATGCTCAAGCCAAAACCAAGAAGAAGAAGAAAAAAAAATCTCTTCCCGCCAGAAAGAGAGATACAGCTGCTAGGACAAGTACGTACTCCAGAAAACCACGAGAGGCAGTGACGGTGTCTCCTCCTCTTGCCACTTCTGCATCTTTTTCGCCGTTCATGATGATGGCTGCCAAACCTGATTTAAGACCCGCTTTTACTAATTTTAATGCAAAAATGGAAATGCATTCAGAAAGGCACTTCTTCTCTGTTGGCATCTACTTCGGCTGATTTAGCCACCGCTGCTGCCGCTCAAAAAGTGGCCTCACATAAGACCAAAGTACAAGACAGAACAGGCATGTTACAAAGTTTACTGGATTTATCCAAACAATAACTGTCACGATCTAGTCCATTGAAAACACCTTATTGTCGAGTGATGCCTGTCATGAAGTTGATACGACGTGGAGACGCGTTGCAGTATAAAAAGAAAAACGTGTGGGATCAGACGAACATCAGTGTTTTTGTTTGTTCCTGACACAAAAGATGGCACAAAGAAAGGGAGACCACCCTAGTTGTCACAAAAAAGAGGCAAAAAAACACAAAAAAACGGACTCCTATCTCGTTTAGCTAAATATTGTGATGTTTTGTCAGTCCTGACTAAATCCAATCTTTCCATGCAAAAACAACTCATTCAATTCAAACAGCTTAGAAAGAAATCATCGATACCCTATGTGAATGTTGTTTGAATGTTGTTGAATGGAGCAGTACCTTTGTCCAAGATACATAAACAGAAAGTAGGAAAACATCAGAACGTTATTCGGCAAATGGTGAAAAAGAAAATACCCCTGAGTCAAAAGAAAGAAAAAATGTTAGCGCAGCGAGGAGGATTTCTAACCATGCTGATAGGACAGTTGTTAAATATAGCTGCTCCTTTGTTAGGATCGATTGCTGGACCCCTTTTAGTTGGAGTCATGAGATAAGGTGTAAATAAAAATGACACTCATCTCTGGAAAGACAGCACACTTGTACCTCTGGATTTTATGGAAGGATGAAAATTGACATTAGTTCCCTACAAACGAGTGATGGAACTCCATCGTTGGTACGAACAAAGATACCTCATTTACCTCCCAACCTAGATGTTACAGTTACAACACGAATTATAATTGTTAATGGATCGAAGTGATTTGTCGTAAGCAAAAAAATCGCATCGGTACGGCCAAGTATTGCAACATCTTCAACTCTTTCACGAGACTTTTCAAAAAGAATTGAAACAATGACACGCTCATTTCTTTACAACTGAAAATCCTGAAACCAAAACCAGTGTCGTGGAACGTTTTCAAAGAACTTTGAAAGAACACACGTGGAAATATTTTACAGATCAACACACTCTCTAGCACATCGATGTGTTACCACATCTGGCCAAAGCTTACAATCAATCTTATCATCGTAGCCTCGGATGTGCCCACGACGAAGTCACCCCTGAAAACGAAGTGATGGTGTTTGATCGATTGTTTGGAACGCCCAATATTGGACAAAATAAATCAGTCGTGTTAAAGATCGGAGATTGGGTTTGCATTGGAAAAACCAAACGCACTTTTGACAAAGGCTATTTACCTAACTGGACCACCAAATTGTTTCTTGTCACTGGAAAAGTCTGTGGACGTAATCCTCCTGTCTATAAATTAGAAGACAAGCATGGAGAAGTGTTAAAAGGAATATTTTATTTGCCTGAGTTACAACGAGTAACCAAAAAAGAATATGACCTGTACGACATCGAAAGCATTCTCGATCAAAGAACACGTAAAGTGGGTAAACGAGGACTAGAAGTGAAAATGTGTTGGAAAGGATATCCATCTAGTTTTGATTCTTGGATGGCCGCTTTACAAGTCGTCGACTATAAAAAGAAGTAACCAACAGCTTCCTCTCCTTCTCTTAGTTCCTCTCCAAGAATTACAAAAACATCCTTTGTGGTTTTGGTGTGGAGAACGTGTGCCTAAGGATGAAATCATCTTTTTCTGCCAAATCTTTGTGGTGTTTTGTGTCATCGGAGTTGCGATTGCCAATTTGAATTTGCAACCAGAAGACAAACAATTGTGGACTATTTTACTCAGCAGTTGTATTGGTTATCTTCTACCCAACCCTTCCTTGAAATATACGGCAGACAGTAATAATAACAACAGTAGCCTTGCAGCTGAAGCCAGTAATCATTCTTCCAGTCACAACTGCAGCAGCCCTCATTTGGAACATTTATAAAATCATTCTCCTTTGACCTCGAGTGACTCCTCGGATACCAAAACCATCAATCTAAGTATAACCAATATTATTTTACCTTACCGACTGACAGTTCTATGGATGTGTTTCCCAACAACACCTTATGTTGTTTCAAGACAAATTACCTCAACCCATACACTTGGATCATGAAGCTCATTGAGAAGTGGCTTTGGTAGAAATCATTCATCTTATGCAAGCCCTCAATATCAAGGAAGGTCAAAACACTTTCATCGTGGACATCCTGAACGAACAAGTTCAAGAACAGTTGGACAAAAATGATCCTGGCATTTACGAATCCAAAAACTTATTACACACCAATCCTTCTTCATTGATTAGCTATGCCACGAGAATCACTGTGGGGTATTATTTCAATGCTCAAAATGTGGTGCAAACCATTGCGGCTATTTTCAAAGGCCAGTTTAACGATCGAGTACCATAAAATTGCTCATCGTCTTAAAATGCATTTTTTGGACGGCAAAATAATGTCCATTACTCTTTGTCCTGGTTTGTTTGATATTTTGGGCGGATACACTGCTTTGGTTCATATAAAAGATGTTTACAACAACGATCGATTTTACAAGTATTTTCGTTACCCTGTCGAATTGAATGAAGGACTCAATTTATTGTTTGTGTACTCTGATGTGGTCGAGTACAATGTGGTAGGAAACACAGCCACTCTGTTACTGAGAGTCATTCCTTTCAAAGCGGATTCTGCCATCACTGCTTACAATGAAGGTGGAAACACGTATCACATTCACTGTTAATTTGTACATCCTCATTATCTTTCTCTCAGTAAATCGTATTTTGACAGTGTCAACATTGGGATAAAAGGAGATCTGGGACAAAATATTCTATTCTTGAAACGAAAAGTTACGGTGAAACTACATTTTCGAAAGCGATTCTCCTGTGAATTGTAACACAAGATGTATCCTGTATATCAAGGAGTCGCTCGACAAAGAGGACATGGTTTAGGAGATATATTTAAATCCCCTTTTCGAACAGTAGCCCCTATCTTAAAACCCATGGTGACTCGAGGATGTCATACCTTAAGAGATACCGCTTTGACACAAAGAAAAAAATAACTTCAAAACGTCCTCATCGACAAACAAAATCATAAAGAAGCCCTAATGAGAGCAGGAAAATATGTGTTGCTTCAAACTGGAAAATATATTTTGGGTCGCTGAGACACCCCTATAAATTTGCTTCATACTTCTGGTCCGATCATTACTTTTTTCTCAACGCCACAGCAAGGACAATGCAGCAAGAGACGTCGAAACCAATTCAGATCTCAGTACACGTTGTTCAGAAAAAGAATAAGAAAAAAGAGCTGTCAGAGAATTAGACGTCTTTGATTACTAACCATTGAAAAAGATGCACTGAGATTCTTGCGAATGTTCCAAGTCAGAACTCGATCTGTTTGCCAATGAACCATACATGATGACGATGCAAGAATCTCAATGGTAGAATTTCATCCTGTGTCGTCTTGGACTCTCTCAGCCCCTATTGAATTTTAAATCAAAGGACAAACCGAAGATTACATCGATATCAATGACAGTCACTTGTACCTGAAAGTCAAAGTGCTAAAAATGGACAACACCAATCCAAATGACAGAACAGCTCGCATCAACAATTTTATGCATTCGTTGTTCAGCTTAGTGGATTTGTACTTGAATAACAAACTGGTCAGCAGCAACATGGATACTTACCCTTACTGTGCTTACCTGGAAAATCTCTTGATGTACGGAAAAGAAGCCAAGAACACACGTCTGGATGCTTCCGTGGTATGGAAATCTGACACCTTGGACAAGTTCAGCGACCCAGAATTGACGACAGATGACGATCCTCAAAATGTAAAATTTAAAGACCGTCGAAAGAAAATGAGACAAGGACGCATTTTAGAACTGATGGATCATTTGCATTTGGACATGTGGTTGCAAGACAAGTATTTGTTGAACAGAATGGATGTATTCCGGAGACTGAATTGCAGTAGTACCGTCTTCCATTTGATGGCTAATGCTAACGAGTACAAAACCATCATCGAAGAAGCCAGACTTTACGTGTGCTGAGTAGAAGTCTTACCTAAAGTGGGAAACGACATCAGTCAAACTTTGAGCAAAATGACAGCCAAGTATCCTGTTCGACGAGCGGAAGTGAAAACTTTTACCATTTCCTCTGGACTCTGATCCAAGATCGAAGATCATGCTTTCCAAGGACAACTACCCAAACGTTTGCTCATTGGCATCGTCAGTAATACAGCACTCAACGGAACCATCGACCAAAACCATTTTGACTTTCAACACTTCGACGTGTCCAAGATAGAAGTCACTCGAGATGGTCAGACGTTATGTTGCAGACCCTTTGAACTAACTTTGCCCAGAAAAATTACTTGAGATCTAGCTTGACACTCTTTGAAGCCACAGTACAGTTAGGTACCAATAGCAGTCACGGTATTTCGTATGAGGATTTTGCAGGAGTGTGGAACTTCAGTTTGCTACAGCTCTGGTCATCACAGTGAACATCATCTTGTATGCAGAATTTGACAATACTCTGGAAATAAACAGTTTGAGAGAAGTGATTCCAGACTATTAGAAGAGAAGATGGAACACGAAGAACCTATTGAGATAGGCGATGGCGATGTGTTTGATTCAGAACAAGAACAAAAAAAAAAGACCAAAACAAAAAAATAAATAAATAAATAAACACTAGAGCCATGTCAAGATGGCCAGAACAAGAACAACATTTAGCATTTAGTCTCCTGTTTTGCTCGTGGCTTTGCTAAAAGAACTACAGCTGTAACCAGAGAACATTGTTATGGATGTCAAATCTATCATCCTAGTTAGAAACAACACGACAAATATATAATGATAGGTCAAGAACAAAAGTTGGAAGTATATCTGGAAGAGGCATGGTCTCCTCTTAGAATAGAAGGTATTGAGAAAGTGGTATAAAGACTTGCGTGATCATTCCTTACCTCCTTTGACTTCTCCTGAGACCCAACGCATCGAAGCTCTCGCGCAACAGAGTACAGAGACTAACTGTGGTTCATCGACTTACTTGACAGACATTTTCAAGGAAAAAGTCAGGTGTGAATTAATGACTTATCATTACCTGTGAACAAGAAAAAAAGAATGGGTACCTGGGAACGTCATTACCTGCTGACTCGCAGTTTTTACACCGCTTCTTGGAATCCTGCGGTGTGTGCTAAAGATGAACTTCCTCATGGCAAACCCAAAGATGTTTAAGCTTATGTCATCAACACAGGCGACAGTCATCGATCAGGAACCTTTTGAGTAATGGTGCACTTTCTCAACGATCACAGTGTGTAGTATATTTAACCTTATGGATTACCTTCTTTGGAAGATGACATCATTGAGTTTATGAGATGAAATGCTGTCTCCACTCGATTCAATAATGTGAGATTACAAGAATCAGATTCCATGGTGTGTGGACAATATTGTGTGCATTTTCGTCATCAAAGTGGTCTTCGATTTCCTTTAGAACATTTAGAGACTTGTTTTGATCGGGAGTACTCTAGATATGATGATAAAGTAGAAAGATGGTTTTTGTGAACATTATGGCTATCTCTTGTCTTTAGCTCAGAAACGTAGTGTTCATCGATGTGAAAATGACAGTAAAATGACATCGCAAAATGATCGTTGGAAGTCAAATTGGACTTAACAACGTTTTCAACCCTGCACGTATGTTCATGCTTCATAGTGTTTGTTTGTTTGTGTTAGAGAAGCTTCTTTTTAGTATTAAATGTATTGATTTTTGAAAACATGGTGTTGTCTTGTTTATTTATTGAAAACAAAAAAATGGTATGTACGTGCTGTTTCACATTTCTCTCTATTTATCTTATGAAACTGCTCTTTCACATCTCTCTCTATCGATCTGGGTCATGTTTTCTTTCACGTCCGTGTCCCGAATGGGAGGGGATGTTTCAATCACATTCGTGCTTCAAGCAAATCAAATTAAATTGCCCAAATATTGTGTTTGTATGCTTGGTGCATGTTTGTGTATGTCTTTATCTTTCTCCCCCCCCCCCCCCCCAAAAAAAACCCATTTTTTTGTAACGTGTGTTTGTATAGTGTGCTTGTATAGTGTGATTGTATAGAGTGTGTCTATAAACACTCCCTTACTCTTATGTTACAAATGAAAAAAGTGTGGTTTTTTTTAGGTCCGCTCAATTGGTGTGTTTTATGTGTAATATGGTTTTGTATGTTTTGGGTAAGGGATGTTCTTCTTCACGTCCGTGCTTCAAGCATATAAAGAGGTTTATTGGCGTTACCCAACCACCCGACACTGTGTGAGCAGGGAAGTGACCGCCCTGGATAAAGCCATGAACCTTGTCCATTAAGTCATGGAGGAGAAATTGCTGAAAATGAAGATCAGCCTCGGTAGTTCCACCCTGTCGAGTGGGGAAGTTGAAGGAAGCTGTGGATTGGATGGAAGGGGTAGAGTACCTCTTACAACAGAGAGATACTTGTATAGACTGGGGTTACCCGTCCGTAAGCAGTGTGGGAAGGGAAGCGGCTACCCTGAATACAGCCAAGGGACTTACAAGAAAAGTAACAGAGGAAAAAGTAGTGAAAATCAAGACCACTTGGTCTAAGGAAAGAAAAAAAAAAAAAAAAGAAAGGGAGATTAGAAGAAAGAAAGGGACTTCCAACCCCACAAAGCCCACTGGATCAAGGTCCAGGAAAAGTTCAAGAAGATGGGCCATCCAGATTGGATCCCTGATGAGGAGAACAAAAAAAAAAAAAAAAAAGTTCTCCCTAAAAAGATGGTGGAAGAAATGCCGGTCAGAGAGGAATAATTAGAAGTAGAAGAAAACAAACGGTCCTTTTCAGGACCACCCACATCTCTTAGAAAAGAGATACTACTCAAATTGCCATTAGTGTTTATATATTTTGTGTTTGTCTTTGTCGATGTGTATATTGACAATGATATACTTTCCTTTTTGACCCTATAAACCCTTTTCATTCTATAAATACTTCTGTCCCTATAAACATTTTTGACCCACAAGTGCCTTTTCATGCTGATTTCCCGTATGGCTCCCAAGTGCCTCCTCCATGTTAATTTCCCATATGGCTCTTAAGAGCCTCTTCATCTCTTCATGTTGATTTCCCATATGACTCTCAAGTGCCTCCTTCATAGTAATTTCCCATATGACTCTCAAGTGCCTCCTCGATGGTAATTTTCCGTATGGTGCTCAAGTGCTTCTTTGGCTCTCAAGTGCCTCATATAACTACTAGCATTATTAACGACTGTTTATATAGGTTAGGTGCATATGTCGTGGTGTAAATACCCCCCCTCCTCTCGATTTCTCTCCGAAATGTACACTGAACACCTGCCTATATGCAATATCCAATCGTTAAGATCGATGTTCAAGACCCCTGCACACAGAAAGTCATGTGCACCTCAAGAAAGTCCCGAATAGGAATAGTTTAAATGAAAAACAAAAGGAATGCTGAAGCGCTTGGAAAAAAAATATTAATGCAGGAAAAAATTGACTCTTCTTAAAATTGTGTTTAACATTGTCAATTTTAACAAGAAAAAGAACGCAAAATAATGACACAAAAAGTTAACTAAACTCATTGCTTCTTTTTCCCGTAAAACGCCCTCTGGTGAGAAATAACAAATTACCTGGAGTTCCATTTGGTTTAAGTGGGATAAACAACGTAGGAAATACGAAGAAAAGGCACAATTACATTAATTTTGAAAAACTTGAAATAACGTAAATAAGCTGTTTTCAGAGTCACTTGAGGTGTGTAGAAATAACATGAATAAGTTATTTTAAAATCACTTGTTCAATTTAGACCCCTGACTGATACAGACATATGTAGTTTTTGAACGAAACTATGGGAGGTAAAATGTTGCATCACTTAGTTGATGCAATTAATAATAATGTTGCTTTTAATTACTTTTAATTGAACTCATTCAAGGTTCCAATTATATAAACTTATACACCAAGTCTGATGGTAATATGTTTAAAAGCAAAGCCTTAAATTGATCATAAGCATGTGTAGACGATTCTTTTCTATCATTTGCAGTCCTCGCGTCAGCACTGTGTTCGGTGGAGAACGCACTTCACTTAGAATCATTAAACCTTGAACCCTAGTGTCCTTTAGAACAACATCATGGCCACAGCAGGAGCAAAGAAGTATGTTTGCAAACTGGTCAATGTTGAGGCTCTGAAACTTGGGAAAGGTATGTGATAGATAACTTAAAGTATACATTTTCAAACATTCCACTTTGTTGTCTCACTATTTTTGTAAGTTGTTTATACGCAATGTACCTAATTGGAGCATGCTGTTACAAACATTTCTGTTTATTATGTCCATATTATATACTACATAGCTTACTATCAGTGCTTCTTTATTATTTTGAACAATAGTATTATTATTGTGTGTGCAACTATGTACATGTGCTCTGTATGTAATTATGAATATAACAGAGGACCACAAGGAAGATTAGTTCCATGCAACTAATTGTGTCACCTTCTTTAAATAAAGTCGTTATTATTATCATTATTATTATTATTATTATTATTATTATTACTATTGTTATTATTATTATTATTATTGACAATCTAGTCGCCTTTTACAAAAAAATCAATGCATATACTGTTTGTTTCCAAATGTACTAAACTCGATTGCGGCGAAATATATGCTATTGTCAAACGTCATTAAGTTGGAATTTAAATGGCATAGTTCAATCTGTTTCATTACTTAATGTCTGATATGTATAACGAAATGTTCCAGTGCAATCTCATCATGGTTGACTGCATACTGATATAAACGATATAAACATATGGAATTGGATGGAATTGGGGGGGGGGAGGCCGACAGCAATGTCTGTTCACAACAGATGGATGTAAATGATAATTATATTCAGCCTAATACAAATAACTGTTATGATTATTGTTTGATATGCCTTATATTAAATTTCAATATAAAAATGGGTCCAAGTAATTTCATAAACTCTTGCTATAAAATGATTTTTTAAAAATCATTTAACATACCGTGTATTTTGCCTTTGTTAGTTCGGACTTTTAGCATCAATTTTTTTTTCTCACTTTTTCTCTTAACTGATAATAAGATTACTGTATTAGGATAATCTGTTCATATTTTTGCGTAATTTACAAGGTATAGGACTCATTTGCAATGGCGGTACTCCCGAGAATGGAAAAATTATAATAATTTCTTCATGGACTAGCAACTGAAAGGCAAAGTTCCATTTGTGTGAGTATATTCGGCAGGAACACGATAATAATTTGTACTGGGTTTTTTCTTTTCATTTATTTAACATCATTATAAATACAAAGTCAGACACAAAGATATCCTTACATGATTTCACCTGTTGTGCCTAGCTTCTCTATGATGAAACTACCAACCCTAATTGTTGGATACAGAAAAGGAACGTTTATAAGTAGCATTTTTATTTCACTTTAGAACGTATAGTCCTTAAGTTTATGTAAATTCAGAGAAAACAGTGTGTACAAGAGAACAAAGCCAAAGAAAGTGTTAGCATCATAATAAATAGAAACATATATTCACAACATGCGTCTTCACCATCCATATTGGGGGGAAGATGCAATAAGTAAACGAGTACATTTTAAAATTAAGTTAAACATTTTCCAACTAGTTAGGAAAATGATAACAGGTCAGAAACATATTGACACCTAATGTATCAAAAACATCAAATATACAAAATAATATAGACATATTATATAGACTATGATAAAGTAATTATAAAAAAAAGAACAGCACAATACACGTATAATTAAACATTTAGTACAGTATACAATAATTTTCTCTTAACTTCATGTATGGTAGCCTTTAACAGTTGCAAAACCTTATTATAGATCTGCATTAAAAACTTGTCGTTATTTATTGGACAATGACATTTAATGACTATATTATGTATTTTATGGGAATTACTAATTTATTGTGATTAAAATCCCACCCACTCCAGTTCCGTATTCTGAAGGTGTTGGTGCACAAGAATCCACATTTAACACACACACACACACACACACACACACACACACACACACACACACTGTAAAGGAAATATTTTAACTGTAAGATAAAGAGAAAGCTTCTGATATGTGTTCTAAGGTTTTGGTCAGCTTGTTCAGAAGCGACCAAGTTTAAGAATTACATTGTACTTATGTAAAAATTAAAACAATCTTTGAAAAAGTGAAGACAAAAAAAAAACAAAAAAATGATAAAACTCAAGAACTTGTGTGTTTGTGTAAAAACAAGCTTAATGAGACAGCAACTGATATTGTAATAGAAAGATTTTATTTCTAGCCTTTATGGCAATCGCACACTGAGCAATACGGATGAAGACTTTGTCAAACACTCAACAACCTATAAGATTACCAAACTTACTCTACTATACACTTTTTTATATAAAAAAGATATACACTTTTCGTATACAAAGAAAAGAGGTAAAGTTAAGTCTAACAAGGGCTGCCGGAACTCTCAGCTGATTACACACAATATCTCTCCATGCAGATGTAATCTACCGGCAATTTTAAAGTACACCTTCGTAAGTTTAACATGAAATGGAAACGTTTTATAGACTGGAGACAATTGCGGAGACAAAATTTGATTACCAGAGTTGATATTTCATAGACCTCACCGCTTCTTATACCGGGCTACTTTGGATCCATCAATGCATGTAGCTTTCGTAGGTATGATGATGATGATGGGGAATTTAAGTCGTGTGCTGCCGTCACTGTTTATAGGTCGCTGTGCATGCGTCGGACAGATTAGGTCTGTTATACCCGGACGGACGAGTTACCAAACAGAAGTCAGGAACGACTTTTGGACAAATGTTTAATACAGTATTTTTTCCTGATGCCAGTTTCAACAAATATGTTTCTTTAGTTGTAAATAATTATCCTAATTACCTATATTTATAATCTCAATACGATCTAGGGTTTTTCAACAATTTTCCAAGTTCTCCAGCATCAAACACTTTTCCAACAGCCTTCCAACTTATAATAGTTTTCCAACTAAATTTTGACGCTAAGGTATTTAAGGCCTGGAGATTTTTAAAATCTGAAACCAGCAATCCAGTTCACAAACGACCAGATTCATAAGCGTCTGGAATACAGATTCCTTGGTTATGTACGACAAAATGTAAGAGCCAAATGTTTGACACTTTTGCGTCCTTAAAAAAGCAAGACATATGCTTTGCTCTAGTTTAAGATTTCAGTTAATTCTGTAATTTATTTAGTACATGTATTTACTCTGAAATTATTTTCCTAGAAGTTGACATTCAACTAGTTAACGACTTTTATGATCTATTTATGTAATCTTAACACTAATTTCAGTAACTGTATTTAGGACTTCTATTTTAGTAACATTGTAACATTTAGCTATTTCCTTATTCATCTATTTCATCTAGGATCCATTTTCACGAGTTTGAATTATTTATCTACTCAAGACTTAGTTCCTGTTCTCTAAGGAGATTCGTTTGCACCTCTTAGTTGCACACATGTAAATGAGTTCACCTTGACGTAGAGATACAATGCAGTTATACAGCTTTGTTTGGGTGATCTTGGTGATGTTTTCTTACCACATATCATCTCTTTCTGATTAATGTGTGTGTGGTCATTGAATGGGTCAATTTCCTATTCACATACCATGCCTTTGCTCATATAAATTGTGTTGTCATTGGATGAGAATATTTCTCTCCCTGTATCACACTTAATCCATTGTATACAAGTATGTATAATCATTAAATGAATATGTGTGTCTTCAAATATCACACTTAACAATATATAGCGGTAGTTTTGTTACTAGGAAGATAATAAGAAAGTTTTGCAAAGTCATGGGCACTTTCATATTCTTTATTACACTTAGCCGAAAGAGAGAGAGGGAGAGAGATTTTCAAGTTGCCGGACTAACAAATCAAAGATCAGCTAGTATCAGTCAGGTCACATAACCTAGAAAAACTAAAGATAGTCCCGTAAACTTTATTCACAAACAGTGATTAAAGAACAGGAGGAAATTTGTGGGATTCTTCACAAAGAAAGCATTAACCAAAGAAACTCGTCACTTATGTTTGTACTGTTTATTAGAAATGATAAGTTTATATTCATATTCATTCTAATCAAAATTTTACCTTGTGACAGCTCAAAATTGTTAGATAATGGATTATAAGAGGAAAAATGAGAAATGAGTCAAAAATTGCGTGACCCTGTTACACATAGTAAAAACTGTAAAAGATTAATACAAACTGATTTATATATCAACCGTTTTCTTGTCCAACAAATATCACGTTCAAGAAATACTGACAATATATGGTAATGGATCGACGGAGGAAGACAACTTGAACATGACTTGGTGCATAAATTACCCCCTCCCCTCCTTTACAACTATGCAGGATGAGAAGCCTTTTATGTCATCAGTTCATCCTCTTGAAACAAAGATACCCAATATGATAATCCTCTCACCATCAGTGTAGACATTTTTGTTACAGGAACAAACGACGGACATAAATGAATAAACAGTGTATACGGAAAGAGGGCGGCTGCATACAAGTAAAAAAGAAAGGTTTACTGGTTCACATATGTGTTTGATATTTCAAACTAGGGAGAGCATGAATCCACAATTTCACCAATTTCACGGGTATTTCTAATGTTCTCTGGGTTACTGCCTATGACCTTCCTCCTATAAGGAGAAATAGACATAGAACCGTACCGACGGAATGACTGGGATACATTATTTAAATTATTGAGTGATTTACGGCTTGTTGTGATAAGATGATCCAGTACATGAAAAAGTGATGCCTAAATTCTTCAAGTTCTTGAAGGACTACAAATTATATTCCGTGTTCAAATTCTAAATCCCGTGAAAATTTATTACTCTAGTTTTGTTCAGTGTTGACTGAGAGTTCCTACAAAACAACATTGACTACGATGATGATCATTCGGTGGCAATGATAGAGGTACTGCAGCTTTTGATGAACATGATAATGATGATGATGATGGTGATGATAGTTGAAGTTTTCAAAAGGTTCCATATTATTAATCCTATGATCTTGGCTTTTGGTCTTACTGTGTGGGGTAGTATTTACGGAAATGATTGTTGTGAAAAGTAAACATAAGCTGCACAAGTTAGTTCACAGCCAAAGCTTTTTTACCGCTATACTTCATAGCTGAGGATGTATTTTTGTTGCATACTGTAAAATAACCTAATTATCATTCAATGCGAACTTTAGAACATAACGTCATCATTAATTTATTTTTCGTTACATTTGTCAGATATCTTGCTTTATACATCTCCCCTTATATTGCTGCAGTAGGCAGAGTTTGTGTGATACAATAGATGACGCACGCTCCCCACATTAATTTATCTTTGTATCTTTGAAGTTTTTTTTTCTTTTGTTTATTTATGGGGGGGGGATTGTTTCGACCCCAACCCCATGTCTTGCTTATATGGCCATACAAATATTGTTAAGCAACTTTTCCAATAATGAAATAAATGCCTTTATTGGGGTTAGATGCTTCATATTTTCAAAAGAAAGAGTCTACGGAAAGTTTTTTTTTCCCTTTCAATGGATATTTATTCGTTAAAAAAACATGAAATACTTTGTGCTGAGTAAAATGTTTATCCTTTGCTAAAGTAAGTTTTAATGATTTGTAAAAAAATTTAATTTAAGTTGACTGTCATACTTTGTACTTGATTTGATTGACAGAAAGGCCCTTTTCTACCTAAATGACATATCGGTTTATTTTAGGGGGAGATTTTGTAGGGAAAATAATTCTGATATCAAATAGCTTGCAAAAGATATTCTTGTTCCAATTTATAGCCCAGAAGAGCAAATTGTCGGTCCCTAACAACATCAACAGCTAGTATTCTGTACTCGTAAATCTGGTATCCGCTTGCTTCACCGTTTTGACCGAAAATCTCATGTTGGAGACTCTTTTGGGTAGGTCCCCGACCTTGTGGATAAAGACTACCCTAGAGGAAAATATCATATGGGTATGTGCACTGTCCTTTCATGCCCAGCAGGTTTTTCAGATGTACATGGTTATAGGATGAGAACCTTTATAGTTTTCAAGCAAATAATCATCGGGGTAAGTTCCTTGGGGTAAGGATGGACCCTAAGTCCAATTTTGGCTGCATGCATTAATTTTTCTTTCAATGCCCAATCAACGTATACATGGTTATAGGGTGGGGATCTGAATAGTTTCTAAGTTATGAGATACAGGCTAATCACACAAGGGAAGGATTGGACCCTTTAGTCAATTTAAGTTGCATGTATTAATGTGTCTGTTCATGCCCAGTAAGTGTACATTGTTGTATGTTGGTGATCTGAGTTGTTATGACACATGGGCTACGTTCCTGTGGGTTGGGATAGGCGCTGACGTCAAAATTAACTGCATGAATTAATTTTCATTTCATGCCCACAATGTGTAAGTCCCAGTGGGTATGGATGGACCCTGAAATCAAAGTCAGTTGCATTTATAAATTTGTCTCTTTATGTGTAGTAAGTGTGTATATGATTATAAGGTGAGGATCTCAGTAATCTCTATGTTATGCCCAAGGAGCTAAGTTACTGGGTGTATGGATGAATCCCCGGGGTCAATGTCAGCTACATGTATAAATTTGTCTTTTCGTGCCTATTAAATGTGTATATGGATATAGGCTGTGAATCTCAATAGTTTCTATGAGATTACCCCGGGGCTAAGTTCTTGGGGGTAGTTATAGACCCCGGGATATCAATCATCTGGTATATGTGGACAATTGGTTCATTGATCACATATGGCAATTCTCACGCACCTGAGGGATACAACTCTAGATTTATTTGAAATTTATGAAAAATCACCCTACTCCCTTAGTCACACCCCAAGGATAGTGATCAAAACTATAAGTGTATTAGCGCAATCTCCACTCATAAAACTATCACTAATCCAAGTTGTATGTGTGTATTTTTAACGCTGTAGTGAAAGGGGTCAAAAATGTTAAACGTGTACGACCGTACGTATGAATGCAGCCTTTAAAAATGATAGAGGGACAACAATATTTACCATACAGAACCAGTTGCCACACTATCGTTATATATTCTTGACTATGTACAGTACTGTTTTAATAAATACAGTACAAATGTCAAAATAAATGTAAAGCACATTTTATATCTTAAGATTGCAAAAATACTGTTTAGAACTAGAATAGTGTGCTTACTGGTTCCATGTGACGTCTGCTGTAAATCCCTCATGTAATAATAATAATAAGAAGAAGAAGAAGAAGAAGAAAAAGAAGAATATTAACAAAAATAATAATAATAATAATAATAATAATAATAATATAATGACGATGATTATGGTGATGATTGAACAGCAATTATGATGATGGCTGTTGTGGTTTTTAAAATTACGACAGCTGACTATGTTTAAAGTCAGAAATATAAAGAAATTCATCCTCTGTAGATGTATAGAAGCTATCTTCTATTATGTATATATATATATATATATATATATATATAAGTAAACATGTTAGTATTTTGTATATTGTCCGAATTATCGACTCATTTGAAATTTATGTTAATTCATCCCTATCTCTTTAGCCCCACCCGCAAGATGGTGTTCAAATAATAACAAGACAAGGATGGTGTGATAGCACCACGACTATAACATTGGTTGTGTTGGTGGTTAAAGTTACGACAGTAGACAATTGTTTAAAGTCAGACATGTAATGGAATTCATCCTATTACTTTTTTTCTACAGCCGATCTTTACCCCACTGGTCTTCTTGTATCTGGAGATATGATGATGGTCACAGACAAGAAAGAGTGGAAGGTCTGGCTTTACAGACACCAGGAGGCAAAGTTACTGGCTACATCAGATAAACTGGAGTCCGAACCCCGTGGTATATGTCTTATTAATAACATGGAAATCTGTGTGATTTTCGGGAACAATATAGAAATAATGTCAGTACAGGGCGCAGGTGACACAGGAGTGATAACACGGGTCAGGACATTACATCTAAAAACACAATTTACTTACTGTAATAGAATAGTGAAATGTATGGATAAAGTTGTTGTCTGTGGCAGGAATCAGGATTACATGATATGCTGGTGTATTGTATCACTTACTGATGGACATGTTGACACAATTCACAAGATCTCTAAAGGGTCCTGGAGTTACTTGACCACAAAACACAACATGATTTATATCTCGTGTTGTGCTACTACCCGTGACTCCCCTGACAATGGTGTATATGGATATGATATTCAAAATCCCAGTAAACAGACATTTATATACAAACACGAGGCTCTGAATTGGCCCAGTGGTATAACTGTGGATACAATGGGATTTATATTTGTGGCTAACTACTTCCCTTCCTGTATTCATCGTTTGACAGATAAATGTGAGCTAGTGACCATATTCAGGGAGGGGATGCCGTCATCACGACTCTCTGACATATTCTGGGACCAAGGACTTTTGTATGGCACATGTGAGTGGAAAAATCCCATCGTTCGATACAAAACAGAATATTCGCTTCAACAAGGTAATTACCAAATTGTTTATTCTATTGACATAAGCTTTTACATCACAGAATTATAACTTTTTGTATGGAGACATTCAGTTGGCATAGTGTGTACTCACACTTGCTAACACACTAATCATGTAAATTGGCCCATGTACATTTTAGTGATACAAAGCTGACGTCTGCATTACTGACTTTAAAAAAGACAGAAAAGAATAGTTTTCTGCTTTTAAGCATATTGTTATAATGATGGAATGAATATCTGACAACAGTTCATAATTTTGTGGGGATCTGGTTAATTGTAACGTAAAGGTTTTGTTGACTTTGATGTGACCACTGTTCTATACCATGTTTTTCATGAACTTGCCGTATAACATGTTATTCGTTTAAGAGTGCCTGAATGACAATAGAAATGACAATTTTATGGGCAATGTGACTGTTCAGGGATTTTACACTATCATATGGTCTCTAAAATTTGTGTGATAAATAGCGGCTTTGAAGTTGTTTCCCTAGAAACTAATTCATGAGACAGATCTCCTAGTTTCGTTTGTGATATCTAAAATATATTGTATCCACCATTCATAAAGGCAATTATGCATATAATGTTATAGTTCTAACTAAAGCTGCATTCTTGTTTTGCCATTTCATATCATCATGCACTTTATCTGCCCTGTTTAATTATTTATTTAATGATTAGCAATGGCGTTTAAACTTTACAGTGTTGGACCGATTTGTCTAAGGTGATTTTGCATTTCAAAATTAAGGATTTCCATACTGTAATGTACCTATTTCTGTTTCTCGTTTCATGGGATGCATCCTTATTTTACATTCGTGAATTAAGATGGTTGCATGTGAATAATATACAACTTTTATTAGAGTTCAATCATGTTGAACCTGATTGTATCAAAGCTTTCCGATGTACATTACTGGCACATATTAATTCTTATCCACTTCATTGTCCTGAAACCCATATATTTGCCGAACATGTCCCTAGATCAATGCTTTAGACCGGTACATACTCTGAGCAACCATACATCGATCATAGGAGTCCTCAAATATCAATATATCAAATTGTCTTTGATTTATATATTCATTAAACTGCTGAAATAAACATGGAACAAAGTACAATTCAATGTACACAAGATTTAGTTTATAGATTGTTTCTTTGTCAGACAATCAATAAAGATCTTACCACCTAAGCTAAATTCAGAGCTCACTATGTCTAGTTTATACATTGGTTCCTTATAGGACAATCACATTAGTTGTTGCCGAATAAGCTTGTATGGTCATTGTGCTTTCCCAATGTTTAAACTCCTTTATAGCTACCAAACACAAGGCAAAAGAGGTGTGAAAGCTTATTTCTCTGACTTATCAAAATCCTATAATTTAATACATGCCCCAGGGTCTGTACTATTTAAGGATTTTCATGCGTAACTGTATTTATTATTGTATGTATATTTTGCAGAATTTAACATCTGAACGTTTTATATTTTATATTGTTGTACCTTTCTATATGATTTTTGGAAGGGTTTTGTCAGCACTGCATAGCCAATTTTGTTCTGACGTGCCCTAAAACACTACATACATACATACTCTCACACAACGTGGTTTGTGTCTCGTATCAGCACATGATGCCTTTGAATAAAATATTTGAAGCCTAGGCCCGAATTCAGAAAAAGATACTAGCAACAACTAACTTGTATAATCATCCTCCAAGATTTATTTGGAAAACTGATAAAAGAAATAATTAAAAATAATAATGGAAAGTCAAACAATCACTATTCGACTCTACGGGAAGTTTGCTGTTACGAATTTTCTAGTTAGTAAGTCAGCCTGTTGTCAATTAATAATTCATTTTTAAAAGAAAGTAGGGTGGAATAAAATAATGTTATTAGATGAAATTATATTGTACAGTTCTCTAAAAGAAATGTAAAAAAAATAATTAGTTTGTAAGGAAATCAGTTAATCATGGAAGGATAATAAAAAGAACAGCAAATTTGGAACCGACAATGAGCAGTAAATTTGGAACCGAAAATTGCATATTTCCCGGCATATTAAATAATTATAAATATTACTGTTTTTTTTATCATCACAACTTTTTATATCTCCTTTGAATGTTTTGATATTAAATTTCACAAGTATATGACTGCCAAGTTAATTTTCGTGGAAGAAATGTCTGACAAGAAAGGCTGTACATTTGTCATACTATGTGCAGAGATATTCTCCCATTTCATCAGGAAAAGTTTAAATGTAAAGGTAATTAATATAAAAACTAGATACTATCTTATTTCACAATATGCAGGTCACACGGCACTCACTGTTGATGGTTCTGAAAGTCAGCTTTGAACCTTGTATATCAATAAGCTACATTTTGAGACTTTATCACACACATTGGAAAAAAAAATAAAGCAGTCTGGATTGGTAGTAGAACAGGAAGTAATGCCAGGCATTGGTCAGAATATGATCTAGCTTGAGATTCATCTGAATTAACTTATCTTAGTGTAGATTCTTCAATAGACTTCAATAAAACCGTGAAAATTCAATTACGATACTGGCGTTAGGGAAGTTACAAATCGTCTTTTGAAATAGTCAAACAGATTACTCACACCATTTGGTAAAATTACAGTTATTTAAAGCTTTGCACTGTCAAAACTTACACATTTGTTGTTGAATTAACACAGTCCGCCTGATAATGTACTTAAAGAGCTAGAGTATCTTTTTTGCAAGTTTGTTTGGGCTGGGGCAAAAAATATAATTATTTACAAAATAGTCACTTTAAAGGATAACCATAACGGTGGTACAAAGATGATGGATATAAATACGTTTATGATGTCTTCAAGTTATCTTGGATCAGAAGAAAAAAAATCTTCTGAGACAAAACTGACAACTATTTTAGTTGCCCTTGCTTCACGTGTAGATTTGTAATGTTTGGAATAAAGACAGTCATATACATGAAATACATTTTAGATAGATATTTTTCAGCATACATTAAACTATGGTTTGCAGTACAAAAGTTAAGAGAAATTTTTACAAACACAAAATATATGAATCCTAATATTATAATTGGAAATTATTGTATAATATATAACATTCATAAGCATTGAGTTGAAAAAGGAATTTTATAATATTTGACTTTATAAATGAAGATGGTTCACAGATTCAATTGGAAAACTTTGTCAATAAGTTTAGATTATATACAAACATTTTAGAATAGGGAGGATCCTACCTAATGCTAATTCAAATATTCAATAAACATTTTTACACTCTTCTATTTAACATATAAGAGATGCAAAGGTCTGTAAAGAAACGTAAAAACATTATTTTTTAACAATTACAAACCATCTTGAAAAAGATAATTTAATGTGTCATTTAGTGTTTTAGGGGATAATTAATTGAATAATTACTGCTCCCAGCCACAGAAGGTGACTAAGCATCCCAGACTTAGATAGTTTGAAACTTAAACTGCATAACAATTTATTAGCAAATGCTTTTTTTTTAATAAAATTTTTAAAATTCCAAATAATTTGTGTTATCTGTGTAATAATTCTATAAAACTACCGTACTTTTCATTTATTTTGAGACTGTTCAGAAGCAAACTTGAGTGGCTAAAGAATGAATGCAATCATTTTCGTAATTTGTTTTATTTTTAAAAAAATCATTGTGATATAGTAAATATGAAACAATCTTTAGATGTGATTAATTTATGTTGCAGTTGAAACTATACACGTACATATGAACATTTACTTGTGAATTACCAAATATGGTTCTAATTTACACATATAGATTTACTTGTGAATTACCAAATATGGTTCTAATTTACACATATAGATTTACTTGTGAATTACCAAATATGATTCTAATTTACACATATAGATTTACTTGTGAATTACCAAATATGGTTCTAATTTACACATCTAGATGTACTTGTGAATTACCAAATATGGTTCTAATTTACACATATAGATTTACTTGTGAATTATCAAATATGGTTCTAATTTACACATATAGATTTACTTGTGAATTACCAAAAATACAGTTCTAATTTACACATATAGATTTACTTGCGAAATACTAAATATGGTTCACTCTAAGAAAGAAATGAAGTTAAAATTTGTCTGAAAATTATTCTACATATACATGTATGCATTGTAAATGGGATAGTTTTGACATTAAGTGGCCTTTCTACCAAAGTCTCTTCTGAATATATGTATGTATGTATGTATGTATGTATGGTCAAACCTGCCTAAAAATGTCACTTCTTTTAAGCAACCACATGTTTAATACTGCCATATTTTTATATATTTCCTGAGCCAAATTCTCAGAGAAGTTTTTTGTTTCTTTTGGATAATCACCTGCTTTGAAAGGCCATTTTTCTAGCTTCTCTTTTCTGACTGCATAGGACACATTATTATGCATGCATGTATTATGTTTGTGTATGTATCTAGGAATGTGTATATATTATATTCAAGAAGTTCCTATGGTTGCGTACCGTAGACATAAAAATCTCAAGGACCATCTAATACGTGCCAATATAACTTCAAACAAGATCGCAGATTCATTCACATACCACTGCAAAGACAAGTGTTGCCTAATTTGCAAACATATGCCATAAGTTCGAGAATAGGAGTTAGCTACACGATCAATCAGACATTATAATGTCGAGCCAGGAATGCAATCTATCTTCTGACAGGCAAGATCTTTGCCACTCAATATGTTGGCGAAACCGTTGATTTTAGAAGGCGAATGAATAATCACAAAAGCCGCATTCGAAACAAAATCAACACAAAAGTCGTCAACCACTACATCTTGAGTGGACATTCAGTTAAGTTCCTCGAGATGCTACCGATTGAATCAAACCTGGGGTGGACCGACATAGAACGCACACGTAAGGAACGATACTGGATACTACAATTGAAAATTAATGGGGATTTCGGTCTAAATAAATAAATCTAACCTTCCCGTTGCAGTTGTATCAAAATTACATCCTGTCATCAACTTTTCACCCGTACGGAGTTTTTGCGATAATATTTACACAAGTAATCACATGTATTTATTTATATTTTTTTAATTGTCATTATAATTTAGTGTTGTTGTTGTTATTATTATTATTATTATTATTATTATTATAGTTCTTGTCCATCATACCGCTACACAATTATCTGGACATCTTTCCTTTAGAACCTCCATACATAACCCTACCGGGATATAATTTCTTCAGCAAATCTTGTAGATGATGTTGATTTTTCGTCATATTGTGTTTCCGTCCATTGCTCACGATCTGGAAAATAGCTCAAAAAGCTGGTTCTCTATGTGATAGACACAATAACCTGCTTGTTTATTATTATCATTGTTACACAACTTGTTATTATTATATATCTTGTTGTAAATTAACCCTAGTGCTTCCAACATGTAGTAGTCCAGAATTGTTCTCAGATTTTGTGTTTAGTGTGTGTGTGTGTGTTAGGAAGGTATTTTTTGATATCATGATACATATCAGACAAATTGTAGCAATAGATGAATTGTTTTAAGAAAATACATCATTTAAACTAAGTGAACATGCTAAAATACTTTAACTTTGCTTATCTGGAACATCAGATTTTTCAGACCTTGAATCTGCTGGTAGTTTCGACTGGCTCTGGTCATAGGGATATATAATAATATCCAGAAAAATATACACATTCAGGACAGATTTATTCAATATCTGTTCAGAATTATTTTGTCAGGAGAAGAGAAGTATTCTCTTTGAAATTTACAAGTTCAGTCTTAAACATAGACACATAAATATAATTCCAAAAGTTTCAGGATTTTCTCCAAATTTCAGAATTTGGCATGATAATCTTCTGTTTCATATGTTGACTCGGCCTGTTTGTAAACATTTAGCAATGAGGACAACTTTGATATTTTGAAATAACTTACTATATTGTATGTCCAAATATATGAAGCAAAACTTGCAGATAAGATCGTCTGCTTAAGTTTCTAAACCAGATTCTTTTTTGTTGACAAAATTAAAGGTTCCAAGAACATACGAAATCGGATACATTTAAATTTGAAAGATGAACTTTCGTTTTCTAGATATATTACCTGTTTCATTTGTATGAGGTTTTTAAATTTAGGATCATTCTCTAAAGAGTTTTACTCGATGGACTAAATATGACAAGTCCGAAACTTTTAACACAGACTTTGTTTATAAATATGATTGGCAGGTGAACGCATTTTAGTAACACAAAGCGCTAGGCTAGACTAAACATGGCGGCCAGTATGAAAGAACCCGCGAAGACCCCAAGAAGACCCACCGACCCCCACTAGAAGCTACTCTCAAACTTTCTCACCTACTGAAGCTGGCTGAGCCGGGACTCCAACTCACGGTGACAGAGGTGAGATGTGTGTGATTCTGTAAAGGCGAACGCCTTAGACCACTCAGGCATCAGGCCCCCTCCCCCTTCTGCTGCTCCATACACTACATGAATGCATTACCTAAAATGAAATATCATGTGTAATGATAGACTTACTCAGTTATATGCATGTAATCTTCGACTGTTTGCTCAGGTAATTTTATTTCACAATCTCATTTTGCTGCACAATAGATGCAAACGAGTAACAAGCATTTCAGTGTACAAGGGGTCATCTGTAAATAGTTGCGTTCTACAACCAATGTGGTACTATAAAAATCAGTCAATCAGAAGATAACTATGCACAAGCAAAGGGGGAGTAACTTTAAACAACTTTTCTAAAATAGCATTGGATCCGGTTTCCAATATAGCTCTATTTATGCACCATAGTTTGTAGTCATATAATATCTTTTTCCATGAAATTATGGGTATTTATGCTAAGTGAAAACCACAAATATTGCATACCTGGCCTAGTTATAAATTTTGCGTACATTTTAAAGTTATTAAAGGAAAGACGAAGTATTCAGATTGCATCTGATCCTCGTAATCTGCAAAATATGCGCTAAACATCACTTTTTAGATACAGCAAAATTTTAAACTTTTTATGAAGACAATTTGAAAAATTGTATCTGTTGTGCCTTATCTAAAATTGTGTGTTGAATTAGTTTGGTTATTCGTATCATCCAAACAGGAATTAGGACTCATTGCCAACATGTTTGCTTATGGCGCGTGTCATTGGCGACAAGCAAAAAAGGTCGGTAAAGTTTCAGGCCAAAAGCTACAGAGAACAGTACTATTTCACAGATTTTCTTTGCCAAATATGTTGTTGCGATAGAAATAATTACCAAGCAAATAATCTTTTGGCTGTTTCTTTTCCAATTTTGATGGTTGCTAGCACCACCTTCAACGCTTTGGACACAATCACCTTTGTGCCAATTTCAGCAAGTGTTGTAAAGTAATTATAGCATATTTAATTTTTAAAGCTCGTTTCAGTGGTAATAACGTTTATAATCGTAATAATGAACATTATAACATGTTTTAATATTTTGACTCTCCTGAATTATGCTTATATTTAGAAGTAAATCAAAATGAGGGAAATGTAGTGTGCAACATAGAGGCCGATTGCCCGTACATAAGATAAAATGTTTTGTTTGTATTGTTTAGTCACATTTGGAAATTCCTGAATATCACCTAGATTCTTGTGTTAAGGTATTAACAAAAATGTTTTTATATTGGAGTTGTATCAAATTGTTCCATTTCTGATGAGAAAATCGTTGATAGCCAGATCTTGGAAATAGTGAATCCAACCTATTTTTAGATATGAACTTTTGGGGTTATCCTTGTATAAATATGCTAGGGTATGGGGAAAATGTATTTAATATGCAATATTGAGGCTGCAATAAATAAAACAAATATATGGATTACTCATGGAAACCAAATGTTTTCAAATACCTTGAGCATAGCTACAGAGGATATGGAAAGTTGTGGCATTGCAATACATATGTTTAAAATTTTGTAATTGGCAGGAAAGCTTCAAGTTCTAACCTTGAATTCATTTATTTTTGATATTTGTTTTTCTTTTGCAAATTCAGTTTATTAATCATAGAGCTCTCAGTTATAATGCAGGAGTGGCCGGGTGTTGTCAACATTTACGGACAATATTAATTTCTTCATTAGCATCCACTGTTATCCAATGCAAAACGATGGTTAGTATGATTCCCGTTTATATTCCATATTCGCATAAATTGATCATAAATCATCCTTTGAATTGTTTCAATTCATGATGTTAATGCTATGAATCAACGCATAAATCCATGATTGGTATCAGCCTCATTTCTACTTTTTCACATAATTACACTTGGAACACTTCTGTAGTTATTTCGCTTAGCGATCGCTACGGTATCATCTATGTTAAAGCTAAGCATTTGTTTATTTATATTGAACATTTTGATCATTTAGACTTATACTCGATGCATCTACACTTAGTTAATACACTGAGTAGTTTAGGTTTCTAATCATAGTTATTAATTAAGGCGTAGTTTTGTTGTTATTAGTACAAATGTACAATTGCCCCTGCGAGTGTACGCCAGCAGATTTTTTCCCTGAGGTTGCTACCCAGCTAACGGCAGAATTTTCCCGTACAGGTGCAAATTTTGCAGGGAGTATATAAAGGCTTGTCAGGATCTGTGCCGGGATCTGGTGGGGTTTCTGGGTGTCCCGCTTAGACTTCTGTGTGTTCAGACAGTCCGTAAGAAATCTTTTTTTTTTTTTAAACAAGTCCCTATAAGACAATGAGCAAAGAAAAGATAAGTCTTTTGTTTATTATTGTTCCGCAATTCAGGAATTTACAGTTAATTTACGATATATTTATATTTATTTTGCCAGGAACAAATGTTTTGATAGTACCTTTTACAAGTCTAACAATAAGTTCTAAAATCTTACATCTATATAATCCCAACCTTTCAGGATATTTATTAACCCATTTTAATGTTTTAGAAATCAGCAAGTTTAGTTTCCACATTTGTTCAAACAGAAAAATTTCAGTATAATATCATAAACTTGTAGGTAAACTCAATCGTTTTTTGCAGACTTAGTTAAAAAAAATAATACTTATTACAGTACCATAGAAATGGGACATCAGGGATTAGTAATAATAATGCTAATGACAAGTGCAAGTTTGAGTGTGAAGCCATTGACTGTTTCTCAAGGCTCTTTTTATAAGTTATTCATCATATTGGAAAGCTATCGAGTGTTTCTCAAGGCATTGCACATTATCTATCAGTTACAATTGTTATGAGTGTTCATTGCTACTAACATCGTTGTTAAAAGTTAACCCTTGTGAGTATAGGCAAATATGAACTAATGTTTGTAAGTTTATTACTAAATAATAAATTAATATAAAATATAAACATTACAAGTTTGATATTTGTAAATGTTTATATCAAATTCTATCATAATAAACAGTTATTTAAATTAGGTATGTTTGTCAAAATGCAAATGACAACTCTGATATCAAGACAATGAGTCATTATATAGATGTTAGTTTTTACAAATGTATAAATACATAGGCAGATACCATCGTTGCAAGCCACCTTTATCAGCCATGGACATCTGTGCTGAGAGTTTCTCATGAATATGCATAAATCTGCTTAACCAATTACTGCGAGCGCGAGTAAAATCTTCTCGCCATTGTGACCCAACATGACCTTTTACTCTGCTTGAATGAGCCAATCAAAGTTTCTCTTTAAGACACAATCGCTAAATCGGACACTTTCATTGTCAAATGGAACATCCTCTACCTTTTACGTCAAGTCGAGAAAGAAATATCAGACATAATTCGCCCCCATTGAGAAATGTTCACAGGGCAGAGTATAAAGGCGGAAGGGAACACAGTTGCAATCCCAACATCTTCTGGCTTTTATGTTGCAAAATATGTAGCCTGGGTGAACCACCAAACCCATTAATATGATATGTGTTCCTACAGCTGCTTCCCAAATTTTCTCTTGACTTGACGGAAATGACCGAGTGATGTTTCGATAATTTCATTCATGTGTTAGAGAGTGTTACATTGTTTTGTTGATGACGTTTATTTTTGTTTATGCGAACTTGTGCAATCGAGAAAATCTACGCACAGGGCATGGGTGATAAAGGAGCGTAGCATATAATCACCGTGGCTTGCGACGTTGAAACAGATACATACAAGCTTTCACACATTTAATGATCTCATGGTAGTTGTTACTAAGTTTGTATTTTATATTTTCCATCAGTCCTCAATATTAACAACGTTAAATGCACATACCATACCACCCTATTATCTTTCTCCCTCCCTCAGCCGAAAGCTTCAGACATATATACATCAAATAGATATACCAAATGCATACTTGTTAATTCTAAAGTTTTCTTACTGAGTAAATTACATACATCTATGTTATACTTAAATGTTGAGCACTCTAATTTTGCAAACGGTGAATACAAGGCATCCCAAACATAGGCAACATAATGTGACTGAGGTCAAAGAAGGTATTGATATCAACCAATTTACGGCCAGGACAATAGGGACACTACTCCCTCTGACCTCTGCCAGGGGTGACACCCCCCCTCCTTCCAGTTTTTTCATTTTTAGAATCATCCCAATCTCATGCCTGAATAATGTAATCAAGGTAAAATTAACAGTTAGAATGAATTACAATGTTTAGTTTCAGCTGTGGTTATTTGACGGGGCTATTCTAAGATACAAGATTGCATGTCTTGTACACATTTCTAAAACATTTATGCTGAAAAGTCAAACAAATGCATTAACAACCCCTCTCCCCAATTTTTTATTTCTTGAATAGAGCCTGTTCATGATAAAGAATTTGATGTCATGGAAATAGGTGATTTATTTATTGAATTTTGTTTTAAAGGCACTTTTACCACATTATTTATGGCTATATCATACCAAGGAAATGAAAGCTAAGTTTTATGTATGATGTTTACATACTTAACTTTTGTTTATGATTGAGAGTTGTAGGGTTATTTGAAAATACATACTTGACTTTTGTCCATGCTTGTAAGTTGTGACATGTGTCATGTACGCCAGCATTTTCATAGGCATTTTGCAATTATACTTTTGTGACATATGTAGGTAGATCAATATTTTTCCATTATTATTAATCGTATTCTGATGTGACATAGGTCATGTAGGCATGTGTATTTATATACAGATTTTGGTAAACAAGTTATTTCCTGTTCTAGAATTTCGGCTCTGAAAGAGTGGTCTGTAAAGAATCTATTTTAGTTGTGTTATTAGAATCAGATATAATTTGAGAGAAATTTTTTATTGACAATATTCATTGGAAATATAAAAGTGCGTATTGACTTCTGGATTACTACATGATTTGGGGATTTATGTAAACTTATTCAAAGACATTCTGGATTACATCTTTGTGGTACATCAAGACTTTCAAGGCTATTGGAATTCAGTCGGAACATTCTGTTATTTTGGACTTGTGATTAGGACATTTAGGATTATTTGGAATTTAGCTCACAAATTGTAAGTGTCTTTTGAATTTTCACTTTAATTGTCTGGAAATATATTGCTTGTTTATTTAATTTATATTGTTGGTTTCACTTTCTTTTTGTTACATATTTTTAAGACCCGAAGTCGTAACAACCGTATGTGTTTGAAATGTAATTTAATTGATATTTGGGAACAAAAAGCTATTGGAATCCTAAGATTTACATGGAGGAAAAATAATCGAATTAAGTAAGCAAGACTGAACATTTTGCGTATTATTTCAGTACTTGATTATTTCATTATTGCCCCTCAATATATATATATATATATATATATATATATATATATATATATATATATATATATATATATATATATATATATATATATATATATATATATATTTATATATATATATATATTTATATATATATATATATATATGCTTGTTTGTTTAGATACAAGCCAGGGCAAATGACTTTAAAACAAATCACAAGCCCTGTCTCAAATTCCAGTAGCCCAAAGTCCATGTGACCATAGGGGCCCTATATTGATACTATTATTTTGATACAATGTTGAAATTGCTGTACTTTAAATATGAAAAGAAATAAACAAAATCGTATTAAATCGACTCATTTATAAAGCGTTTCAAAATAAATCACTTGCCCTGACTTGAAACCCAATTACCCGAGAAGGCCATCTTTTTTACTATTAATTTGATACACCCACCCCGTCCAGAAAATTTAAATGGTCGGTTCCTTATCCTTGCGAAATTGGTCACTGAATCCTCGTTCGCATTCTACCGAAGAGGGGCTTACAACCAACAAGGTTTTCAGCAATTTCACATGTCTGCATCCTCTGGAGATGAATTCTGACTGTGATTTCTGACTTTATGCCTTCAGTCTGTATTTCATCACGATCTGTTTGTAGGGATACGTATTCGGAGGACTTGGAGTAATTTAGTGTTTCTCGATCAAAGTTTAAAATAGAAATTAAGTCTGAGATGCGATTATTTCTTTCTAATATTAATCAGTAAAACAGTACCTTTAAGTTTGCAACTAGTTCGTGTGATAGTTCTGTGCAAGTGTCACAATTACAGAAAACATTTACTTCTTATCAATAAAGTCCGAGACTATTAACACCGCTGCCGTGTGATTTAACTGAGAAAGAATATTCGCACAGTTGCCATGTACATCATCTGCAAAAAACTATTTGACGGCTGTTGTGTACACTATTTACTTAAAGCTATTTGTCGTTTACCTGATCCGCCGTTTTTTTTTCTTCCCCTAGTCCTTTTAGGTAAAACTGGTACAATCAAGGCTAGATTAAAGTCGTAGCAAATGGTGCAGTATTCCAGGGCCCTTGCCCTTGGGGGGTGGGGGTAGTGCAATGCAGTGTCATTTTGTAGGCCCGCACATTTTGAAATTGCTTCAGAGCCTCCTGCCATCTTAATCCGGCTTTGGATAAAATGTTACATTTTTACTGTTTCACCCCTGCAGTAATACAAACTTAAAAACTTGTATCTATTACAAGTCATGTCCATAATCTCATATGGAAAATTGTCCATAATAAATTGCAAAATGGTCGATTTTTTTCATGTTAACCTTCATTTGCTGTATATCTTAACTAGTTATCGCATGCTCGTTACTTTATAAAATATTCCTTATCTTTAGTATTAACCGTTACTGTGCTCATTAAAATTGAATGCACAGTAAATGAACGATTGTCAAACATTTTCCTTTCTTATGGTGTTTTGTAGTCAGATAAATCGGCCCCGAACGTATAATGATATTGATCGGTAACCACCCATTATAACGAATACAGGTTTGGGAGCTGATTTATTGAAGAAGGTCTCTTGTCACCTGTCAGTTTTCTCGTAGTTAACTACCCATGACCAGAAACGTATCTATATATTATGTTTACCAGAGTTTAAATCATTCGGAATATTTTTGACTCGTCCCTAACGCATTCATCGGTCGCCGTGCGAATAGTCTTAGCAAAAGTTGATACACAGCGACCGTATGAACAGATACTTCCATCAATAAAACCGCAGCTACCAACTCGTCGAACTAAATGGATTTAAATATAATGTAACAGTCTCAATTCCTTCAGGCTAAAAACAAACAAACAAACAAACAAACAAACAACAACATTTTATTGTTTTTATTTTTTATAAGTTGCTCATTCCCTAACTTAACCATATTGTCAAATCGCATAGGTACTGCTCAATATATTTAAGCAAGGGGCAGCTTATTTACTATTCATGCTGTACAAGTGAAATGGTGGCTGAATAGTGCCACGAAATATTTTGTATCAACAAAATGCTATCTTGTTTAAACACTATCCAGCCACCGTAAGTGAGCGCTAATTATATGTAAGCAATGAAATACAGAGAATAGAAATAGCAATGTCCCCCATTCATAGGTCACGTGCTTTGCTTGATACACACATTTTTTTTGCTCTTGATCCAGTTAAGCAGATGCTCTTCATAATGTGGATGGAATTACAAATGTGGCCCAGCAGGGAGCTGAGTATTAATAATTTTCCAGTGTCTTTTAATAACTTTGAAATAAAAATGCACCATTTCCTCGGCGGTCTCCAGCTTTATTTCGGGCAATTATATAACAGAATTTTGGGGGGTGGGGAGGTGGGCACAAGCCCGAGTGCAACTAACTTATAATATGAGAGAGGCCCCATTTAGAATTAGAGGGCCTATTAGCTTTTTTGAGCTCTGCATTTCTGAAAATCTGTTCACCATGGTGGAAGAAACAGTAATAGATCTTGGTTGTTGGACTGATCGTTTGTAACCTTCTAAAGATTTCTTCGTCTTTTAGAAAAACTGAAAAGCATAAAACATTTTGGAAATTTAATAATTCATTGTTAAGGGATATTGATTGTACATTATATCCCTTTTAACAGAAACAATTAAACAATTTAGAATCAATAGATTTGCCTTAATCAGATATTTAATTTTGAGCAAACTCCAGTTTCTGATATGAATCTTATCTTGAATGTTCAAAAATTGTTTTTAAAAATATTTATTTTTAGAAATTAGAGGGAAAACAATTTTATATTCCTCACTTTTAAAAAGACGTCAAGAGCAACAGGGGAAATAACTTACAAATGAAACAAAATCTTTTGGAAAAAAGTGGTCAAACTGACCAATTACAGGCTTTAGAAAACAAAAAGGACCAGCTGGAAACAATTCACTGGAAATAAATGGAAGGTGTGAGAATAAGATTATGAGTATAATGGATGAGAAGGAAAAATGGGTAACAATAACTTTCTTTAAGTTGGAAAATAGGAATTAGATCAGAACCAGTTAATCTCGAGTCTCTTCTGGACTACCAGGATAATCCTAAACTAGACAATAAGTAAAAAGAATCAACATATGACCCCATAATCTTAGCTGAAGCAACTGCAGCTCTAACAAATACGCCAAATAACAAAAAACCCAGAACCTGATGGATTTACAGCAGAGGTTTTTTGAATTCTTTCAGAAAGATATTGGCTCATATTTTGTAAAAACAATTAACTACTCATATAACACTGGTGATAAACCAAAACAAAATTTGAGGAATTGGAGACTGCTGTCTTTATTAAAGGTATCTTATAAAATGTTCATCAGTATGCATTGCAAATAGACTGAAACAAGCTCTACACTAGCATAATTAAGTTTCTCTATTTTAATAACTGCTAAAGTTAGTGTAATTTTGACTAGTTCAGGGTCTTTTCTCGAGCACATGGGAGCGGCCATTTTGATCAGCTGTGTGCTTTAGATAGTGCAGTATTTGCATAATTACCACATGTAAAGAATTTCAGTCACGGTACATACAAGTAGCATCGAGGTATGCTAAATGTTCTCTCCACTGCGCATGTTGTAAATGCAAACAACTTTACCTTATGCCTGCCCCTCTTTGGGAAGTACATAATAACTGTAGAGCGGAACCATACCTGGAACGTAATTTTAATACGGGGTTTTCATCAGAAGAGCTCTTATGGTGTTTAGTTGGTATAAAATAAAAATAAAGCAAATGGCACTTAATATGACTCTGACCCAAGATTTATGCTTGCCCATATAACCCTATTTGTTCGGGGTGAGGGGGCCTCAGTGGTATATAATAAATCACCAAGTCAGCTTTGATAATTACTGTTTATATGCATGTAGAACATTATATGCATACTAAAACTTCCTGTCCACCTCTCCAATGTGTCTATGCTACAATTTTAGCTACATGGTTTTAAGATATATATCTCACCCTTCCACTCAGTTTCTCTTATTTCGCCTCTTCGAAAGTCGTCCATCTCTTTTTATTTTCTCTCAATCTCTCTCTCTCTCTCTCTCTCTCTCTCTCTCTCTATATATATATATATATATATATATATATATATATATATATATATATACTATATCACATACTAACACCCGCTTCCCTTACATACAGAATATGATTGGCTAACCATTTCTAAATGAAGGACGGGCCCAACAGACCACCCAGCAACTAAATGGTGCTGACCCAGCATTTTAGAAGAATATGACCCAGTTTTGTCATTGATTTCTTGATTCCCACAACCTAATCTTTTCAGCTGTCCCTGGTGTTGATATGTTTACTGAATTCATTCTCCCCACTTCTTGCTAATTTGAAACCTGATGATGGTAACTGTTGATTCTGTTATTTCCATTCATCTCACACTATCTAACCTTAAACAACATCTTCAACTATTTCTCACACTAAAATCCATTTGGTAATAATAGCCAACATGGTGGCCATCTTGAAAATAATGTTATCTCCACTTCTCCCAAATTGATGGCTATATCAACACTGAGTTTTTACGAGTAGACTTCTTATGATACCGGGTTGGCCCTAAATGAAAATGTGCCAATCGTAAGTCCAATATGTCTGCCATGACGGATGTCTTGATAATCTTGCCGTCACTACTCCCTTTAAATGGAAGGTAATGTTGACATAGGATTTTCACCAAAAGACTTTCAATGATGCCTAATTGGTCCTAAAAGCAAATGGTGCCAATCTGACATCCAATATGTTCAACACGGCAGCTAATTTGAAAAGTTTGTTATTGGTGAAGAATATCAGAGATGGTTTCAACACTCAATTGTTAAAAGGAAGAAATGGTCTTATCTTGAATTTCTTGAATTTATTTTCCCCCATTACAGTGTCATTTCCTTTGAGGGACACTTGTTTCTTTGGGGGAACAAGAATACATTTTATTTTGTTTACCACAAGATTATTTTTGAAACAGATATAATGGATTTAATCAGTTCTATTTCTCCAAGAATCAAAGGAGTAATATTCTTTCAAACTATTGGGGTCGGAATTTGTTTTAACAACAAAAATAGGGTGCACCCGACCCGCTGACAATTACATGACCGATCCCTGATGTTTCTTATGACCTTGGAATCCAGACAGTTTATGCGCATTAAAGAAGACTGTGAACTGTAATGATTCTGCACTTTTATCACTGAAAAATCCTGCATTCTATTAGCAGTTAATAGCCGCCAGGATTTCGACCATGTTTATTTCTTCACTGTCCGCTGGCAAATGTGACCCTGGCGTGCGGTGGTAAGGCTTGGGAAGTGTGCGCGATTCTGCAAGAAACTGTGACATGACTGTTAATTGACTTCAAATTATGAAAGAACGTTATTGAATGGCTCCACTTGGGTATTATGGAATGTCTCGAGACTGAATGAGTCATTATTTCATTATTGCCCCTCAAGATATATATATATATATATATATATATATATATATATATATATATATATATATATATATCTCTCTATATATATATATGTATATATATATATATATATATAATACCTGAACAGCTGAACATTTATTAATTATACATATGATATGTATCATGATGATACACAACTTTCAATGCACGATATATAACTAAGACTAAGACATGTAGCTCAACATAGCAAATTTTGTTTAATTACCGTACTGTATGATTAACAGATTAATCTGAAGAACAGCTGTTTTATTTATTTATTCCGTGTATTGAACATAATACATGATGATAAGTCGAACATTTGTTTGGAATTTCAATTTTTTTTATTGAACCAATACAGCTAAGAATCACTAACAATTATCATATAAGAGTGTAATATTGAACCAGTCCTAATTATTACGCCAGTTTCTTAGAAACGTTTATGTAAAGGTGGATCTAAGCCACAGACTCAGTACCATAAAATAGGTCATTGTGACCTATATGATGTTCTTAAAGTATGTATTCCTTTGATATTTCCAGATGCAAATTTTTGCCTTTAACTTTTGATTTAGTGTTGTATAGGAAAGGAACGTAGATACATACAATGAGCTTCCAGGAGACTCGTCCATGTAAAGACACTTGTAAACAAATTTTCTAGTTCACAGACCATCCTTTACAGACAAATTTTAATATAGTCTTAGTTTGTGCAGATATTAATTAATAACTCATTTCAAATTTAATGTCTTTATGGTAAAGCTAAAACAGAGATATTGTTTGTCTTTCATAGAAGATCACAAAGCCTCAGCAGACCCAGAGAGTAATGGAAGAAAACAGCCTGCCAGCGAGGAGACCTCTTCACAGGCAGAACAGGGATTAGTAAGTATCGGTACACCATATCTGTTTCATCCAACACACACAGTTTACCATCCACGAAAGTCAGCAGATGCAATTTTTAGATGCATACATGCGCATACATGCATGCCATAAGGTGGAACGTATTATGATATGATGGTATCCATCTATCTGTCTGTTACCAACTTTGTTTGCACATAATAACTCAAATTGTCTTCCATCTACACTTATAAAACTTTGTAGATAGTTTGCACTTGTGGTAAGAACTAAGCCTACAATTTTGGAGTCAAAAGGCAAAACGTCAAGGTCACTGTTTTTGAACAAAGTAAAATGGTTTCTAGAAAATAACTGAGCTGTACATCATCATCTATGTATTACATATATCAGTCTTTGTGGATACATTGCTCTTAGGATTAAGAAGAATCCTATTGGTTTTGGGGTCAACAGATCAAAGTTCAAGATCACTGTAACTGAAAGAAGAAAAATGGTTTCTGCACAATGACATTGGTTCTACATCACAGACCTGAACCAAACTTTGTGGATGGCTTGCACTTTGGGTAAAGATATAGTTTTTCTATTTTGGGGGTCAAAAGGTCAAAAGTCAAGGTTACTGACTGAAAGAAGGAAAAAAAATGGTTTCTGTACAATAACATAAATTTTACATCACAGACCTGGATCAAACTCTGTGCATGATTTTCACGTGGGGTAAGGAAGAAGTCTCTTTATTTTGGGGTCAAAGGTCATGCTCACTGAAAGAAAGAAAATGGTTTTTCCATAATCACTTGAGTTTTAGACCACATAGCTTGACAAAGGTTTGTGGAGGGCATGCACTTAAGGTATGGAAGAAGCCTATTGATTTTGGGGTTAAGATCATTGTGACTAAAATATGGAGTTTGCAGAATAACTATTGTTTTAGAGTGAGTTCCATGATCAAACTTTGTGGATGGTTTGTTTTAGGGTGATAACAAAAACCTTTAGATTCTGTGGTAAGAAGGTCTGAGGTCAGGTCATGATAAGTCTAATAATAAAATAATGGTTTAAGCACATTAGATGTGTGATAAGTGTATACATAGGGGACTATTAAACACAGGATGGGTGCATGGTACTGTTTACGGTCAGGCCTGCCGACAGAAATTCCGGGCCCCTTGGCAGAGCAGTTATGGGCCCCAAAACTAGTTTAATTTTTTGTATATAAAAACCTGTGTACATATTTGCATATAAAACCTTTAGTAATCTACCATAACTTAGACTCTTGCAATTAACAAAGTTGAATATTTACTGCAAAGATCAATTTGTTTTATAACTGAGTTGACGGCAGGCTCCAATAAATCACTGGGCCCCTGGGCAATTGCCCCCTCCCCCCCATTCCCTTTCGGTAGAGCTGTTTACGGTATACAGTATTAATGATACCGACTTTTATTTTTACCTTCGCTAGTATCCGCGTCGCAACCATTCACCTGAAGACATATTTTGGGGTGTCCTTATACTATACATAGAATGTCTTTAACATTGCACTCGCCGTTAACAACTTTCTTTTTCAAAATTAACAAGTCTGCGCAGAAGGAACAAGGTTTGGTTTGAAATTTGTATGGTTTAAGGGGATTAAATAATCATCAGGTAAGATAGTAACTGTGCCAGGAAAATATTTTCGAAGATCGGAGGTGGTGTACGATTCATAATGGAATGGGTCCAGACTATAATAACTTACATTACTATTAAAAAAAGTTATAATATAATAACTTTATACGTGATGCAGGGGTAGACTAATTTAAAATAAAAATTTTAAAAAAAAATAATAACATGGTTGTCACTTAAGGGTCTTGAATAAATGTTTTAGGGATTCAGACTACAAGTTAAATGAATGTGGGTGTTAATTTCCCTCTTTATATTCAAATTCAATATGACCAAACATGTTCTTTAGTTCTGACGAAGGACTATAGGTAAACAAGGGCAGTAGCTCTCAATTACTTGTTCCATTTAATGTGGGGACTTTCTAAAACGAATTTTATGGGATGTGATTTGTTCAGAGTTAACATCGCATGGATATGTGCACAATATAATTTAACAAAATTTGTGTACGTTGATTTATACGTAAAAGCTTTGTTGACCTTGATATGACTGATATTTTATTAGCATTTTCATTATCAACTTGCTGTATTACATGCTATTTTTTAACGACTATTCCAAATGTTGACGTTATAATCACCCGGTGAGCAGGAGTTTCACTTTCAGGTGATTTAGTAGGTTGGAGGTTGTTTCCTTGTAAAATAATTCAGCATTGCATAATTGACATTTTGCTTTGCATGTTTAATTTACAAAATATTGCCCAACTCACTAGGTAAATAAACGAATATTCAGATACTGATTTTCTCTTTAATATATAGGCAAAAAAATATTACAAGTCAAATGTTCAGTTATTCGTTGCAGCTGTAGCTACCATATGTTAGTGTGTTGACAAAAGGGACACATTTGTGAGTTTTATTTCTTTAAGGATTCACGGTGTGGATTTGTAATTGACCATGATTACTTATTTAGATAATGAGAAGTTGACACCTGTGGATTGAGTGGCTTCCTACTGATAACAGTGACCCTACACTCAACTACACTACTACTACTAATAATAATAACAATACTTTATTTATAGATGGTGACTCATTCTCCCTCAAGGCCCACTTAAGAAGAAAGTATAGCAATGTGCATCATAAAAAAGATAATAGTAATTACAATTTATTTTAACATGTAGTTATATATAATTATATAAATACTAAATTCTATTTTAATCTGTTAGTAAAACATACATATTTATGATATCTCTTAAATACTGTAATATTTCCTGCATATTTTACATGCAGCTGATTCAGAAGCTTAATGTTCCACAGAGCTGTACCAGAGTATTTGCCTTGCGAAAATCAGTTCTTTCACATAGTGTAACCCATTTGATTTCTGCAAACAATGCTTCTGATGAATAATCAATCGATGCATCTAAAATAAGGCATACTAACCTTTTCTGACGTTTATAAATCCTGTCAAGCTGAGATTTGGCACATTTTCCCCAAACAATTGAAAATAATCAATTGTTGGAAGAATATATGCATTGTAGTATAAAATGTGAGTTCCATTAGGTAAATGTTTCTTGATTCTGCTTAGGCAAGTTTGGATGGTAGTACTTTACAAAGCTTGTCAATATGGTCATCCCATTGTAAATTGTTATCTACAAACACACCTACATGCCTTTCATGTTTGACATTTTCTAAGTGACGATTATTTACTGCAAGAGATAATTTTGGGTTCCCTAACTTGTGTAGTTTTTTTGATGTCCCCAAAATCATACATGTTGTTCTACCTTCATTAATTACCATCTTATTTTGTTGTGCGTAACTTTGGTTGTGCGTAACTAATAAGGTCTGAGTCTAATCTTGTTTGGATAAATTCATTATCAGAGCTAGATGTTGTATACAAGGTTGCATTCTTTCCAAACAAGTCTGTATTTGTGGATTCATTATTTAATGGAAGATCGTTTATGTAAATTAAAAAGAGGTAGGACCTAAAATAGAACCTTGAGGGACACCTAAATGAATAGTGTGAGTTTGTGAGCTAATATTGCCAATAGTTACTTGTTGAGACCTATGGTTTAGGTATGATCTAAAATGGTCTTTAAAGAAGAAATATCAAACCTGTAACAGTTGAACTTTAGCAGCAGAATTGCATGATCAAATTGATCAAAATACTTTCTTGAAGTGAAGGAAAACTATCCCAGTCAAATAACCATTATACATTTCTTGTAGCCAGAGATCTGTTAATTTGGTGAGTTTTGTTTGGTATGAGAGATATTTTCTAAATCCTGATTGTGCCTTATGAAATAGAAAGTAAGTTTAAAAAAATGATAGACCTGCTTAGCTACTTGCTTTTCAGATAATTTTGTTAATATAGGTAGAATGTAGTGGTGTAGCAACTGCCATGCAAACCCCGCAACTGAGATGGGGCCGGCGCAGGTTGGATGGGGGGTGGGTGGGGGGTCTCCAAAATTCCCATAAAACATGCTAAATGATATCAGGAGATGGCCCCAGAATTACGTTTTGCAGGGCGGGAGGAGGTAGAATGGATATTGGCCTTTAGTTTCTTGGATCCTCTTTTTCTTCTTTCTTAAATAGAGGTCTAACCTTTGTATATTTCAAGGTATGTGGAAAGTTTGCACTCATTATTCTTAAGTTTGTAATATGCATTAATGACTTTGTTATTACTGGTGCAGCAGTTGTAAGAATTCGTGTACCAATGCCATCCAGTCCTGAGGATGTATTAATACTCAGCTTATTGATCATATCAAAAACCTCAGCTTCACAATCATTAACTATTGAAAAATATTTTTATCATCATGAATTTTAGCTCTAATAAATGATAGGATGGCATCGAGCTCAGTAGGGATGTTATTCTAGTTCTGAACACAGTGACTTTAGATGCTTGTGAAACAATTACTGAACATTTCAACAATATCTTGCATAGATGTTGCTATGTGATCATTTCGGTTAAGTCTAGGGGGAAACAACTGTTGTTGGATGGGTTCAGTTCTTTTAGATGCTTCCACAATATCTTGGTACTCTTACATTCATCAACAACCTGTTTACAGTAATCCTTGCTGTTGTCTTGTAAATCAGGTACTTTGCTTTATTCCTCCATTTTCTATAGTTTTTCATGTCTTTCTTCTCGTGAAATTTATCACTTAGATGACTAGCCTCATTGATCTCAGGGGTAAGCCTCTTGGGAATAAATTGGTGTTTAACCCTTTTTGTTTTAATTAAGGCATGCTTGTCTAAAACTGCATTTAATATTTGATCCCATGTGTCTAAGGCAATGTTTACATCAGTTATATTGCTAACTGAGTGGAAGGGTTTGCAAATTAAATCAGTTAAGAACTTTTCCTCATCAAACTGTTGAAAGTACCTGTATCGTGCTTCAGTGTTGTGACCATTTTTAGACATATTAGGAGCATCTCCTGTTACGCAGACTGGATAGTGATCACTCAATGCATACACTGCCACATTAATTTCAGTTATGTTTTCATATTTATTAGTATAAACATGATCAATACATGTAGCACGTTTATTTGATACTCTAGTTGGAGTGGTAATTATTTGGGTAAGTTGCTAACGTTTCAAAGTTACTTATTCATTTTAATGGTGGGGTTTTCATGTAGTCAGTGTTAAAGTCACCTACAATGATAGTTTCTAATTCTTTCTTTAGTGGGTCTTTTTGAATTTGCTCATCAAATATATCAATCAAATCAGCTATAGAACTAGGTAGCCTGTAAACTGAACATAAGAGTATTGGCTTGGATTGGGCAAGGGATAGTTTGATACAGATGCTATCAACCCAATTAGTCTCTAGATCGACATGTCTGTTATAACTAATGGAACTGCATACATAGAGAAACCCCCTCCCCCGATACCCTGCAGTTCTTTAAAAGTTCAAGCCTTATATTTTGGAGATAAAAACCATCAGTATCATCAGAGAGACAGGTTTCACACAGACCCAGAATATTGACAGATCCAGTATGTTGTAGCATCTAATTTAATTTAGGGAGGATATGTTGGATATTTAAGTTGGCTACTTGCAGACCCTTTTTAAGCAGGCCAAACACAGGACAGTTTTGATCATAAGATTGATTTTCAGACATGACACTATACAATGTGTTGTTGACAGACTGAACAGATTGCTTTTCATCACCTTGAAAATTATTTACATAAGCACATGGATAACTTAACATACAAGACTCATCTGTTGCAACTTAAACACATTTAGTAGAGTTGGATACATCAGAATGTTTAATGTGAGACTGATGTACATGTGTACAAGAAGACGTTGACGTATTATACACTGGGGGAGTCTCAGAGGGAAAAGTATCATCAACAGTATCACATAATTCACCAGAAATGTATTGAGAAGGTACAGTATGAGAAATATGTGCTATACTGCAAAAGCTTGGTTTCTTATTCCTTTAATAATTATTACTTGTTTCATAATGGTAATCTAATGATACTATTTCACATGCACATGGAAAAAATTCACAGTCTTTACATACATCTAATAAGGGATTAAATCTATTTCTGTCACTATATGATAACTATTAAGTTTCCCAGGTGTAGTATTAGTCAAGTGGGCTATTTCCTCTTTGCCACATTCCTAATTCCCGCTAAATACCCGCTAAAGTAAGAACAATGGTTTAGTTTGTGTCCAAACATGTCACACAAGTAGCATAAAATCCTCTTCCCATGGCGACATATATCAGAGATATGGCCTGTTCCCCACAGTAGTAGCAGCGTATATGTCGATCTAGGTGTAACGGCCAAGGGTAGCGTAATGCTGTTTTCACCAGATCAAATGGTTTTCTGTCACAGGTTTAATGTCAGTAATTTGAAACCTCTACACTTATATAGGTTTCCAGTCCAAAAAGACAAGTTTCTTTGTTACATTGATTTATTCATAATAAATTCTGCATATAAATAAACAACAGTAGAATTGACATAGACATATTGTTCTTCTTTCATATATCAAGGATAGCAGACTATGTTACTTGTAGGAAAATATCGCACAATTCCAATCTCAACAAGGAACTTCAGTTGGGTGAAAGCTTAACTGTGTAGTATAATTCATATCTGATAATGTTTAAACTGTTCAATTTCATACACAATAAATAAATTGAAAGCTAACCTGAAGCTGCGGCAGATTGTAACGGCCCGCGTCCCTGTTCAGCATTGGTTTGTGAGCACGGATGTATATAGACTCTTTAATGTTGGTTTGAGCAGGGGATTAAAGAGTCAATATACATCCGTGCTCACAAACCAACGCCGAACAGGGACGCGGGCCTTTACAATCTGCCGCATATCTGGGAAAATTTTTTAACATCGCTCACTATTCCCTCGGGTGATGTTAACAATCAGTATAGAATAAATCATTCTGCTCATGAAGTCCTTAGTACAATGATGAAAGCTTCAGGTTAGCTTTCAATTTATTTATTGTGTATGAAATTGAACAGTTTAAACATTATCAGACAAGGGACTTCACCCTTACATTATTTTGGAATTATAAATATTCAACAATTTGTATATTTGAATAATTCAGAGTGACTAACACTCAAATTCATGACAAAACTGGCTCAATAATATTTATCATTGAATCAAAATAAATAATTCAACCATTGAGTGAATTCCAGGGAAATATCCCTATACACTTAATTGTTATGACTTACCATGACACACTTGTATAAACAAATGAGAATAAACTCATCAAATATATGTCTTACTGAGAAAAGATTAATTCACATAGATTGCAATCATGCAATCAATGATAAACTGATTGACAAAAGATATATAAATTCTCCCAAAGGATAAACATGTAATTTTATACATGTTTTTCTAGTCTGCCTGAATCCCATAATTAAATTCTGAGTTCCAAGGAAATATTGTAGAATTCACCAACTAACCTTTGGCCACACCCACTGGAAGTCCCTACTCACCTAGAATAGCTGCTGTCTGTTTAGGAACAACATCACTACATAGGTCATATGCAAATCAGTTGGGTTGGGAGCAAATCATCCGCTGGCTGCCTGGCAGGGGGTCTTGCAGGGAAGAAAATTAATTATTGCATTTCATGAAACAATAATTGTTATCTAGTCATATAAATAAACAAATACTTGTAACTACATTATTATCATTGTATATTTTCTAAACAATGCTAATTTTTTTAATGTTACCGTCAAATAAATCGTTATTAAAATAGTTTCTAATATGTTGTTGTTCGTCCTTCGAGTTCAAAGATTACCATGACATCACTAACTGGTTTGGTTTCTGTGAGTACGTGAATGGCTGATCAGACCTATTTGTGCTCTGAACTGTCGGTGACACACTTGACAGGAGATGCCGCTTGGGTTTCTTGATCAATAGAGGACGTGTTGCAGTTCTGAGATCTACGCTGCTCACGCATCTGTACTGCCTCTGCAATTCTCCTCGGTTCAAAGTCTGTAGCTTCAGTATAGACGAGCAGTAGTGTACTAACTGGAACGGGGGGGGTGGGGGGCTAATGGGCCGGTTGCCCCGGGTGCCAGAGGTCTTGGGGCGACAAAACAGCTGATAAAAATTCGGGCCTCATATTCTTGCCCTTTGGACCATAATCGTCATCCCGGGCTCCAATTATCATTAGTACGCCATTGTGGACAAGACTCTGCCAGGTGGAGTGATCATGTCTAAGATCTTCCAAAGACTCTGGGTCAGTGTTGAAGTGTTTCAAGGATGACTTGAGGGAATCTTTGAAGCGTTTCTTCTGACCATGCTGAGATCGCTTTCCCTCCTTCAGCTCGCCATAGAAGATCTTTGGTAGTCGCTTGTCTGACATCCTGGTGACGTGGCCTGCCCATCTCAACTGTGATTTCATCAGAAGAGTGTGGATGCTTGGAATGCTTGTCTAGTATAGTGCCTTATCTCTCCCTTGGTAACCTGGTAACAACCGGAAACGAAAGAGGTATCAGAACGAGGCTACAGCGTGCAATCATGTCATAAAATTGAATAAATAAATGGATCTCATGAAATCAAAACAACTAATTGTGGAGATTCGGTGTACCTGACCGTTAAATATGATCATTAAAGGAGTATAATTAGATACTACTGTTAGTTAATGAAACATGTGGTTTGAATTCATTTAACTTATACTCTAGTATATGAATAGCTGACGGTCATGTATGGACTCCCACCCCTTTTGTGTTTAGGGTGGTCCGCCCAATTTTGGTGACTTTACGCATCATGGCAAAATTGCAGGATATCACGACAAGAACAAAGATACAATCATGTACGTACTTTTATATAAACCAACGTTCCATTATTGTGTCAAACACAATTACACCTGTCCACTCGAAGACAACAAGAAAACTGCCATGAAAGAATTCATGTCGTGATAGAAATATGTGCACAAAGCCGACCTGTTTCGATGACCGTTTTGGAAACCAGTATGTTTACAGTGCAGTCAAAAACCGAAGGCCTCAACTTCAAGTACATTGAAAGTAACGGTAACTTGAATCATGAAACATCCGAAATAAACATATTTACACAATAACGCATGTCTTGTGTGGTTCTTACTCTTCCAAGTGGCATGGACTACATTGTGCCTACTTTGTGAAAACCAAAGAAATGCAATTTTTCAGTTCCTTTAGTTGATATTCCTTCTAGGCACACCACTTTTCCCTATCCTCAACCTTATCTTCTCCTTCACTTTCTGGTATCACAGGGACCACCTGTAGCCCTGAAGCGCCTGTTTGAATAAATGACGATGACTCTTTATCATGGCTTTCTTTTAACTTTTTGGCTAGTTTTCTTGTCTTTCTTGGAGATATCTTTTTCAAGCTTTCATTTTTAACGTTTTTACCATTTATGTTCAGTTTATTGCATGTGCTTTCCAGTTGCTTGTTCATGTCTGAGTCTATGAGGGATACTCCACTAATGCTGATGCTAGATTATATTCTTTCAGATTTTACCTCAAAACTCTTCTTACTTGCAATAAACTGATTTGGTGCTTGAAAGAACTCTTCTGGTCTGTATCAGTTATGCTATAAATGAAACTTTTTGTTTTTTTGGTGTATGTGAAAATATATTTGTGTATGTAAATGGAGATACACACGTAGAGAGAAGAAATAGTAAATCCTTCTGGTGGGCTTTCACTTGTGAACAATACACAAAGATCACTCATTATTGTCGAACACAACATTTTGTACGGATGACGCCTTAAATATATGAGTTACATGATCATAGAGAGCAGTGAGAAAGAGCGATTTCTGACTGTTATGTATAATGTTTACATATTTAACTTTGTCCTTGATTGTAGGATGTAAACAAATTGTTTACTTATAATTCGAGGTCAGGGGTACTTTTGTTTACAATTAGATTGGTTTTTCCACTAGAATTACGTATATTTGTCATGCAGGCAAATGATTTTCTGGAAGATTCTGTCAGGTGACTTGTGTTTATATATAGGGAGTTTGGGTAAAATCATTTTAATAATCAGATGTTTACAGCTGTGTTGTAAAAATCAGAGCAAATTCAGAGAGAGGAATTATTTATTTAAAATATTTATTCGGTTACTAAAGTGCTCATTCTCATTTTGGATTGATACATGACTTTGGGATTTTTGTGAATTCATTCAAAGATATTCTGGATTACATCATTCAGGCATATCAGGACATTCAAGACTACTGACACATCAGGACATTCAAGGTTACTGAAATTCATTCGGAACATTCTATATTTAGGACTTGTGATTAGGACACTTAGGATTATTGGATTATCTGCATTTTAATTCACAACATTGTAAGTGTCATTTTGAATTTTCATTTTAATTGTCTAGAAATAAATTGCTTCTTGATTTTACTTACAATGTTGGTTTCACTTTCTTTCTGTTACATATTTTTAAGACCTAGAGTCATAACACTGAGAGAGAATTAATGGATTTTTTTTTATTTCTTAGTTTATGGTATTAAATTCTAATGACAAAAAAGGTATTAGTAAAAATGCTTATATGTCCGGTGGTTAAAAAAAAAAATATTTGTTGAATTCGCCAGTTTTATGCCCATTTTCCAGTTAGGTAATGACAAATGACAGCAGAGTTTATTTTTAAAACATACGTAAGCGGATGGTGTCCAGTAACTTGTGGGTAGGCAATACGCGTGTGTGATGAAATGGTCACCGAAACAGGCTGGTCACCGAAACTGGGCGGTCGACGATAATCATTAAAAGATCCTGATGAACACAACTAACGTAAATATCACAGTTTATGCACAATATAGTGATTTGGTAGAAACTTGAGGCCTGTCATCACACTAGGTACCCCAAGGAATAATTTAATTTAAAAATTTTCGTTGCTCGAAAATATACAAAATTTCATTATGATATTTAGCATTATCATTTTGTAAATACTATTTTTTGGCTGTCTGACCAGGCTTTCACATTCGTAAGAAATGATTGCCAGGCAATAATTTTTATCTGCCCTATGTTCCTGAGATAATTTTTCACTTGGTCTGCCTAATCAGTATTTCCGTTAAGCTGGTAAAGAAGAGCGAGGCACCCTGCCATCAACTATGTGCTCCCTGACCCTACTTCTGGCCTTCGATTTGTGTTCCGCCCATATTTGTTCTCTTGCCCTTATTTCATTTGTTTCTATAGATTGCTGCCCTGTCGTTTTTCCAGTACCATATTCCTTCTGGATTAGAATTTGATCTCTGTTCAATGTTTTTCCTTCAAATACGTTCCCTGATCACATTAACATTAAGGTATATAAGCTTACTACCTCCAGAATCCAGCCCTCCAAATAGACGAAAAACATCTTTTCCGTTTATGTCATATAGACAAAGGGCAATAACCCTCGCCCCCTCCTCCCCCCCACACACTTGACGCAGATAGGAGGGGTCAATCTAAACTTGAATTTTAGGGAGAAGTGACTTCTTCTTTTGCACAAAATAAGGAGAAGTAAGAGCAGAACAGGGAGAAGTGTCAGCATAGCACGAAATGTACTATTTATATATATATATATATATATATATTGTGTGTGTGTGTGCTCAGGTTTGCATTTAACATTGCTTTTAAGCAATACTTTATCTTTAGGTAGAAACTTCTCTATGTTGTATGTATATTATAAACACATTTTGTAAGTGTATAAATGTATCATACTCATATGCTGTGTATTCATACTTGAAAGTGTGAATATTTAGATGGAGAGAAATATGCAATGTATTTTGGACATATGACTTCAAAAAAGCATAGCAGAAACTATACATTGTAATTTATTTAACTGACAAGAGTGCCTAGATTACAGTATTGTAATTACAAATAGGTAAAAACAACTTAAGCAACTGCCACTTCAAGAACAAATTTTATTTTTGTTAGTTTCTTCACTAGAAAATGGCAGTCGAAAGCATTTCTAAACGGGTTTGAAACAACCCCTATATTAGGTACTATAACACGCACATGAGAGCACATGTACATGTGTCTTCAACATAATAATGTTCATCCATTCAAACCACAGTGGTCACTGATGAGTAGTCTCAACTTTACAACTGCATTTTGAGGGAGGTGATTCTAAATTAAATGTGAATCTTTTGTCATTTTTTGGTGAAGTTTTTAAAAGTTGATGCATCTATTTTTAGAAACAGGGATTTTCTTCATATGACCAACTCACTTTCTAGCTTCGTTACAATAGTCCAGTAGATAGGATTGAAAATGTATGGTTTTAATATTTGTCTAAGTACTCGTAATAACGTCGTGTATTGGTTGGATATTGTTTTCTTTGCTATTTTTTCTCATATTTTAACAACTATGAGAGATGTAAGAAAACAACCTTGACCTTAAGTTACAGAGCTTATCGATTCCACAAACATTGTCCCATACGTTTCTGACCAACAAATTTTTATTTTTAGACTAAATTTTTTATCACATAATAGTTAGACTTTCTACGAATTGTATAATTTCCATAAATGTATGTGCCCAGTGAATTACGAAAACAGACAGTCTAATAAAGACGTACTTCCAAGACACAGCGATGTCCGCCATTATTACCCCTTAGCAGGTTCACTTACAGTTTCAAACTGATTTTATGAAGAAAATAATGCAAGCACGGCAGTTAAATCTTCAAAATATACATTTAGAAAGTGCTTTCACCAATTCTATTCTCAAAACACAAATTATTATTTACATATAGATGATTTAGTTTCGAAACAATTTGCTAAGTTTTCATCATCATATAATAACTTGTGGAAATCGGGCAGATATATCTTGCGGGGGGGGGGGGGAAGGGTTACTTGGTCAATCAGCTATTAAAACACATGCCTGTGAATGTGCAGGAGCTTGTTTTGTTGACGCAATTGATATGATCACCTGCCAAGGAAACATGCAATCCAATTTGCCTGGGGCTTAACTAATTGGCTGGGTTGAGGGAGCATATCAAAAGTCATAAAATACTTTCACTCAGTGTAGATCTAAAAAAAAAATGTCAGGGCGAAGTCGTTTTCACTTTAGTAATAGAAGAAGGCGAAGTTTACATTTTTTCGGCGACTTAATCGCCCAGTTTGCCTGGTAGCGTGACCCTGTGATATGTGTCATTAGTTTTAAGCTTTCGCTGTTGATCAGTCAACATCATGCAGAGACCTCCTTAAAATCCATTCAATATACTCCTGATATTCAACCATCTATCATAAAATTTGTGCATAATAACATATCTACCGCAGGTTGTATACATTATTCTGTTCATTTTTTTATCAGTTTTTGTGCGAATTTGTCACATTTGCAAACGTCGCTCTTTCGGACTGCAAGTTTCAACAGAGTATCGTTGATGCGTGTTGTGCTTCACATTAGTCGTCGTTTTTCCTATGTGTTCTCGCTCACTCTGTTGGCAGCAGATGTTGTTTTGGTGACATATTAACACAATTTTGTGCTTAGTTTACTAACATTTTCATTACTTTTGTTGTTTCAGAAATCTAAGAATGACAACTAATGTTGCACATGCAAAAAATTTAAGGCTTATGAGAACAACCATGGCTCATACTTTGCTTGCACTACGTGCATCTCTTCCGGGATAAGCACATTTGCATGACTTCGTCCAGAGATATGTGGTCTAGTATTCTACGCAAAACAACGAAACAATAGACTGAGAAAGTCCAACATCGAACAGTCTGATGTCTTGAGCATGCATCCTAGAACTGAATCAGTGGTGAGCTTAGTCGGCGACAGTGTTCTCCACCCCCCCCCCCCCCCACCCCCGCGCCCAAATTGAGATGGCAAATGCCATCAGCTACGATTACTTCAGCAGAAGTGAAGGAGCCAAGTGCCGAAGTTTCGCTCTCCCCACCATTGCCCAGATTGTCCCTGGAGCTACACATGCGTCTGATGCAGGAGGCGATGACGCAGTTTCTCACTTTGGGGCAAAGGTTACCCCTAGGCCCGTCTCATTCCTCAATTCCTCAATTATAAATAATGATAGTATGGAGGAGTGTACCTCCTTTTCTCGGCAGTCCACTGGACATAAGACCCCCTGCTTGAGCATGGCTTTGGGCCTGTAAGTCAAGGCCCATGGGGTTTATTATGGATCTTTATGATCCATCAGTTAAGGAAATTACACGGTACAATACTGTCCTGGCTGCCTACCAAGCCGTCCAGCCATCGGAAACATACATTCTGCCTTCCGACTATAGGACAGTCAAATATGAAAACTGTACTAGGCCCATGGGGCCGTACAACATTGAACCGTATAGGGATCTTAGTGACATATCCTTCCTTTTTTTTCACTCGTACGGCATGGTCGGTGCTGGAACACCACATGGACTATATTGATAGGTCCGTCCGCTTTACCCCTATTACGGCATGGCCATTATCGTAGCCATATGGAGATCTCAATGCGAGATATGTCCATTTATCCACTCCTGTGACATGGCCGGTCCTAGACCTGTATGAAGATCTTAATGAAAGATCAGTCCCACCACTTCTACGGCACGGCCATTTAAAAAAACTGAACAGCCTGCACGGTCGTTTACATGGTCCACACCCGTACCTTCCATGCTCCTGGTGAGCCAGCTGTCCGTACCGGGAAGACAAGTCCGTCATGGCTACAGCCTCTTCTGTGTTTACGGCCTAACCACTGGGTAGGTACTGGGACTCATATAAAGAAGACAACGTTGCCTCTTCCCTGCTGTTAGGCATGTTCTATTTGTACTGGAATGTAGTGGTAGCCCAGGATATCCCACACAGTGAGTGTGCAGATCCTCCTGGTGATCTATCCTACTCCGATAAAACTATGTAAAGGACAGAGTTTAGTTTAAAGTCTGCGATGGAGGAGATTTATTGGGTGTCGCCTGCTTCTGAATTCCCTCCACCCCTATCACCACACACGCCTAAAAGGTCAAGGCCTCTCTGGACGTAGAAGAGAAGGAGGATTGTCCTTCCTTTCGTGTTATACCACAGTCTGTAAAAAACAAAGAAATAACTGATTGCCTCTCCAGCAAAATTAGCAATCTGGGCAGTTCTAAGGCTTTCTTTGCAGAAAGCCAGCAACCAGTGGCCTTTTCTTTTCCCACTGATACACAACACACTCAGCTGCTTTTCAGACGGAGCTTCTGGCCCTTGATAATAATTTTGCAGCCATCAATATAACTCCCCCATCTTTCTATAAAGTGGACAAAAATGTTTTCCACTCATCATCAAAGCTGGTTTGAAACATTGTTGCCACGTCTTCGATATTAGATCTTGCGTCACTAGCGATTTTCCGGCTCACTAAGAAATCAGGTAATGACCATGCATGGGAGTCAACAGCCCAGATTGCCATTGTCATTAACAGAGCAGCTCACCATTCCATGGCGAATGCCCTGGCTGCTTCTGCTAATCTTGACCTAGTGTGATAAGATGCTTGTTGCAGCAACTCTTAGATCGCACCACAGCCTGACATTATGGACGACACCTTTTGGGTCGCCCCTGCTCTTTGGAGACAAGATAGAGGAAGTGAGGAGATACGCAGCCCAAGAAATTTCACTCCAACTTGCAGCTTAGCCTCCACAACCGTATTGACCTAATCAGTCGCAAACCCAAGGGGTTGTTCTCTCAACAAACAAGGGGTTGTTCTCTCAACAAACACAGAACCAGTCATGACCCCAGCCCAATGTCAGGTGACAGCAGCCCACTCGTCAAGCGGGTGGTGGAGATTGTTTGCAAACCGCAATCTCCAGGGTTATATTCAAGGCTCTTCCTTGTGCAAAATGCCAACTGCAAGCTCAGGACAATTATCGACCTGAGCCAGCTCAATTAATATATGTCACCACCGAAGTTCAAGATGGAGATGCCTTGATCGATCTTTACAGATGAAAAATGGCTTAATTTATAGCGATTAGAATAAACAGATTGTGCTATCTCAAGTTTAATAAATCATCTGATAATGAGTGATATATGTGTTTGAGATCAGAATGTTGCCAGGATTTGATAGTAGATGCAATCAATAATCAACTGATTTCATGTAAAATTACACAGTAGGAGGACTGCAGTTCCCGTGCGAGAAACAGTTAACGCTCAATAATCCTTTAAAGCTCTTATTCCTAATTCTGTGACTTGTTTTCATTTGTAGCAGAGAAATTTAAATATTGGCATGTAAGGAATGTTTCACAAAGTTACCGTCATGAACAAAACTGACAATAAGACTACATTGTGCAACAACTGGTACTGTGTGGCAAAACTGTTACAGCTCCTCTAGCAGAAGAAAAACATGAAAATCTCTAAAGACTGTTAGAATAAAATCATAAATGGACCAGATGTTTGGGAGGTCTTAACATATTCCGGACGATTCCCATATCAGCACTTTTAGAATAGTAGAGAGCAATTATTTAAAGGGGGTGTGGGCCTGGGATTCTCATTTGAAGAAGAATATTTTGTTCTTTTTTCTGTTGTTTACTCATGATTCAGTGCGTAAAATAATCAAACCCTCAGATATCCAGCAGCAGCAGTTGTATGTAGGATTCTACAGTAATTGTTCTACAGCAAAGTTTTTTAAAATCAGTTAAAATCAGCTACTTGTTGTTTTTTTTTTTAAATGAATAAATTATTATAGCTGGATATGTATTGTCTTCTCTATATTGACATGAAATGTAAGTGTTCTTTTAAAAGGATTTTAGGCACTCAATTGCCTTTTTTGGGGCACTGTCATCCTGCGTAATGTAGATTCTTGCTGAAACACTGCTGGTTCCTATACACCATCAAATTGGCATGTAATTATGTGCCATTTTCAGTTTATGACTGTATTTCTACCTAAATGAATCAAGTAAATGTACTTGGCATTGAGCAAACTGGTATACATATATATTGTAGACATGATTGACACTGTCAATATAATATGTTTTGATGGCTGTTCTGCTAGTTTTTATCTTCTACTAAGGTTATTAGTTGGCATTACATGCAACAAAACCTTTAACCCCATTCCCAAACATTAAGGTTCCCCCCACCTAAATATTCATATACCTCTAAATGTTCATATACTTTCCCTATGGTTGAACTAAAAAAATATCCTCTAATTTCTAAATCTGTTAGTATTTACCATCCAGTAGAGTACTATATGTCGTTACCCATCAGTGCAGGTGCTCCAAGTAAGTCGAGCAAAATCAAAATTTTTTATGCTGACTTAATGATGATATTATAGAGCATTGGTCTTATGTACAAGATTTACCATAGTTTACAAATATTTTCATCTTTTTGCCATCTAGGAAGAGAGAGAGCAGTCAAGTGAACAGATCCCAGAGAATTCAGCAATTGATGAACAAGGTAATAATGATTACATGACATTGCTACAAGTGTATGACTCCACACAGTTAAGTTCTCAGGCATAATTGTGAGTAATTACATGAAGATATACAAACAGTATTACATAATATACATCCTATATTTCTACATACATACATACATACATACATTTTTCATCACATAAAAAGCTATACATGGCGGCCAGTATGTTCAGTGGAGGAAGAACCAGGGAAGACCCCAGGAAGAACAACCGACCCACGGGAAGCTACTGGGAAGCTTTCACACATACCCACATTGGCCGAGTCGAGACTCGAACCGATGTGGACAGAGGTGAGATGTCAGGGATCTGTAGACGTGAGCACCTCAGACTGATCGCGGTCTCCTGGGGCCCCTTTGAATTAGGTACTCTATAAGCTTGATACACAAGTGTTTATAAACATGTTTAAATATTTGAACCAGACAGTCTCAGAATAAGGGGATGGCAGGTTATGTAAATCAAATTGACAAAGGCTGACTTTTATTTTTGGGCATGTTTCATAAGGTTTCTAAACCACTCAAAGAAATACGTGCTGCACAAAGCTAAATAATCCAGACATTAGTCATGTGAAATTGTTGTACCGGACAAAAGGCTTTATAAATTTTACAAAAGATTGCCCAGGGCAAGCTGACTGGTGAATTGAGCATGCCCTTAGGCTATCTGAACTTGCCTCAAAATATGACAACAAAATATCAAAATAATGATAAATTGTATGTGCATGAATGTGTATGTGTGTAATATTTATATCAAAATGTGCATATTTAAAGTTGGAGCTGCAAACATTTACCTTCAAATGTGGAACGGGCTTCCTGCAAACATTTTAAAGCCCTTATTTCATCAGTTAGTTTCAAACCTTAAAAATATTATAAATATGAGACAGCAGCTATATTACAGTTTTACATGTTAAAACTGTTTGCAAACTCAAGTGCTGAGAACTGCATGTGCATTGTACCAACCCACCTTGTTTACAGTATATTCCATGTGGTTAACAAAAAATATAAAATTCTGATCTAACACTTGCCTTGTGCTCGTTCCAAATGTACATTTTCATCCTTCTACCTAAAACAGAATCGGGGAGTCATATTAGCTCAGCTGGTAGAGCATTGGCCTTATAATCCAGTGGTCATGGATTTAATACCATTGGAGCACAACTCAAACGTTTACATGGGCCAGAATCTACCTTAATTGGAACAAATAAAGATACACTAGATCTAAACTGTATTTTAAAGATACACTAGATCTACACTGTATCTTAAAGATACACTAGATGTACACTGTATGTTAAAATATACACTAGACTACACTGTATCGTAAAGATACACTAGATCTAAACTGTACCTTAAAGATACACTGTATGGTAAAATATGCACTAGATATACACTGTATCTTAAAGATACACTAGATCTACACTCTATCTTAAAGATACACTAGTAGTGTATCCTGTATCTTAAAGATACACTACATGTACACTGTATGTTACAATTACACTAGCTGTACTGTATCTTAAAGATGCACTAGATGTACACTGTATCTTAAAGATACACTAATTGCACTGTATCTTAAAGATACACTAGATCTACACTGCATCTTAAAGATACAATAGATCTACACTGTCTTAAAGATACACTAGAGATACACTGCATATTAAAGATACACTAGATTTATACTGTATTTTAAAGAGGCACTGTATGATACAGTATTTATATTGTGACCTTCTTAAAACAAGTCATTGTCAACTTTTGTTTTAGAAAAGAAGGAAAAGCAACTTTATTTGATAAAATGTGGGCTTTTCTTAATTTTTTCTTTAAAAAAATGCCTACCAATTGTATGATATATACTTGTATGACAATTTCCTATTAAAATGCCACACCTCTTTCTGTTCGTGAAGACTGATGTCAAATTGTCTGACTTATTTTGTGGATGAATTTCTGATTCCAGGCCTTAAAATCCCCGTGGAGATACTTAATATGGATCAGAAATCCCAACAGAGGTACAAAGAGGCTTTGCGGGTTGGAAAGGTAAAAGTTTATAACATCAGGGTTATGGTGGTTGGACATCATGGAGTTGGAAAGACAACGCTGACAAAGCGCCTTCTAGAGCAGCATGTTCTTATATCTGAAAGGAACAGTACGGAAGGAATCGATATACATAGGCATTGCTTCAAAGTCTCTATGGATAATAGGGAATGGATAGTACAGCATGAAGGTAGGCCATCATTATCCCCGAGTTAAATGGAAGTAAAGAATAATGATCATGTGATTCTACATGTCTGAAAGTGTGTGAGTAATGTTACGTAATTCCTCTAGTGTTCAAATAGAGATTTCAGGTCGTGAGATATGATTTGGATCGTACTCAGATGTGTACCATGGTTGTCAAGGTTCATGAAAACCACTTGTCCTCTCGTCCTGACCGGGTAAAAATTGACTGGGCCGAGTAAAACTTTACTGCATTCTTGTCCCTGGACCGAGTAGATGTAGATTCACACCTTGAGTATAAACCTGAATGCATTTGCTACCCTTAACAAGCGCTGAAGTTCAACATCACTTAACATTTGGCGTGTATCAATTCGTAAATAACATTAGCCTAATTTGTCTATTTGTTTTCAGTCTAGAACATGTAGCAAAGGAGACAACTTCATTTTTTTTTACACAGATACCCGATGTAAACTTGATACTGAAATGGATAAGTATTATTAACATATAATGTTGCCATTGTCGATTTCTTAATGGTGTTCACATTTACAGTGACACATATTAGTAATTTAGGCGTCATTGTGATGTGGACAAAGTTTCCTTTTCAACGATGTATCACACATCTTTATGAGTCGGATATCTGAGAAGCTAAAGGAGAGAGAATGTTAAAATTTTTTTGATTTTTCATCTGGTCAGGCAATGTTACTGTTGCCTCAGGTCACCGGTATTTTCAACACTGAAGCTTTATTTACACATTGTTGTGCCAAAGGAAGATGCAATCAGATATTTATATAAGTATGTAATAACGTTTCACAAGAAATATGTTGCCAACTTACATTCGAAATGAGTATTTTAAGTGTCTGAGCATATTCCCACCAACGTTCATATTTGCTGTTATAATATATTTATAAACAGATATTGTCAAGGCAACAGCTGATTGGTTGAAATCTTGTTGGGGTAATGACCTAGAAAGGTTCCAATTATTTTGACCAATATGAAATCTTTTTATGGCGTCCATGTGTAGCTCTATAGAATGAAGATTTGACCAAAATGGACCATTTAGTTCGAAAGTTGGTTGAAATTGAGACGGTTGGAATTCATCTTTCAAATGGAAATTACTGAAATTTTTCTCGTGAAAAGTAATTAAATACTTATGTGAATATCTGCAGGCATTTTTACTTTGGTATGACAATGCATTAATAAAGCTGCAGTCTTGTAAATATGTGATGATTTGGGGCAAGGGTAACAATGTCTGACCAGATGATAATCATAAACATATGACATTCTCTGCCTCTTGGCTTCTCCCATATCAAACTCATAAAGATGTGTGATAGCTCGTTGAAAAGGAAAATTATGACATATAGATTACTCAAAGGTTTCACTGTAAATGCGAATACCAGCAAGATATCAAGGGCTATAACTTTGTCTCTTATTATATGTTTATTTGCGGAGCCATATTTCAAAACATAAAATTACTTGAGATCATCTCTTACCAGAATAAGTCCAGCTCGTCGGAATAGTACGCTGTCAATATTACAGCTGCTGATATGAATTTTGTTGTTCGCTTTACTAGTTATAAACCAGAAGAGCTTAGGGCATGGTATGTTGTCTGTTGTCCATTGGCTCAAGCTTGTTATCACTACTCATCCTAAACTACTTGGAGGATTGCAATGAGACTTTACACACACATTCATCCCACGGCCTTGTTGGTCCCATATTGATAATCTTGTTTTTCCTACTCCTATTGAATGGATGGTCATATCAACATGGGGTTTTCAATAAAAGACTTTTTAAGACATCTAGTTGATCCTAAATGAATATGGTGCTTATCTGACATCTAATATGGGCACCACAGCAGCCATCTTAAAATATTTGTCACTACTCCTCCTGAACGGAAAGTCATATTGACATTGGTTTTTTACAGGAGACTTCTTTTGATGACTAGTTGGTCCAAAATGAAAATGGTTCTGCTTGGACATCCAATATGGCCATCATAGCACCCATCTTGTAAATATTTTTATCACAACCCCTACTGAATGGATAGTCATATCAACATTAGGATTTCACTAAAAGACTTCTTATGATGTCTACTTGATCCTAAATGAAAACGGTGCCAATCTGACATCCAATATGGCTGCCATAGCAGCCATCTTAAACATCTTGTTGTCTCAACTCTACTTAAACAGAAAGTCATATTGACGTTGGGTTTTCACCAGCAGACTTCTTATGGCATTCAGTTTGTCTTAAATGAAAATGGTGCCGATCTGACATCCGATATGACCACCGTGGTAGTCAATCTGAAAAAGTTTGTATCCCTTCATAAGAACAGAAAGTCATATTGACATGGGTTTTTTACCAGAAGACTTCTTATAAAGTCTACTTGTTCCTAAATGAAAATGGTGCCACTCAGACAGACACTTTGGCCACCACAGTTGCCATCTTGAAAATCTTGTCACTACTCCACCTGAATGGATGGTCATATCAAAATGGGGATTTCACTGAAAGATTTCTTATGATGTTGAGTTGGTCCTAAATGAAAATGGTGCTGATCTGACATCCAATAAGGCCACAACAGCAGCCATCTTGAAAATCTTGTTATTGCTACTCCTCCTGAATGGAAAGTCATATCAGCATGGGTTTTTAAATGGAAGATTTCTTACAGTGTCTAGTTGATCTTAAACAAAAATTATGCCGATCTGATATTCAATATGGTCACCACTGTAGTCATCTTGAAAATCTTATTGCTATTCCTCCTAGAGGGAAAGTAATGTCAGCACTGGGTTTTCATCAGAAGGCTTCTTATGATGTCTAGCTGGTACAGAATAAAAATGGTGACAATCGGACATCCAGTATGGCCACTATATCAGTCATCTCGAAAGTCTTGTTGTTGCTACTCCTGAATGGAAAGTCATACCGACATGGGGTTTTCACCAGAAGACCAATTATGATATCTAGTTGGTCCTGCATGACAATGTTGCCGATTTGACATTAAATATGACTGCCGCAATAAACATATTGATAATCTGGTCACTAATTGTTTTGAATGGATGATCATATCAACATGAAGTTTTCCACAAAAGTCTTCTAATGGTTTCCAGTTTATCATAAATAAAAATGGTGCTGATCTAACATCTAGTAGGGCTGCCACAGTGACTGATTTGAAAATCTTGTCACTCAAGAAGATAAGAGATGGTTTAAACACTCCACAGTTAAAGAAAGAAGAAATGATCTTATCTTGAAGACCTGGATATTCTCTTGGGACAGTGGAGCATCAGTCCCTTTGTTTGTAATAATTTTTCACAAATAGTACGATTTAGTGGAGAGATTGCAATGAAAATTGTATAGGTCTAATGCTGTGATGGTCAGGATAAAATCTTTTAGATAAAGCATACATGAAATTCAACCCAGTGTGGTTATAGGTATTATTTGCAATCCTTATTTCATCAAAGACAGCCTGGACATATTCCAGCTCTAAGATCTGTATCAGTACATAATCCCCAAACCAAATCAGGAACTTAAAAAAGCAATGTTTCAATATTTTGCCACCCATTCTCAGAAATAGCATTCCACTTGAATGTGTAAAAAATAAAAACCCTTTCTATCAGTTTCAACTTTTGTTAGCAATTTATGTCAGTTGGCTCATATTTATCATTTTTGTACCATTAAATTTGATTAGCTGTAATTAATCTTACTCAGACAACATGATTTGATTGGTTTGGTGTTTTATGGCACAGTGTCACAAGTAGGCTATTCAGTGCGGAGGCAATTGGTGTAAAAGGCCTTGGCCAGGGCACACCATGGTAGCCAACCAAGGCTGATAGGAAGGTAAGATTTGAACTCACACCCTTTCAGTTGCAAGTCCAGCAAGCTAACCATTGAGCTACCATGACTCTTGCCTCCATTCGTCTCCACTTACGGTATGCATGAGGGTGCATTTGGTCTATTCTACATCCCTAAGCCCCAAGGGGGCTTTTACGACTAGGGGTAATGTAACAAAAGAAAAGACTCAAACAAGCTTTCAAAATTCAAACACAAATATTTAATTTCCTAAAATATTAACATATTTCAAGAAACAATCGAAGTGAAAGAATTACAAATAACTTACAGTATAGAATATCCTTAAAATTCCTAAATTGTTCTAGAGTTCACTGATCCAGAAGTTAATCCAAATATTCCGAATGAAGTAGGTTCCGAATGAAACCTCCAAAGTGCTGATCTATTAACAAGAATCAGTTATATCCAAGTGTTATTAATTCCAAGTAATCCTTGTGAATTTGGAATATCACACAAGTTCTAGAAATGTTTCTGATAATTCCAACGGAGCTGAATAATTCTTAAAGTTTAAGTAGCAGTACTGAATACAAAATGTACTGTATATTAATATACCTCTTAAGCAGAATATCCACACAAAATGAACCAATCTCGTTTATGACCTCTCTGGCGGAACGAACTATGAAAGAATCACGAACGCTCCAAAACATCTTATTATATAGCTTCTGACTGCGTCAATCAAATAAAAACCCAATTATTCTACGTCTCAAACAAACACATCAGAATTGTGATCTTAAACTCTAATTTTTGGTCAACAAAATGAATCACTCCTCTGGGATTGCGAAATCTAGGTCAGAAGTTCAAAAGTACAAATTCTCAAGCGCTAGGTCACGTGACATGACTCATGTTTAACCGACAATATTGATTTTCCCAAGACCAATGTACTGGGTCACATGTACCGTATATGTGCTTTCTGCAAAACGACAACTGTTAGACTATTATACAGAGATCATAAAACTATACCATTATTTAAAAACAAAATGATACATAATTCCGTAACAGGACAAAGAGCATTAATTTATATATATCTTCACTTACTGTCATGGCATTTTTCTTTTTATTTTACATCTGCATTTTACGTAAACTTAACCTGTGTTTGTTTTGAAAGGTTCATGTAAATTTAATTCTAATAGCAGCAGTGCAATACCTACTACCTTTGTAGTGCTTTCCTTTCCCGGAACTCCAGTCCCCGGTCCAAGCTAATTATTCCCTCCTCCAATTAATATTAGAGTGCTAGAATTGAAAAGAACATGATCCCAGTGTAAGTCGATAGTCACAGCCAACATACAGAATACCATCCTCTTTTCTCATTGGATGACGTACACGTTACATGTGTGCTATATTACTCATCTAAATTTGTCTTCATTAATAGCTTTAAAAGTATATTTGGCATTTCTCCTCCCTTTTTGTATCGATTGAGTGTTTGTCTCCTTAGTCCTTGCTTTTTGAGTAGTATCTGTGTTCTTTTTGTAAATTATAGGGCTGTTTACACCTTGCTTACCAAGCATTGTTTCAATACATTTTACCCCCCTTCATTGTTCCGTTGCTGGGGTAAGTATTGTCTACCCATTTCTGGTTCCAGAATTTTTGTTTTGCATACATTTTTATCTTACATAATTTATAATGTTGTGGGTAAATGTGGACACAGGAAGGCCTCATGGGACACTCACCCCACCTGATTTGCATGCACAAGTGTGGGGGAAAAAAAAGAAGGATGCCTCTTCCTCTTCATCTTAAATGGATGACCCCTTCATTCCCAGAAACCGTGTGGATTTCGTGCCGTGTTGGGAAGACTACTGCCCCTGTGGGGCATGAACGTTCTGTGATCTCCATGGTTTGGATATCACCTAAAGGCCAAAGATCCCTGATGCTCATGATGATGTTGTCTGTGCTGGTGAGGGATCAATCCTTGGCCCCTCCCAAGGTAGGAAAAACACCTGAGAGCAAATTGCACCACCTGATTAGGGATGAATAGCGCCCCCTCAAGGTCAATATCCCAATGGATGTGATTAGCAAACTGCGATGTTTTATCTCATTTGGATAAATCTGATGTGGTCTCATCCTTCAGAGCTTTGTCATTGGACTGGTCTTTGTCCGGTGACCGATCACGGGGCACCAGGTGCCAGTCATCCGTTGGTCACAGGGCTTCGAAACCGGTCAACTGTGTTTGATTATCGGTGTTACCGTTTAATCCCAACACAGATGGGATCTGCATCACCCTCCCTATATTCATTTTTATTCCTATGGGATATGGGTACCCCTTTCCTGTAAGTGGGTCTTTCATCCCCTCTACCCCATGGAACCATGTCTCTCATCTTCGGTTCTAGGTAGGGCAGACATGACGGGCCATGGATCTGCTCTAACCCCGTAGGCCTGGGGCAACACAGATGAGGGGCGCTGCCATTCATCCCCCTAGATGATTTAGAAGGGATCAGCGGTCCCATTCGCCCAAGAGGTTTACTAGTAGTCCAATCACACCTCTTAAGCAGCTTTGGAACGAGAGCAACCCCATGTATACATCGTCCTCTCCAGAGAGATACTAGGAAGGACATTTCTCAGGAGTATGCTCAGAATAATGATGTCATTTCCATCATGGTGGATTCAAATTAGTTCCCAGAGGAACCAGTGGCATTGGTCCCACCTCCTCCATAGGAGCACCCAGCTGCTTCCCATATGTCGGACTAGGTATTGGATTAGGATGGAGTTTGGATGTTTGATAAGGTGATGAATTTAAATTTATTATTATTATTATTATTATTATTCCTTACTTTTTATACACCTGCCAAACGGCAGAGCATATTATGCCGTGACCCTGTCAGAGTCTGCATTTGTGTCTGTCTCTGCATCTATCCATTAACTTTATATTTTCTGCCCAATACCTTGAGTTCTCCACAATCTACAGTTTTACAACTTTGTGGCAGGCTTGCACTTGGCATGAGAAAAAAGCTGATCAGTCAAGAATCAAAAGGTAAATGTTCAAGGACACTATGACTCAAAGAAAATAAATGGTTTCAACAAAATAACATTAGTTTGACATGAAATACCTCAAACAGATTTTGTGGATGGTTTCCACTTGAGGGGTGGAGGAAGTCTTTTGATCTTTGAGGTCAAAAGTCAAAGTCACTGTGATTGAAAGAAGGAAAATAGTTTCTGCAAAAAGCTCAGTATTTGACCATGTTCCTTCATCAAAGTTCGTAAATAATTACTCATTTGGTGAGAAGGAAGCTTATTAATTTTGTAGTCAAAACCTCAGTGGTCAAGGTTGTGTGATTGAAAAAATAATTGGTCCTTTTTTACAATAACTTCAGTTTTGGACAACATACATTGAACAAAGGTGTTGTGATCTTGCATTTAAGGTATGAAAGAGGACAAAGGGAAAAAGCTCAAGGTCACTGCGACTCAAAGAAACATGAATTTTACAAAATAACTTTTGTTCCTGAATAAATTCTTCTGCTAAAGTTTGAAGATAGTTTGCCCTTAGTGTTATAAAGGAACGTGTAGATTCTGGAGTCTAAAGATCAGATGTCACTGTTATGGAAAGTCTAATAAGAAATAATGGTTTCTGCACAGTAAGTGTAGTTCAAGACCGCATACATTGACTAATAGTTTAGGCCATTTAGACCTGCCAGTCAATAATCTCCAGAGTCTATCATGCTCTTCTAGTACCTGCATAGTGGACTATGAAACATGGAGCAGGCATATAATGTGCTGTTCAAGATACTCTTAGTTTTTATACAATTATGTACACTGTACTCCTAGTTGTATATCTTACATAAATTCACATCTTCTCAAGATGCTTACCGAGCCATCAAAACACAAGTTAGGCATTTAAATACAAAAGATGTCACTTAAAGTGTTTAATAATTCCTTTAATCAGCATCTTTATGAAAGTTGCTGCAGTAGGGACATAACAAAACATTTTTAGAGCGTGTACAAAGGACAGTATTGTACATGATGATATAAAATGACTTAGTGCAAGTATTTGTAATGTTTATGTTATTTAGCTTAGTACAGTGCAAAGTAAATAGACACTAGTTAGTGTCAATATTCATTACTGTAAATGAGTATAAAATAATTTGCATGCTGCTTTTTATAAAAGATTTAGAAATATTGGAAAAACTGCAACCTGTTCTGGAATCCCTGCCTGATGTCATTGATAACCAGGAAGGACACAGTGAGGTCATCGATCAAGGAGAGACAACTCTTGAAGAATTGCATGGTCAGTTTCAATACAGTGACAATGATAATGCTACACCAGCCAGTTCCGAGTCAGTCATTGACCAAAAAGTTGATATAATGTCACCCCAACCACAAAAACCATCTCCTGATAAGGCAGATCAGAGTCATTCAGCTTGTGATGCAGATATTGACAATCAGGAGAGTCAAATACCTGCAGCCAGGAAAGGGGATGCAGAGATGATGAACATTGTTCAGTCATTCAATGAAAGAGTTGCAGGCAAACCAAAGAAGAATATAAAAACAGCAACAGTGGGTATATGGGATTTTGCTGGTCAAGATGCATTCTATACTACTCACCAGACATTTCTAACATGGCGTGCAATATACCTTTTGGTTACAGATCTCAGTCAAGAAGTCTCAAATCGTGTGACAGATGTTGAATGTTACTTTGATACAGACGGAGGAAGATTGTACCGTGATCAGTACCTTGTTCAAGGTAATGCTATAAAATTTAATTATTTTAGAAAATCGAAGTTATTGAGTATTGTATTTATCTCTGCGCTTCCACGCTAGAGAATATCCAAAACCGTACTCTGAGAAAGATATGTATGTTCTTTTAAATCATCTTCTTTATTGTATTTTAGTTTTTAAATTCCTAAAATTTTCACTCTATGATTTTTTTGGTATGAGTGTTTCATGTTGTGATGCCATCCATCAGTCCGTTTTATTGTTTCAACACAATTACTTTAGTTCTGGACCACTTGACTTAATATTTTGATGTCTGGTTTCAAAAGGTCATTGCTCAAGGTCAGTGTCACTTTAATAAGAAAATGGCTTGCATACAATCAAACTTAAGTTCTAGACCACATATGTTGAGCAAACTTTGTAGACTGTGTTAGGAACAAACCTAGATTTGGGGGTCAAAAGGTCGACATCGGTGTGGTACAAAAATTAAATCTGTAAAATAACCTTTATTACGGAACATATAATAAAGTCAAACCCTGAGGATGGCTTGTTAATGTGGTAAGTAAAAAAGCAGCAGATGCTGGGTCATACAACGTAAAGGTCAGCCTCACAAAAGATTATACCCCAGTCCAAACACAATACAACTGGTTTCTTGGACAGTGATGTCCAGAGTCAGCCTATAAACAGACTATTAAGTACAGGTGGGCATATAATATTCAGTTAAAAGTCATGTTGAATTCTGGTTTTCCATCTTAACATCAATATTTATGATTTAGCTGCTTCTCAAAAATCATGGAACCAGTTTCCGACAAAAGTTGGAGACTTTCAGCATCAAGCTTTCCTTTCAGTTTTGTACATTAAAAATGTCTGCCATTTATATACATGTAAAAACCTTTCAATAAATTCTTCTTTAAAAAAAAGTAAAAAAAAAACTCTTTAACAATGTGACCAAATTTAAGAGAAAGCATTATGGCATACACTTATTTCAGTTTTTGGCTCATCTGGCTGTAATGCCAAGTGAGCCTATGATATGGCCCTTCATTCATTATTCAATTGTCTGTCATCCGTCAGTAATTGAAAGTTTCCGTGTCTCAAAAACAGCTGAACCAATTTAGACCAAACTTGGCACAGAGCATTCTGACATAAGGCCCTTTCAAGATGGTACAAAAGATGCCAATCTGCCATCAAATATGGCTACCATTACTAAATAGTTTTTAAAACATTTACTTTTTTTTGTCAAAAACAACTGTTTAGAATTTAACCAAATTTGATAGAAAGCAATATAGTATAAAGGTCTTTCAAATTTATACAGATGATTCTGATTGGCCATTAAATATGACCAATATTACTAAAAGTACCAAAAATCTTTAAAAGACTTCTTTGAAAAAACTGCTCAATATAATCTTAATAAATTTTGACAGAAAGCACGCAGGTATAAAAATCTTTCAATTTTCTACAAATTATGCTGATTCTCCATCAGATAAGGGCACCATCACAAAACATTTTGAAACCATTTAAACGACATTTTCTTAAAAACAGCTAAACAGAATTTGATCAATTTGACAGAAAGCACTCTATGCACGAAGGTTTTTCAATTGATACAGATTAAATTAATAATGCCAATCCACTATTAAAATATGGCTAGTTTCTACAAGTAAAAAAACCTTTAAATGACCTTCAGAAAATTACTAGACAGTATTAGGGGAAATATATATGCAAAGATTCAAACATGAAGGCATTTTAATGTATACAAATGATGCTGGTCAACCATCATAGATGGCAGTTGCTACAAACAAACATTATAACTTTCAAACAACTTATTCTCATAAGCTGCTGAACAGAATTTGACCAAATTTGTTCGAAAGTGTTCTGGCATGAACGACTTTTTAATTTATACAAATCATGCCGATCTGCCATCCCATTTGGCTGCATTACTAAAAATAGAAAACCACTTTAATTACTTCCTCTGAAAAATGCAAATGCTGAACAGAATTTGACTAAGTTTGACACACATCATCATGGCATGAAGGCCCTTCAGTTTCGTACAAATTATGATGACTCAATATGGATATTGTTCCAGAATACATGCACATATTTAAATGATTTCTTGTCAAAACCAGTCAACAGAATTTGACCAAATGTCACAGAAACAATCAAAGTCTTTTAAATGTGCAGAAATGATGCTTATCTGCTTTCAAATACAGCTGTTATTACTAAAAATATAAAAGCCCTTATATGTTAACATAAATTGCTTGGCGAACTGCGGTTGCATTTTGCTTTTTAGTAGATGTCAGCCAGGTGAATTACCATAGGTCCACTTATTTTGTAAATGATGACAAGCCAGATGTCTGCCTGTGCTATAATGGAAAGAAAACACCTTCAGTAAGTTCTTATAAAAGAACCAAAACAACTCAACACAGGGTTCTCAATTGACACGTACCCTCGGGTTTTAATGCTTGGAATTTAAATGAGACCCATTTCTGATACAGAGAAATTTCATCCGGTGCGTTTTTATGAGGCACATAGATTTGGGCTGGAGCATCACTCTGAATTACCCTTGATTCGCCTCCGGCCTAACTTCTTAATGAGCACGCGCTGTCCATAATAAATGTACTGTATGTGACAGTGATCAGATTTCATTTTTGTCCGTTTTAAAGCGGAATTCCGCTTTTCTCCTGACCTGAATCAACTATTCCTCGATATGGTCCTTTTTATCATCTCCGATCTGGTTATCAAATAATGGTATGTCCGGTCCGATTCCACAATCATCGTTAGAATAATATTCGTTCCGTGTATTATTTAACAGATGATTACTGTAAAGAGCTTTCTGATTGGTCAAAAATTTTTACTCGTCTAATGAATCTTCGCGTAAACTGATGGAAATAAGCATTCTAGCCAAACATGGTGTCTCGAATCATCGATAGAGACACAGACACAAAAAGTTTGAAAAAGGTTTAAAAAATGTGTGGAAATGGGGATGACTTGAACGCAAAGTCGTTGGGAACACAGTTGGTCAAATTGTAAGAAAACTGAACGCCAGAGGGCTAGCATTTTGCGATCTTTGCCGGAAAGATTTAAACTAATATCACCAACACGACAGTAGGGTCTAACGTGTTAAATGTGAATTGAACCAGTATGATTTGGAAGTTAGAAAATTCCAAACTGATTCCCTTCCAGAATTTAAGGAGGGACAATGTTTAGATCACTGGTGGGGAAGCGATGATATTGCTGCCAAATATTTGTGTCTATCAAAGATGGTCATGTCTCACCTGAGTTGTTTGCATGGCCCATAAGTAGAATTATTCTTCAATGTCATGAATGATATTATTGATTCTAAATCAGGAGGATAAACGTAGAAACCTAGAACTCGGTACAGAACATCAAATATGGTCTAAAGGCATCAGGAAAAAGTGCAATATATTATTTTAAGTAAGATTTCTTACATGAGAGGACAGAAACAACTCTGTGTTAGAATACGTGAAAAGGAAAGCAAGCGAAATCTTTGCCAAAGCCGCAAAATAAGCAAGTCTAGCACATCAGTATCAACAGGTTGTGTCCAGTGGGGGAAAAGACAAGTGAAGTTATGTGAATATGTTTATATTGTGGATGTATATAATTAAACAATTTTACCATGAAAGAAAAGTGTGATTTATATGTAGTATGTGCTGCAAAAATGAACAAATTATTGTGACTGAATTATTATGTGAACACTGACATGCATATGTAATAATTTCAGCACTAGTATGTTTGGAGAACAAGTTGATGTGACAATGGACATTGTGAAATTATTCAAGTATTGTTTAAAGATTGTTCTTGTTGGAATGAAGTAACAATTTTGCAAAATATTATAATAATAAGGGCCACCATGAGCAGTTTTTTATGCTCTCAGAGTCTAAAATGCATTTTTGGCTGGGGACATTAAGCCACCTGGCCCCTCTGATCATCGGCGCTGCCCCTTGAGAACCCACTGGGGGAAGACCACAAGACCCCCTTCACAATTTTACTTTTTTCTCTCATAAACCAAAACCATGTCTGACTGATTGACATTTGCTGACTACTGTTGACACCATATCAGCCAATAATGTTGCACCTATGTACAAACAATATGAACTGGGCGGAGTGAACAGGTCATGGATGTCATGCTTGGGTGTGTGTATTGTTTCGAGATTATCATCGACGATTGTGAGAGTTGGAGGAAGAGGGAAACAGTTATAACTTGAATGGAATAACTTCTGATCTAATATTGGCATTTATTTGATTGCCCATCAAATTATAATCAGTTAGCCAAAACTGTGGAACTTAAGGTGGCTCGCAAAGCTAGTTGTCAAAGTTAAATGGACAAATGTTAGTTGTGTTGTATTGGCGGTTAATTTACTTCATTCGGCAAAATGTTTAATAATTCTGACTCAGCTATGACATAATAGAATTAACTTCTGATCAAATATCGGCGTTTGTTTGATTGTTTATCGAATTATACTGAATTAGACAAAACTGTGGAACATATAGCGGCTCGGAAAGCCGGTAAGAGTTTAAAGGACATCACTCTCAGTTAATACAGCTGAAATTTTAAATCACAATGGTGCAAAGAAGTATATTTCCTTTTCTGGCTCAGTCTCCAAAACAATCTGCCAGTGATACATTTTCTGACCCTCAGTCTAAAAAAACCCAGAAAGTTTGTGTCACCTCTGAGGAGAAGGAGTGTAAATCACCTAAGGTTGTTAGAAAGTTTAAGAAAGAGTGGAAACGTGAATTTCCTTGGGTGAAATATGTTTTGAAAGATGGAAATGGAGTAATAATATGTGGGTGGTGTAAGGACGTTGAACAATCAAACCCGTTTGCCACTGAGGGCAGTTCCAATCTTCAAAAATGTGCCCTAAACTTTAATTCAGAAAGGGTTTTTGCCAAGTTGTAAAGAGTAAAATCAGGAGGAAAAAATTAACTGACATGTTCTGTTGACAGATGACTTAAGAGTATACAAAGTCACCAATTGTGATGTTCATCCTTGATATTTGATTAATATATAACTTTCATAGTTGTATTGGTATAGTTTTACATTTAAATTGATTTGAGGAGTTAAGAATAGGATGTATTCAAAGTTAAATGTATAATAACGTATAAAATAGTCCTTTTTCTGTTTTAATATACCATATACGCACAGTCATACATAATTAGAAAGAGAAACACTTGTACATAGATCAGTAATGACCATGTCAGTCTCACTGGCAGCTTGTGTGTCTCTTACAAAATACTGTTCAAGTGTTTGTATTTATTCAACACAAGACAAGAAATCTTAAACATCAGTTTGCTCCACAAATAACGAACAATCTCAGCTATGAGCTCATGACTGTCGAAAACAAATGACTCCTGAGATTTCAGTTTTGACTCTTGAGATTATCATTCAGACCCTTGAGATTTTGGTGTCAAGGGTAAAATTACTACATGTTATGCATATTATTATTTCCTATCATTGTTACTGTCTTATCTTTTGAATTTGCTTGGACCATACTTTACTTTTTTCAGACCTAGTTGAAGTTTGGCTCAATTCAATACATTGCTGTGAACCATCCTCTGCAGCTGGAATCCCAGTGACAAAGAATGAAACTGGCACACCTGTGACATCCCCTTCAGCTGGCACGCCAGCGACAGACCCATCATCTGGCACACAAGTAACATCTCCATCAGCTGCCACTCCACTGACATCACTATCAACTGGCACACCAGTGAAATTACCTTCAGTAGACACTCTGGTGACATCCCCATCAGCTAGTACACCAGTGATATCCCCATCAGCTGGCACTCCATTGACATCCTCATCAGCTGATACTCCAGCGACAGCCCCATCAAATAACACCTTAATGGCATCCCCATCAGCTGGCACACCAGTGGTATCCCCATCAGCTGGCACTCCAGTGACATCCCCATCAGCTGGCACTCCAGTGACATCCCCATCAGCTGGCACTCCAGTGACATCCCCATCAGCTGGCACTCCAGTGACATCCTCATCAGCTGCTACTCCTGCGACAACCCCATCAGATGCCATCCCAGTGACATCCCCATCAGCTGGCACTCCAGTGACATCCCCATCAGCTGATACTCCAGTGACAGCCCCATCAGCTGGCACACCAATGACATCCTCATCAACTGGCACCTCAATGACGTCACATTCTACTGACACCACAGTGACACCCCCTTCAGTCAGCACCACACTTATATTTTCGGCAGCTGGCACCCCAGTGACATCTCATGCAGCTGGCATCACATTGACATCCCCTAAGCCTGACACTGCAATAACACTCCCTGCACCTGGAACCTCAGTGACATCCCAAGATGATGTCATCTCAGCTAATCCACCTGTAATTCTTGTTGGTACCCATGTGGATCAAATACCTAAGGTAGATTTAAATGTAATTTAAAATTCAAGTTGCCTTAGTTTTGGTAACTTGTCTACATGGTGTGGTACATCCCCTGTAAATGTAATATGCAACAGTAAACCATCATTAATATACATGAATTCTTAAATGCTGGATTGTTATTGCCAGAGGTGATTTTTCTCTCTTTTTGACTCGTATAGTCATACGGTCATTTTTCTTCCTTTTGTTATACTACTTAGTAGTAATCATATCTGAGGGATTTAGTATATTTGTTTGAAATTGTAATTACTAGTAGTCTGCTTTAGAATTAATTGGTGCACAGAAAACTAATTCAGGCAAGCAAGATGTTATACAAAATTTGTTGCAAGAGGGCAAACGTACTAACGTTAGTTAGTGAAGATATACAGTGTAGACTGAATAAAGTAAAGGTATCTGATATTTTCCAAAGTTCAACTTGAGATACTCAAAAGGTGTATATACGAGAGAGAGAGAGAATATTTTATCATCTTAACAAATGCTGAGCCAAATATTGTTTAAAGTCTCCCGAATTATGTTTATAAAAAAACAGCTAAAATTTGTAATTAAATATAATTTTGCAAGCATATTAGCTGGCGCTGTAAGAATTTGGTTAAGGCAGGAAACAATGGTACTCATCTAATTTGATCATGAGATAACATATATATTTAAGACCTCAAAACATTCATGATGGAATCATATAATGATACATTTACTTTATTATAACTGAAGACTGCACATTTTAGAAATGGTTTGAAAAACTAGGTCTACTTTTGAAACAAGCATGCAAGTTTGCATGAGGGATCCATGTTTTTAGCGCATATAGGGACATCAATCTGTGAAGAATGTATTTTCTCAAGTCCAATGTCCTAACTATCATTCATATGGACTTTTCATTGTTCATATATAAACAAGCAGTAGGGCCAACATTGCTCTTTTTTAGGGAAGTGTGGTTTATAATTCAGTGTGAGGCCCCAATTGCTAAAGTATTGGTAAGAGCAAATCTCCAGTCTAGATTAAGATTCTTTTGCGGTTTTCAATAAAATAAAGCAGATGAGATTTTTAATGTGGTAACTTTTATCACCCACCTATCTTAATAGGTGCCACATTTTAGCTTGTTTGAGTTATATTTAACATCATAAATAAATTGTCAAAATATGATTCATAAATTCTATTCATCAAATGCATTTCTTATTTAAGTCCTAGAAACAAATTGGATTAATCAAATGTACATTGCAATCTTAGCAAATCCTTTACTGAATGAATACTCAGTCAGCAGGAGACACCTCCAGATTGTACATTCTTTTCCTTTTAGGATAAGCGTGAAGAAGTTGCCAACATGTATTTTCAACAGATCCGCAGCATTCTAAAAGATAAGCCAACCTTACACCACTTGGTGGATTTTATTGCAATTGATAACACCCAGCTTGACCCTCAGTTAAAGACATTGAAGAACAAGATTTTCCAGTTGGCTTCAGAGCAGCGATATTGGGGGGAAGAAGTGCCTATCAGTTACATCCTCATGGAAGAAAAGCTCAGGAAACTTAAAGACTCTGGTAAAAAGGTACAAGAAACTGACAATAATATTGCATACATTTTTTAAAATTCTCATGACTAAGTCAAAGTAAGCTTATGATATGGTCCTGTCCCAGTTTATCCATCCTATCACCATGCACAACAGCCCCTGAAATTTGAAAAGCATTTGTGCATGTATACATACATGATCTGATTAGATTTTCCTGTTATTACAACAATATTTCATTTTTGTTTAGCTCTACTGGTCATAGACCAGAAAAGTATATTGGATGGTATGTTGTCCATCGCCTATCGTCTCTCCATCTGCCCGTTAGCACACGTTTGTTATACCTACTCCTCCTAAACTACTTGGAGGATTCCCATAGTTAGTGCTAAATGAAAATGGTGCAGCTTGGACATCCAATATGACCACCACAGTGACCATCTTGACCTTCTTGTTATTGCAACTCCTCCTGAATGGATGATCATATCAGGAATGGAGTGTTCATGAAAAGATTTATTATGACATCCAGTTGGTCCTAAAAAAATGGGGCTGATCTAACATGCAATATGGCCACACAGGTAGTCATCTTTAAAACATAGTTTCTCCTGAATGGATGGTCGTATCAACATGAGATTTTCACTAGAAGACTTTGATGATGTCTAGTTGGTCCTAAATGAAACTGATGCCAATCTGATATCTAATATAACCTCCACAGTGGCCATCTTGAAAACCTTGTTAATGACACTCCTTCTGCATGAATGGTCATAGCAACATTGGTTTTCACTAGAAGACTTCTTACGATATCCAATTCGTTTTAAATATTAACAGTGCCAATCTGACTTCTAATATGGTTACCACGGCAGCCATCTTGAAAAACTTGTTACCGCAGCTCCTCCTGAATGAAAGGTCATATTGATGTGGCGATTTCACCAAAAGACTTCTTATGATATCCAGTTAGATGCAAATAGTGCAGATCTGACATCCATTATGGCCGCCACATAAACTATCTTGAAAATGCTATCGCTACTACACCTGACTGGATGGTTCTATCAACATGAGGTGTTCACAAAAAGATTTTATATGATACGTATTTAGTCCTAAATGAAAATAGTGCCCATCTGATGTCCAATATGACTGCCACAACAGCCGTCTTGAAAATCTTATTTTCGCTATTCCTTATAACTGTAAATTCATATTGACATGGGGTTTTCAATAAAAGACTTCTTGTGATGTCTAGTTAGTCCTAAATGAAATTGGTGCTGATCTGATGTATTATATGGCTGCCACACTGGGCAGCTTGAAAATCTTGTTATCACTACTTATCTTGAGTGAATGGTCATATCAGCATGGGGTTTTCACTTTAAAAGACTTCTTAGGATATTTTGTTGATCCTGATTTAAAATAGTGCTGAACTGACAGCCACTATGTGGCCATCTTGAAAATCTTGTTTTCGTTACACCTTGTAAATGGGAAGTCATTTTGCCATGGGTTTCATCAGATGAGCTTTTAAGGTATCTGGTTGGTTCTAAATGAAAATGACTAACCTTCAAATATTGCTATCTCTACTCATCATAAATGGATGGCTATATCAACCTTGGATTTTCACCAATAGACTTCTGATGATACCTAGTTGGTCCTAAATAAAAATGGTGTCATACATCCAGTTTGGCTGCCACAATGGCTGTCTTTAAAATTGAGTTGTCACTACTCCCCGTGAACAGATGATCATTAGGACATGTGGTTTTCACAAAAAGTCTTCTTACCATGTCTACTTTGTTCTAATTGAAAATGGTGCCAATCTTACATCCAATATGTCCAACACAGCAGCTAATTTGAAAATCTTGTTAATCACTGAGGCATATCAGAGATAGTTTTAAAACTCAGCAGTTAAAAGGAAGAAATGGTCTTATATTGAATTCCTGGAAATTCTTTTTGCCCAGTAGAACGTTAGTCCCTTCAAGGGGCTCTTGTTACAGAATTTATATTGTTTACTCTTGTGAAAATCCCTTTGCAGGTTTCAAAATTGTTTGGAAGAATTGTGTATGCTTGATCCGATTAACATCTGAATTAATCTTCACATTGATATAAAAGTTTACACCAGAAAACCAAAAGTTAGTGTTTGATGATACATTGTTGCCACAACATATTTCAATTTTCATCGTTCTTCTTACACTTTTCTAGCAGCAAAATCTGAAACTAAAGCAACACTGTTATTAAACACAACATGTACCTCTGATATTTTGAGCAAAGACAAAGACTGGTCACGTGATCATGTAAAAATGAATATAGTCCCTTATAAACCTTCTACTTATTTGCAACATTATACAAGAATATGTTTTTAAAATATTTGATTTGTGATTCAGTTATATTCTTTAGTGGAAATTCAATTCTGCTGGAAATGAAAATTGTCATTTTGCAGCTGATTAAACGACCGTTACAGCATATTATTATAAAAATGTCAGTGATACAGGTCGATTTTCATTAGGAGTTTCACTTTGGGATTAAACTGCTAATAGAGCAAGCACGATGTTAAAATTGAAAAAATGTTTGTGAAAAAAATGTATCAAACTAACACTAATAGTAGAGTGGGGATCCAAAGTTGGACATATTCTTGACAGAAAAGAACCTTTTCATTAAAGAAAAACATGGTCAGTCCCCGACTTAGGACTTACCTAATTGTGGAGCTATTGGAAAATTAACTCGACCGCCAGAAATGTTAAAATGCAATTTCAGGTTAGGCAAGGGAATTTTCATTGCCCAAATGAGTATAATTATCAGTGAAAACCATACATATTAATGAGGTTATGTTGCATCGGATTGTCTTAGCTTCTCACCACTTGAGGGGTGGAATTCTCTGTCAAATACATTACTTGATCACATTAACATTTGGGGATTGCTCTCTGCTACCTCTGAATCCAGCCCTTCGTGAATAGCGAAAAGGTTTTTCTTCCATCTATATATCATATAGATGAAGGAAGTACATCGTACATATTAACTCCCCATTGTTCCTTGTGAACAGTGCCTCTGAACAATCCATTGCAATTTATATTTAATTTTGACCATCCAACATTTATTTTCAGTGGTATAGTAAGTAAGAAGGCTGATATACCTGGTGTATAAAACATTTGTGTTTTTCCAGTGAATTTATTTGTGTTTATGCATTTTTATACAGGTTGTTTTTGTACATGTGATATTGATCGGTAATACAAGTTTTCTCTTGTATAAATGTATTCCACTGTTAAATTTCTGTTTAGTACGCACTTGTTAGGTCATCTCGGTAATATGAGTTCACCTGTTTGAACAATTTGTATATTTGTTTGTATGTACTTGTTTGTATTTTCTTATCTCTTTCATTACAGAGATATCAATCAAGTTAAAAAAGTGCAGATACTTTCAAGTCATTGAGGAAAACCACAAGACATGCCTGTCTTGCACAAAATGCTTTTCCTCACATCCATGTAGCATGTGTGTGCACTGTGGGCAGAAAATGTTTGGTCTAATATTTTGAAAAGTCAATTGAAGGGCCGCGAGAAAAGGACATGCCCTAAATCTTCCAAACACGAAGTACCAAGGCTTCAATTATTTGAACTCTGAATCATTGACCATTTTTAATGGGAATGTTGAGATGTTGCCCCCCCCCCCCCCACGAAGACAACACCTACAGTGATGATTACTTCAGATCCATTTGAAGCCATGCCAAGCAATTCTACTCAAGCTATATTGGAATTGTATATTATACGCCTACCACAGTAAGTTCTATCATCTAGAATGTCGACGAACAAGCTGGATGAAACTAGTACCATTTTGTTCCCAAATTGGCAGCCCATTGGGCACGAGTCCCTATCCCTGCCCATGCATTGAGTTTGAAATGTTGATGCCATGCAAGCGGGCCTACCTTCTGACTTTGCCGGCGGGCCTGACCATCAAGTTATATATTGTTCACCGTTTGCTGTCCGGGCTGCTGACCAGGTGGTCCATCTGTCCAGATAATCAAATATACAGTTTTGGGAGTCATGAATCTGTGATCTTTGATCAGCTAATAGCATGTAGCTTGACAGTTCCTACTGCAATGGCGTCCTACGCCCGGCAGACCACCCTGACTGGCCAGCCAGCCATATCCATGATACCAGTACATGGTGAACCAGCATCACAACCAACCATGCTAGACCAGCATTTCCCAGCCAGACCATGTTCAGTGCTAGACATGACATGGCCAGCTCTACCAGCATATCCGGTAGAACCTTTTTCACACATGGTGACAATTTGGCATCACCATTACTGTATGGAATGCTTTACACCTGGATGAAGAGCATACAGGAGGACAATCCCCCATCGATAAGGGGGTGACATGGACTTGCCTGAATATTCCATCTTTCATCTAGCCAAGAAAGCCAGAAGTGATCATGCCTGCAAATCCATATGCCCTATTGCCAAGATAGTCAATAGGTTTGCTCACCACATGATAGCCAATTCCATAGTGGCCTTTTGTAACCATGACTTGATAAGAAGAGATCCACTGCTGCCATCTTCTTCTCTTCACCACCATGTGGTGACCCTGTGTTCTCTCCCCTTTGGTCCCCTCCCTTCTGTTTAGGGTCAAGTTGAGGTGAGAAAGCAGGCAGCACATGAGTTGCCCCTAAGCTCTCTATGCACACACCTATTTCTGCATGAAACTGTCAAGGGGTGTACCAGAGAAAAGATGATCGTCAGCAGAAAAACCTCAGGAGTAATTCTCCGCAATAATGGCAGCCTTTTCATGACCAGGCGAGTTATAGGTGGTCATGTTTCCCCAACTTCCACAGGAAGGGGCGGAGGAGGAGAAAAAGGTTTTTCCTCCCCTATGCCTTCTGCCAACCGTCACTGACTTGCCATCCCTCCCGCCCACTGGTCGACACCAGACTCCTTCTGTTCCGCCAAACTATTTCCAACAAATAATTGGGTCATCCATGTAATTTTGGAGGGGCTCCATATATTGTTCATCTAGCCCCCTCCAGTTTTTTGTCACTCGTCATGACGGAGGTCCCAAGCAATCCCATGAAGTTGGACATTGGAGGTTGTCCGATGCATATTTCCAGTGGAGGTAGTCTGAAAACCAGACTTCCTGGGTTTCTATTCCAGTCTTTTTCTAGTTAGAAAAACCAACGGAAAATTGAGACCTGTCATAGATCTGAACAGACTCAATCAGTTTATTACTCCTCCAAAGTTCAGGATGGAAACTACAAGGTACTTTCATCTGCCTGTGTAACATAACGAATACACAATTAGTCTTTACCTGTCCAACATGTATTTCCATATACCTATTCACGTGGTATCATGCAAATACCTTCGCTTTGGCTACAGCGGGGTAGGGTACCAATTTTGCATGCTTACATTTCCCTCAACGTCAACCTTTGGTCCATCATCAAAACGTTGGATTGTGCCATATCTCACTTCGGGACATCCTCCTCCACAGCTACAGTGGCATACCTGGGCGATATACTGCAACAACATTCAGTAAGTTGGGTTTTGATTCAAGATATGAACGAACACCTCTACCTCATTTGCAGTTTAGGGTGGATAGTCAATGTGGAGAAGTTGGATCTTCTCTCTTCTCAACATTTTATTCATCTAGGTATGGAGTTTCTAACTCGTATCAACCTGGTCCGTTTCCTCACAAATGCATCGACAGTATCATTCATGCCTTGGATAAGGCATCTGCCAGGATGTTCAGTTTGGCGATTACATTTCTTCAACTCCTCAGCCTGCTTAATGTGCATTTACATGCGCCCTCTACAGCTATCCCTTCTGACATAGTCGCACCCGATCTCAGGTCGTTTAAATCACCATGTTGCGATCTCTACAAAAATCAAACACTTCCTGCTTTAATGACAAGACAGGGTAGCAGCAGGAATACCTTTAGAAGCCCTACAACTGAAATTCACAATTTGTACAGGTGCCAGTTTGTTGGTGTGGGGGCACACTTGGTACTGGACTTTATGACAGTCAGTGGCAAGTGGAGACTGCAAAAGAAGGCTCTTTGCATCTCCTGACACTGAAGGCCATTCTCAATGCCTCAACGCTTGGATGGAATGCATCCAAAGAAAGACAGTTCTGATAATGATGGTCGCTTTGGTTGTAGTGAACTATCTCTTTAGATAAGGGTGGACGAAATCACTGGATATTTGTGTTATGGTATAAAAGTACTGGCTGGCTCATTATTAAGGAGAACCTAACTGTTTCATACAGAGTGGTATCTCCATGCGTCCATCTTCCATTAAGTTTGTTCCCTTTTTGGACAACCGATACTAGACCCGTTTGTGATTAGGTGAAACAACAAACTGCCCACTTTCATCTCTCCATCCCTGGACCCAGAGGCTTGGGCCATCGACACTATCTGAATCATCTGGGTGGGAATATGGGCATAATCCAGAAAATGGGGGCAGAGCTTGCAAAAAAGGTCTGATTTTCCTCTTTGATGGAACTGATCCTGAATCGATGATCTCCTGGATTTGGCAGTGGTCATAACAGGAAAATCTTAGTAACCCCCACACTGCTCAACCAGCTGAAATGACCATTATTCCATCCATGTCCAGAGAAACCTTTTTTTTCATGCCTGGCTCTTGTCAGGAAAAGTCCTGTGTGAAAAGGAGTTATGTACTTCGATTGTGAAGATGATCGCAACAGCTCCATAGCACTCCACATTGTCTCCATTGGAGGAGAAGTGGCAATTGTTCAATGATCTGTTATCTTCATTATTACATGGCTCCATTCCACGAACCTGGACTTCAAACGTAAAGTCTCAATTCGAGACATAGTGGAGTTAGATCCCTGCCATACCAAGGTGACCTTCTCCAGCTTACATTTGTATGACATGGTCTTGCAAAGGAGAGAATTGAATCTTGTCAGGCCACTGGTAGCTGCCTAGATAATTGCCACACCTTGTTCATAACAGTACAACCTTAGCACCAGGCATGACCCTGTAACCTTCATTGAATTTGCCCAGGAAAATTTTGATTGTAATGCAATAGCCAGGTGTGGGATCTGGATTTGGAGGCAGCCGAGAGTAATCCCCCCCCCCCCCAAATGTGATCTGGTAAGTATTTCCAGAGGAACATAATTCACTACAAAATTTCCTTTCTGACATGTATTTGATCAAGCTTGGCAGATGGGCTAATATTGTCTAGATGCTGAATGAGATTTTTATGAGGATAACATATGTATGTTTTTGAGGCGATCTTGTATCTTACTGTCTTGTGACACTCTAGAGACAGTAATTTTGATAGGATTTTGATCGCATTTGGTAAGTAGCTGTTGATCATCAAGATGTTGAATGAATTTGATTATGAACAAAATCCATGCATATTTATAGTTTAATCTTGTATCTGATGGACTGAACTTGATACGTTATGGAGACTATTTCTCATACAATTTTAGTTAAACTTGTAAATAGGTTGTATTAGTGCAACTATGATTGAGGGTTAAGAATATTAAAGTATGCCATTATCTTTGGAAATAATTTTATCAGACCATAGTAAAATTGGTAAATTCAACATAGTAATATTGGAGATATTTCACATAGGTTGTGTATTTGCAATAGTACATAAACCTGCTAGTGACATGACCAACTATTTACGTTGTGTAACACACTTGGATCTGTTATCTTCATTATTACATGGCTCCATTTATTCCATCGGAGGATATATATATATATATATATATATATATATATATATATATATATATATATATATATATATATATATATATATATACAGTTCATACAGTTCACGATCTCTTACCAATGGTTTAAGTTTATGGATATATGTGTGTTTGGAGACCACAATTATTCACACATCCTTAACTCATGTTCTTGGTGTCTGAAATTTGTTGTAAACTTGTAAGAATCCTGTTCTTAACAGCATCCTAACAATTTGTTTGCAGTATTTGCTAGAAACGAAATGTTCTGAATGACGTTTTTCACTTTAATTAATTGAATTGGTGAATCAAAACGACAACAGTATGTGACCTTGTATTTTTATTTTCTGACGCTCATTGTTTTTAATAAAAACAAAAACAAATGTTTGTTTTTTGCTGTTGTAATATTTTATATTTGTCTAAATTTATTTTTCTAAATCTATGTACTTTTACTATTGTTTACTTGCTTACAAAATTTGCAATGCTTTTCTTGCTCAGTGTTCAGGCAAAGCTCCATCTTTGTGCCATTCACACTATTTTATTTGAGACAATGCAATGTACTTAACTGAATGCATCAGTACGATACAATAAAGTGTACATAATTTATAATATCATTTGTTTCATGTTCAGGCTAGCCTGCACCTTTGCACCACGATTTTATTTGAGCTGATGCAATTGCCCTAACCCCAATGGGTCAGAATGGAATTTCTAATATTTTTTCTTACTGACAACAACAACTGAAATTAATAACCAACGATGAATGCACAAGGAAAATGCAGTTGCTGGCATGATTGGGTTTTATTCTTATATCTATATTCAATAACAGTAATATAAAACCTATTTCATGACAGAAAATACCCTCGATCGGAAGATGAGATTTCATCCTTCCATAGGGTGACTTTCTAGAAAGTTCCAGCATCTGACCTGTGACCCTGGCCCATGCGCATCAGCCATCATTCTTCTTCTGGTTGTAGCCATCATTACGGATGCTTAACATACTTAGAAGACAAATTGCTTTCACTTCATGTCATATGTCCTGAATTGACAATTATTATTACGTGCATCGTTTTTACCGTGAGGAATTACCCTCAGATCAAGTATTATTCCTGTTCAAAATTAATTCTTTCTTGAGGGTTATTGTCATTTTTTGGCTACATCTTTCTTTTCTTCAAAACATTGCATTTAGGTTACTCCCCAACAGGGGTGTCAACATGACTAATATTGTGTTTGACAATTATTTAATTCCTTTTACTAGCACAGGTAGGTATTTAGTTAAAATTATTCTGTCCAGTTTGGTCTGTGGATTCATTTTGATTCTTTTTATTGTTTTAATACAGTAACAAATCATTGGAATTCATAATCCATGTAATCTGACTTTTGCTCTTTTTATTCTACTCAAGAAGGTCACAAAACAGCCTTTACTTTTGTTTATGTGTGTTTAATGATCGAATATCTTTCATCCTTAAAAACCAAAGTGTTATTACCATATTATTAGCATCTTACCAAGCTGGGGTTTTTGTTGTGCTAATTTTTCTCTCTAGTGCTCAGTAATAAAGTTGCTGACCTCCTTTGAAACAAATATGCAGCATTGCTGACTTCGTTGTAATTAAAACATTATTTAATAGAAACGACACATGAGAAAAGGCAAGATCTTGCTAAGAAGTTTCACTGTTCTTGTTTTTCTTTCAGATTTTTCTCTTGCAGCAATACCAAAGCAGAGTGCCAGACGGTGAGGGCATAAGAAAGCCCCCTGGGATACATACCCCACCTGCCTTGCTTGCACACATTGTAAAAGGACAGATGGCTGTCCTTTTTAAAGTCTCTGGTCAAATGAAGTCTGGGCTTTCACTGAAAGTAGATCAACTTAAAGAGGAAGGAAGATAGGGCCTTCCTCTTCCTTCCTCAGAATTGTCAGGTTTTTCCATCGCTGAGCCCCTTGAGTCAGGGTCAGATTGGGAAAGTCTCTTTGGAGATGTTTAAGGTCCATGGAGCCCCTACCAAGGAGGATATGAGGGACATAGAGTGAGCCATACTCTCCCATGAGTGAGTAGCTCCCTCCCGTGCAGAGGAGCAGCACCATCTTCCATTTTAAGTCCTGTAGGTTCACACTCCTTCCTGACCCGAGAAACCCACACTTTGGAAGGTGGAGCAGCACAAGTTAGTATTTCCATGGGGACCTGGGCTACCCTTCCAGTTAAAACACTGGAAGCTTTACAACTAAAGGCTAGATCTCTAGTTACTTTAGGTCTCTGATTACCATAGCCTCACATGCCAACCTTTCTTCTGCAGCCTCTTTCAGCTTGCTGAAGGAGGGATGTCTGTGACCAGATGCCCTTCAACGTTTGTTAGAAGTAGTGGCCAAGACATCGAGGCATGCGTTATCCATGTCCATGACTTTATCAGCGGTGCTTCTCAGCCTCTACAGGGATGTTGCCCTGGACACATCCAAGGTCTTACTGGAGCACAGTAATAACCTTCTGAGGGCTGCTCCCTTGGAGGCAGAGAACCTCTTCGGAGGACGTATCCCTTCCACTGCTTTCTCAGGATTTGAGAGACCAGCAACACAGGTCCCTTGTATCTGATCCTGGCCCATCAAAACTGCCCAAGAAGCAGAATCATCATGACTGCCCAAAGGGTATGTCAGTGAAGTTCGTCAAAGTCAGCAGCCTCAGTCTGGGCAACAATCCCAATTCGGTGCTCCGCATCGGCAGTTAGGCTCTGGAAGGGCGCACTGAAAAGACCCAGGGAGGAAGTTTGTAGACCCTTCATCGTTTCCGACTCGTTTCCTCTCCTCCAGTGTGTTCCTCTTCCATTGGTTCCCGTATATGTCAGGTTACACTTTTTGCAGAGATTTGGTCAGGTGTCATGGACGATGGTTTGAAAGGGGGGAAAGTTTAGATTATTATCAACCTTTCATCTTTAAACAGGTTTCTGCAGGAGGAACCTTTAAATATGGAGGCCACAGGTCTCCATCAGGACTGTCATAAGACCCGGCAGCTGGTACGTTGTCGTCGACCTTCGCATCCTAATCTTTCCTCCTTACAGGAAGTACCTCCGGTTTTGCTTAGATTAAGCGGTCTTACAGTTTTGCACTCGGCTGTTCAGCCTAGCCTCTGCACGCAAAGCTTTTAGCAGGGTATTGGGAGTAGTAAGGTCATTGGGGATCCCACTCCTCCAATATTTCGACAATTGGATGAAATGCAATAGCTGGCTAGAGTCCCTCAAACTAGATCTGTCTTGTGGTTGTTCCATAGTGACCAGGCTGTGTCTTTTATCCAACCGAGAGAAATTGGAGCTTACTCCATCTGAAGATTACATCTATGTTGAGATGAATTTTCCTCGTAGACAGAGGATTAGTCCGTGTCCCGCAGGACACAGTAAACAATATCCTGACCCTATCGGAGTCAATGCGGCCCAAGACCACGATGCCTGCTTGTCTATTTCTATCTTTTCTGAGGACCTTTGCAGTGGACCTGCTTCTCCTAGGCAGACTGTACTTGCGCCCTCTCCAGTTTCTCCTTTTAGCTAACTGGAAAGCACACAGTTACCCTCTGACTGCTCATATTTATCTAGGTCAGGATTTCCATCTTTGTCTGATTTAGTGGATGAAACGGGACTGGTTTCTGACCAGAGTCCTCATGCATGCCCCTGTGCACTACTCATGTCTGTTTACAGATGCATCAGATTCCATCAGATTATGACAAAATAAATTGGAGCGAAATGGTCTCCGACGATAACATGTCTGTGGTAGCGTACCTCAAGAGACAAGGAGACACATGACCATTCTCTATGTGTGGAGGTTCGGAATATCCTTCATTGGGCAACAAAAGGGATTACCCTCTGAGTTCGTCACATTCCTAGCAGAAGACTATTTTTCTGCCCAGGATGGGAAAGATAGTCCTCACGGAATGGTCTTTGCACCAATCCATAGTAGATTTCCTGTTCAGATTTTGGGGGAGTCCCATTGTGGACATGTTTTTGACAAGGCTAAACAACAAGCTCCTCTTTTACGGATCACCAGTCCAAGACCAGAAAGCCTGGGCTGTTGACATTTTAGCCTGAAGTAGAATCTTCTGTTTGCTTACATCTTCCACCCTACAGAATGAGTCCACATGTACTTTAGAAAGTAAGGACCTCCACTGCTTGGCTCATTTTGATAGCCCTTCTGTGGCCTCAACAATTGTGTTTCAATCATCTTCTGGACTTGCTGGTACACAAGCCCAGGACATTAACGCAGAAAAGGGACATTCTGTTCAAGCACAGGCTTTATCTCCTCCACAACAGGTCGCAAATTGGATCATCTCAAATGATCTCTCCACTAGGACAATTTTTTTAAGTTGCCAAGTGGATCGTTCAGTCCAGGAGATGATCTGCGTCCAAGGTCTATAACCATAAATGGAGAATCTTGTGTGATTGGTGCAGCAGGAAACATATTATTCTTAGCTGTCCCTATCCGACCACAGTGGCTGAATTTCTTCTTTTCTTACAATGCTTTGTTTCTACTATCAGAAGGTCAGCCTAACCAACAAACTCTCAAAAGGCTCAGCCTTTGGTGCGAACTCTCACATAGCTTACCTGATACGTATTTCAAGCTGCACAGATCTGTGTCTCACTTGCTAATGCCTAGATGGAATTTTTCATGTGCCTTGTGGTCTCTAACTAAACCCCCCTATGACGCTTTGGGTTTCATGCCTTCCTTAGTGTCCGTGAGATGAAGGAGTGATCTTCACGCCCAATCAATAGAACCAGGCTGCCTGCAGTTAAGTGGGTATTATGACTTGATTTCACTCATTTTTAGCAACAACAAAAAAAAACCAGCTTCCATCGGTTGCTCCACTCCCGATTGACATCCCCATTCTCAGTCGTTTCTGTGCTTGGGATAATCTAGATAAAGTGTTATGCCCAGTTAGGGCTTTACGTTTTTGTTTGGCAGCTTCTAAATGGAGACGAAAAGGTAGGAAGCATAAGCATTACATCATTAACATTAATTCTACCGCCCCCCAACCAAGAAACTACATTTCCCTCCACACCACTTCGAATTGCAGCTAAATTAAAACTAGAAACCAGTCTCAACAGTGATTATGCTAATCTTTTATGATGCCAGGTACTTTTACAAAAAAGTTTTATGACTTTAGTACATGCCATTGTCATGAGTAGTATATATATATATATATATATATATATAATTGTACAAAACTGACAATGAATGGTGCAAAATAAGTTTTAAGTAGCCTAAGTGCTCTTGATTCCACTGGGTCTTTATCAAAGTAATTACAAAACAGCAACAAACAAGACCAGCAAAAAACATAATAGAAAACGTTGAATTTAAAATACTTTATATGATTATAGATCTGATGTTTTGTAATTGCCTTTGACAAAGACTCAATTAGAGTCAAAACTGCTTAGGCTAGTTAAAACTAGTAGGATAAGGGATTCTTATATAAAGTTTACATCTTAAGTGTAGCATAATTTGCTATTTATTGGATTTGGTATTTTGATAAAATGTACGTGCAATGTGTATCCTCTCGGACTCGGTACATGTTTATTTTCAAGCATATTTTGTCTTATCATTATGTCTCATACCAGAAGCTTCAGCACCTTGATAGAGTTTTTAAAATTTACTGTAGAGGGAACTAGACCAACAAGTTGTTCTCCACATTTTTTTACTTATCTGTCATGACTGGTAGTAAAAACTAAGTGTTTTACCACAGAATTTATGCTGGACAGTTGGATCACACCGTTAAATAACATCTCGGGAACTGCAGAACAAATATGATAATATGACAGAAAACATCACGGCCTGAAGATAAGTTTAGACAAATTATGTCAATCTGCCATACAATATGGCCACCGCTACTAAAACAGAAAAGCTGCTCTTACAAAATGCAGAAAAGCTTTACATGACTTCTTAGATGAAACTGTTAACTAAAAATTGACCAGACTTGATAAAAAGTATATTGGAATGAATACCTTTCATATTTTTGCAAATGATGCCAATCAGCTGTAAAATACTGCCATTATTATGCACAAGAAAAAAATCCCTCTCAAATGACTTTTCTCAAAAAACCACTCAACAGAATCTGATCAAATTTGGCATATCCTTGCATAGAGGGCTTCAACTTTGTACAAATGCTGCTGCTCCGCTATCAAATATGACCACCGTTACGAAAATAGAAAGCACTCTGCCTTTTAAAGCTTGGAAAGCAACATATGCTGATGTCTATACAAAATTGTATGTTTTATGCCGTTACTAAGTTCCCTATATGGAATACATGATTCATAATTTTCGATACAAGTTTCATAAATTAACGAAGTATATACCTTAGAGATTAAATTGAATAATTTGTCATTTAAAGCTCAAGAAAATATTTATGAAAATAAATATAAGAAAAATATATAACCAAACAACAATCTAAGTAGAGGAAATAGATTTTATGTATAAATCACCTTGGAAATGGCTTATCGTAACTAAATCAGAATATTGTTGTCTGTTTCTGATTCACACAAATATATAGAATTTGCAATATTGCATCTGTCATGTAAATTATTTTGAAGTGGCCTCAGTCCATTTAAACTTGGTATTGTTTGTGGGAGTTTCTGAGGCACGCCTAACTTTACACAAGTCGCTGTACCATCACATTAAAGTGGTCATAACCCAATCACCTAGATATTGATTGTGCATTTTTAATGCACACAATGACTATATTGCCATATTAAAATGCATGAAATATTTGTTGTTTTCATATGAACACCTGTGTATGCATTGTTGTATGGCTTTGTATATAAAAATCAATCACCCAACATATTTATCTCTTGAAGCTTTTCCAGATTTAAACTGCCATCATTAATAAAAAATATCTGTACCCTCCAGTTTTCAAGACATCGACCCAAGAAATTATCTGACCATACAGTAAAGAATTTTAAATAAGACAGCAACTAACAAAAGAAATCCAGATTTTCTGAATGTTGTGATCAGACCGCATTTAATTTCGTTCATAGTTAGCATTATTCAAGATCATGCATTTTATTTCTCCCAGTATTTTTGTAGCACCTACTGGACATAGACCAGAAAGCATGATTCAATAATGGACCAGAAAGCATGATTCAATAATGAACCAGAAAGTATGATTCAATAATGGTCTAGAAAGCATGATTCAATAATGGTCTAGAAAGCATGATTCAATAATGAACCAGAAAGCATGATTCAATAATGGACCAGAAAGCATGATTCAATAATATTAATGGACCAGAAAGCATGATTCAATAATGGACCAGAAAGTATGATTCAATAATGGACCAGAAAGCATGATTCAATAATATTAATGGACCAGAAAGCATGATTCAATAATGGACCAGAAAGTATGATTCAATAATGGTCTAGAAAGCATGATTCAATAATATTAATGGACCAGAAAGCATGATTCAATAATGGACCAGAAAGCATGATTCAATAATGGACCAGAAAGCATGATTCAATAATGGACCAGAAAGCATGATTCAATAATGGACCAGAAAGCACGATTCAACAATATTAATGGACCCAAAAGCATGATTCAATAATGGATCAGAAAGCATGATTCATTAATGGACCAGAAAGCATGATTCAATAATATTAATGGATAATGGACCAGAAAGCATGATTCAATAATGGACCCAAAAGCATGATTCAATAATGGACCAGAAAGCATGATTCAATAATGGACCAGAAAGCATGATTCAATAATGGATCAGAAAGCATGATTCAATAATGGACCAGAAAGCATGATTCAATAATATTAATGGATAATGGACCAGAAAGCATGATTCAATAATGGACCAGAAAGCATGATTCAATAATGGACCAGAAAGCATGATTCAATAATGGACCAGAAAGCATGTTTCAATAATGGACCAGAAAGCATGATTCAACAATATTAATGGATAATGGACCAGAAAGCATGATTCAATAATGGACCCAAAAGCATGATTCAATAATGGATCAGAAAGCATGATTCAATAATGGACCAGAAAGCATGATTCAATAATGGATCAGAAAGCATGATTCAATAATGGACCAGAAAGCATGATTCAATAATGGATCAGAAAGCATGATTCAATAATGGACCAGAAAGCATGATTCAATAATGGACCAGAAAGCATGATTCAATAATGGACCCAAAAGCATGATTCAATAATGGACCCAAAAGCATGATTCAATAATGGACCCAAAAGCATGATTCAATAATGGACCCAAAAGCATGATTCAATAATGGACCCAAAAGCATGATTCAATAATGGACCCAAAAGCATGATTCAATGATGGACCCAAAAGCATGATTCAATAATGGTCTAGAAAGCATGATTCAATAATGGACCAGAAAGCATGATTCAATAATGGACCAGAAAGCATGATTCAATAATGGACCCAAAAGCATGATTCAATAATGGACCAGAAAGCATGATTCAATAATATTAATGGATAATGGTCTAGAAAGCATGATTCAATAATGGACCAGAAAGCATGATTCAATAATGGACCAGAAAGCATGATTCAATAATGGATCAGAAAGCATGATTCAATAATGGACCAGAAAGCATGATTCAATAATGGACCCAAAAGCATGATTCAACAATATTAATGGATAATGGTCTAGAAAGCATGATTCAATAATGGACCAGAAAGCATGATTCAATAATGGATCAGAAAGCATGATTCAATAATGGACCAGAAAGCATGATTCAATAATGGACCAGAAAGCATGATTCAATAATGGACCAGAAAGCATGATTCAATAATGGACCAGAAAGCATGATTCAATAATGGACCAGAAAGCATGATTCAATAATGGACCCAAAAGCATGATTCAATAATGGACCAGAAAGCATGATTCAATAATGGACCCAAAAGCATGATTCAATAATGGACCAGAAAGCATGATTCAATAATGGACCAGAAAGCATGATTCAATAATGGACCAGAAAGCATGATTCAATAATGGACCCAAAAGCATGATTCAATAATGGACCAGAAAGCATGATTCAATAATGGATCAGAAAGCATGATTCAATAATGGACCAGAAAGCATGATTCAATAATGGACCCAAAAGCATGATTCAACAATATTAATGGATAATGGTCTAGAAAGCATGATTCAATAATGGACCAGAAAGCATGATTCAATAATGGACCAGAAAGCATGATTCAATAATGGACCAGAAAGCATGATTCAATAATGGACCAGAAAGCATGATTCAATAATGGACCAGAAAGCATGATTCAATAATATTAATGGATAATGGTCTAGAAAGCATGATTCAATAATGGACCAGAAAGCATGATTCAATAATGGACCAGAAAGCATGATTCAATAATGGACCAGAAAGCATGATTCAATAATGGACCCAAAAGCATGATTCAACAATATTAATGGATAATGGTCTAGAAAGCATGATTCAATAATGGACCCAAAAGCATGATTCAATAATGGACCAGAAAGCATGATTCAATAATGGACCAGAAAGCATGATTCAATAATGGACCCAAAAGCATGATTCAATAATGGACCAGAAAGCATGATTCAATAATGGACCCAAAAGCATGATTCAATAATGGACCCAAAAGCATGATTCAATAATGGACCAGAAAGCATGATTCAATAATGGACCAGAAAGCATGATTCAATAATGGATCAGAAAGCATGATTCAATAATATTAATGGATAATGGTCTAGAAAGCATGATTCAATAATGGACCAGAAAGCATGATTCAATAATGGACCAGAAAGCATGATTCAATAATGGACCCAAAAGCATGATTCAATAATGGACCAGAAAGCATGATTCAATAATGGACCCAAAAGCATGATTCAATAATGGACCCAAAAGCATGATTCAATAATGGACCAGAAAGCATGATTCAATAATGGACCAGAAAGCATGATTCAATAATGGACCAGAAAGCATGATTCAATAATGGATCAGAAAGCATGATTCAATAATATTAATGGATAATGGTCTAGAAAGCATGATTCAATAATGGACCCAAAAGCATGATTCAATAATGGACCCAAAAGCATGATTCAATAATGGACCAGAAAGCATGATTCAATAATGGACCAGAAAGCATGATTCAATAATGGACCAGAAAGCATGATTCAATAATATTAATGGATAATGGTCTAGAAAGCATGATTCAATAATGGACCAGAAAGCATGATTCAATAATGGACCCAAAAGCATGATTCAATAATGGACCAGAAAGCATGATTCAATAATGGACCAGAAAGCATGATTCAATAATGGACCAGAAAGCATGATTCAATAATGGACCCAAAAACATGATTCAATAATGGACCAGAAAGCATGATTCAATAATGGACCAGAAAGCATGATTCAATAATGGACCAGAAAGCATGATTCAATAATGGACCAGAAAGCATGATTCAATAATGGACCAGAAAGCATGATTCAATAATGGACCCAAAAGCATGATTCAATAATGGACCAGAAAGCATGATTCAATAATGGATCAGAAAGCATGATTCAATAATGGACCAGAAAGCATGATTCAATAATGGATCAGAAAGCATGATTCAATAATGGACCAGAAAGCATGATTCAATAATGGACCAGAAAGCATGATTCAATAATATTAATGGATAATGGTCTAGAAAGCATGATTCAATAATGGACCAGAAAGCATGATTCAATAATGGATCAGAAAGCATGATTCAATAATGGACCAGAAAGCATGATTCAATAATGGACCAGAAAGCATGATTCAATAATGGACCCAAAAGCATGATTCAATAATGGACCAGAAAGCATGATTCAATAATATTAATGGATAATGGTCTAGAAAGCATGATTCAATAATGGACCAGAAAGCATGATTCAATAATGGACCCAAAAGCATGATTCAATAATGGATCAGAAAGCATGATTCAATAATGGACCAGAAAGCATGATTCAATAATGGACCCAAAAGCATGATTCAACAATATTAATGGATAATGGTCTAGAAAGCATGATTCAATAATGGACCAGAAAGCATGATTCAATAATGGACCAGAAAGCATGATTCAATAATGGACCCAAAAGCATGATTCAATAATGGACCAGAAAGCATGATTCAATAATATTAATGGATAATGGTCTAGAAAGCATGATTCAATAATGGACCAGAAAGCATGATTCAATAATGGACCAGAAAGCATGATTCAATAATGGACCAGAAAGCATGATTCAATAATGAACCAGAAAGCATGATTCAATAATGGACCAGAAAGCATGATTCAATAATGGACCCAAAAGCATGATTCAATAATGGACCAGAAAGCATGATTCAATAATGGACCCAAAAGCATGATTCAATAATATTAATGGATAATGGTCTAGAAAGCATGATTCAATAATGGACCAGAAACCATGATTCAATAATGGACCAGAAAGCATGATTCAATAATGGACCAGAAAGCATGATTCAATAATGGACCAGAAAGCATGATTCAATAATGGACCAGAAAGCATGATTCAATAATGGACCAGAAAGCATGATTCAATAATGAACCAGAAAGCATGATTCAATAATGGACCAGAAAGCATGATTCAATAATGGACCAGAAAGCATGATTCAATAATGGATCAGAAAGCATGATTCAATAATGGACCAGAAAGCATGATTCAATAATGGATCAGAAAGCATGATTCAATAATGGACCAGAAAGCATGATTCAATAATGGACCAGAAAGCATGATTCAATAATGGACCAGAAAGCATGATTCAATAATGGACCCAAAAGCATGATTCAATAATGGACCAGAAAGCATGATTCAATAATATTAATGGATAATGGTCTAGAAAGCATGATTCAATAATGGACCAGAAAGCATGATTCAATAATGGACCAGAAAGCATGATTCAATAATGAACCAGAAAGCATGATTCAATAATGGACCAGAAAGCATGATTCAATAATGGACCCAAAAGCATGATTCAATAATGGACCAGAAAGCATGATTCAATAATGGACCCAAAAGCATGATTCAATAATGGACCAGAAAGCATGATTCAATAATGGACCAGAAAGCATGATTCAATAATATTAATGGATAATGGTCTAGAAAGCATGATTCAATAATGGACCAGAAAGCATGATTCAATAATGGACCAGAAAGCATGATTCAATAATGGACCAGAAAGCATGATTCAATAATGGACCAGAAAGCATGATTCAATAATGGACCAGAAAGCATGATTCAATAATGGACCAGAAAGCATGATTCAATAATGGACCAGAAAGCATGATTCAATAATGAACCAGAAAGCATGATTCAATAATGGACCAGAAAGCATGATTCAATAATGGACCAGAAAGCATGATTCAATAATGGACCAGAAAGCATGATTCAATAATGGACCAGAAAGCATGATTCAATAATGGACCAGAAAGCATGATTCAATAATGGACCAGAAAGCATGATCAATAATGGACCAGAAAGCATGATTCAATATGGATAATGGACCAGAAAGCATGATTCAATAATGGACCAGAAAGCATGATTCAATAAAGGACCAGAAAGCATGATTCAAATAATGGACCAGAAAGCATGATTCAATAATGGATCAGAAAGCAATGATTCAATATTAATGGATATGACCAGAAAGCATGATTCAATAATGGACCAGAAAGCATGATTCAATAATGACCAGAAAGCATGATTCAATAATGGACCAGAAAGCATGATTCATTTATGGATCAGAAAGCATGATTCAATAATGGACCAGAAAGCATGATTCAATAATGGACCAGAAAGCATGATTCAATAATGGATCAGAAAGCATGATTCAATAATGGATCAGAAAAGCATGATTCATTAATGGATCAGAAAGCATGATTCAATATAATGGATCAGAAAGCATGATTCAATAATGGACCAGAAAGCATGATTCAATAATGGATCAGAAAGCAGATTCATTAATGGACCAGAAAGCATGATTCAATAATGGACCAGAAAGCATGATTCAAAATTATTACCCCAAAGCATGATTCAATAATGGACCAGAAAGCATGATTCAATAATGGACCAGAAAGCATGATTCAATAATGGATCAGAAAGCATGATTCAATAATGGACCAGAAAGCATGATTCAATAATGGACCAGAAAGCATGATTCAATAATGGATCAGAAAGCATGATTCAATAATGGACCAGAAAGCATGATTCAATAATGGATCAGAAAGCATGATTCATTAATGGATCAGAAAGCATGATTCAATAATATTAATGGATAATGGACCAGAAAGCATGATTCAATAATGGATCAGAAAGCATGATTCAATAATGGACCAGAAAGCATGATTCAATAATGGATCAGAAAGCATGATTCAATAATGGACCAGAAAGCATGATTCAATAATGGATCAGAAAGCATGATTCAATAATGGACCAGAAAGCATGATTCAATAATGGACCAGAAAGCATGATTCAATAATGGATCAGAAAGCATGATTCAATAATGGACCAGAAAGCATGATTCAATAATGGACCAGAAAGCATGATTCAATAATGGATCAGAAAGCATGATTCAATAATGGATCAGAAAGCATGATTCAATAATGGATCAGAAAGCATGATTCAATAATGGACCAGAAAGCATGATTCAATAATGGACCAGAAAGCATGATTCAATAATGGATCAGAAAGCATGATTCATTAATGGATCAGAAAGCATGATTCAATAATATTAATGGATAATGGACCAGAAAGCATGATTCAATAATGGACCAGAAAGCATGATTCAATAATGGACCAGAAAGCATGATTCAATAATGGACCAGAAAGCATGATTCAATAATGGACCAGAAAGCATGATTCAATAATGGATCAGAAAGCATGATTCAATAATGGACCAGAAAGCATGATTCAATAATGGACCAGAAAGCATGATTCAATAATGGATCAGAAAGCATGATTCATTAATGGATCAGAAAGCATGATTCAATAATGGACCAGAAAGCATGATTCAATAATATTAATGGATAATGGACCAGAAAGCATGATTCAATAATGGACCAGAAAGCATGATTCAATAATGGACCAGAAAGCATGATTCAATAATGGACCAGAAAGCATGATTCAATAATGGACCAGAAAGCATGATTCAATAATGGACCAGAAAGCATGATTCAATAATGGACCAGAAAGCATGTTTCAGTAATGAACCAGAGAGCATGATTCAATAATGGACCAAAAGGCATGATTTAGTAATGGACCAGAAAGCATAAATCAATAATGGATACCTATGCATGCTCTTCACTGATTGTGATCAGTTTAAATTTACAGGAAGTTATATCAGACAAACTCAAATTTGTTAAGTAATGATATAGAGGGTGCATTTCTAACTATTTTAAGACATCACGTTGTTGGGTAATGTATGCACTGCAAGGACGTTTATCAAAGGAATACAATAAGGTCATGTGACAATGGCTCACTTTTGGTAAATGCAGGGGGAAACATGCCTTAAACAAATTCTTTTTCTGACCACCCAACCTCATTGTTTAGGATGAAGCCAGAAACACACGTACATTTTAGGCCTGCCAGATAATGTGTGAACCAAAAGCGCCCAAAATGATTTTTTTTTCCATTCTACAGTTTCACTACATGTATTAATTTGCTTTCACCAGCATCTGTGCCAGTTACCCAAGTGAACAATATCAGACCCACTTGAGCTTCTTGTTTATGAATCGTTTCCAGTGTTATTAGTTGAATCCTTACTTATTTGTTCCTCTTGACAGAGTCCCACATATAGAACAAAAAAACCCCATCCTCAAAATAAAACTATGGACAGTAAGCTTCTTCATAACATTGATGCTCAGACACAAAATTTCCCTGTAATAACGCCTGGAAGTTTGCTAATTCCAAGACTTTCTAATGAAACCATTCTCATTATTTCTTTTTGTCTGTCTCTCAGGTCATTTCATTCAGTGATGTTGAGGAAATCGATCAGGCATCACCTGTTCCAATTCAGACTGAAAAAACACAGACCACAGAAGCGCATAATGTAGAACTGGATTTGTTCCTCAGATTCATGCATGAGATAGGCACCCTTATCTACTTCAGGTAAAACGGAAATTAAAGTTTAGTCTGCTAATTGTGTCTCTCTCCAAAGGGAGAGAGACATTAGTTTTGTGCTCTCCATCCATCCATCACACTTCTTGTAAGCAAGATATCTGAAATGTATTGAGCAAAACCATACCAAGTTGAAGATTTAGATATCTTGAGGGGTTCCAAGACTTAAGTTCTAGTGATTTGCACCTAATTGGTCAGTTGTCTCTTTTGTACACTTTTTTGAACTTTTTTGATTTTTTGACAAAAATCTTTTAAGTGTGATTAAGAAATGCTCACTTGAGATAGACATATGTTGGCATACTTGCATTTTGTTTGTAGATTTAGATGATCTAATTAGATTTTCAGGCCATTCTAATATTCAACGTTTTACACACTTAGAACTCTATGGACTTCTACTTTTATTTTACATAAACTTGTAAGCAAGTTTAAGAAAATATCACTTTAGATAGACAGTTGAAATATCGTGTACAGTAGATGTAAAATGAAGGCATTTTCTTTTACCCATCAAGTGTTGGAGAGGGTGGCCAGCCTCCCCCCTCTCCCTCGAGCTGGCCATCCAACCCTTTAGTGAACCTTTAAAGTGTTGATTCACACCAATCACTATCACCCCCTCGCCAGCCATTATGCCTACAGAGTATTTACTATAGTGATATTACTGAAAATGCTTGCTGCCAAACAGTTGTCTTGCCACCACCATACAGGCCATACCATGAATTCATTTTTACCAATTAAAATAAAATGGTATACTTAAGTAGATAAACATGACTCGTGGGCATTACATGTTCCTGCCTGCTGATTGGAACTAGAAATCAGTGTAATAAGAGCTGCATTGGAAAGTTTGGTAAAATTAACCTGCAGATGCTACACAAGGGTGGATGAACATTTGCCTGCATTGAATGTGATTTAGGGACCAAAGCGGAGATGTGGTGCTGAAGATACATTGAAGAAATAAGGTCGCATTTAAGTTTTAATGTAAGCGGCTTGCAAAGATTAAGGTTTTTAATCAGAGACACATATAATAATAATAATAATAATAATAATAATAATAATTTAAGAGAAAGTTATATGGTTAGAGATGCAGACAGATGGATAGATCAGTACGGGAGCTTACCAGGTTTTAGCCAAGAGGGAAGATTATCCCCAAGACCTATTCAGATGGGCTTGCCACTCTTCGTTTGCCTCCCCCATGTAGGCTTGGGGTTGTAGAATAGGCCCAATGTGTCCTTATTGCATGTCATCAGGGGCGACTGAGTGGAGGCAATCAGTTTACCGTGGGTCCCATGTCGTTGGAGGAGAGGATCTTGGTAGTTGAGTACACGAGATGTTAAAGATTCTTGCTCCGATGCAGCACATTACTTTGGCCTCAACTGCAGCTAGACGGGTGGTCAGAAGGGCCTAATCTGATCAGTCTGTTGGTCATATCAAGCTTCAGGGGCTATGTTAAAGATATTAAGTTTAACTCTTTTACATACATTTTACAGGTGACCATTGTGAATAATGAACAAAGTGTTGCTCACCAAACTTTACAAAGGATATAACCTCTGAGGACGGTGGCAGGGGTCAGTTGATTAAAGTTTATACTTTCCTTGAGTATATCACCCTGTGTAGTCCTGACACGAGAAATGCAATAAATAGGTGTGAATCTCTATCCCCTTGTTGGGCTCTGAGGTGGGTGGGAAGCACATGTGATGAATTTCGTTTAGCATGCCACTATGGGAAAACAAAAACTAAACGTAACCAACGTAGTGAGACCTGGTCTCAAAAGGACGAGGAATAATTCAACCAGCGACTCGGATGAGGAAACTCGGCTGAGTCAGGGAAACTGGCCGTCACTGAATGCAATGATGAGAACCTAAAACTAACCTCTCTATCACCTTTTGTGATAACTAGAGCACTTTAAGGCTTGGCTGGAGAGCCAAGAAGTGTAAAAGACTTAGTTTGGGCCAACTACTTGTAGAATGTAGCTGCAAAGCTCATTCTGATAATCCACTTCGCTCAAAGCAGTTTTTGGAGATACTTTTTAAGGTATTTCCACAAAAAATCTCTCAACTCGTGAAGAGATGTTTTTCGATCCAGATATTTAGATGGCTGCAGTGAAGCTGAGATGCTGGAAAATCTCAGCCCTCAGAATGTTTCACAAGTGCGCAATGGGGTTCAAAAACACAGATCGTGGCATGAGTGAAGGCACATGTTACCAAGACACCTCTGGAATAATAAGAAATGGATGGGCATCGACTGTGTGGTGGGAGAGGTAAGGGGTTGAATACTCGTTTAACAATCATGTTATGAATAATTGTCAATAAACAGCTTTTTATAATGAAGTTCTTCGCTTTTGTGTATAATTTACCTTCATTTTCAATATATCCAATCGTTGAAAGATCGTTTTAAGCATTACTCCAAGTTTTTGTTAACACGCATCACATGTGTACCAGTGAAAACATTGTGTATTACGTCACTGCCTTTTGCATGTGAATGTGGATCTATGCTAGTGTTTCAGTAGATTCAGAATAAAACAAGATTCTTTTTTTCAGAAACAACAATGTCAAAACTTGATTATGCTATTGTTATATTAGTATAATACCGATATTGTGATTTAATTGCAAGTGGTAGCGGTGGAATTTTTGCTCATCCTTGAGTAAACATCTGAGTGCCAATTCGGGTATTTTAAATTCACTATAAATGTTTGAACTTGCTTTTCCATAATGAACTCGATCTGTGAAACCAAGCTCGTTATGCATGTAGTATACCTTTCGCTTACTTCCCTTTGCTATCATTAATCACATTTGCGAATGAGTATGATTAATCACTGATTAATGTTTTATACTACATGTACTTTCAGTGCTTTCAGTATTTGATTAGTCAATTGAAATGAGTTGACTAACACACAACCGTAACTGAAAACAGGTAGAGTTTCCAAGTCTTTTCATTCTTTTTTATTCGACCCCTTTTACTTGATTTGATACAAAAGGCTTATTAACATGATAATACAATGCATGTAAACATTTAATTGATTGTAACAACGCAACCAACACTCCCTCAAGTCAGAAATCAAAATACAGTCGGCACCTAATTAGGTTCTCATGGAAAAGCTTGCCATATCGCTCTGGTGATCAATTGACATGTTTCCTAATTGAATACAAGAAGGCCTAATGCATTAATGATGATTACACTGAAACCAAATTAAAAGATAAAACATGAATTTTGCTTGACAAGACTTGTTTCATTGGTATTTATTTCTTAAACTATTGCCACCAGTAGGCATTACTTATATTTTAATTGATCGATATATTCGTCATATATTGCTATTTGCAGTGTAGTAAAAACTTTTTTTTTTAAAGGAAATTTAAGAAACTAGCCAACTTTTATTAAAAGTAATGAATTTCATGATTTTGAATAAAATTTCTGGGCACTTAACCACTGTTTTCGACAATCAAACGAATGTTTAATTTACCAATTTTGATAGTGATTTTATTCTCACACAGCAAATAGGGGACTATTTTGGGGGTACTTTTTATAAGAACTGCAGTGACTGTTTTTGACAATCAAACGAAGGTTTCATTACCAAGTTTGATAGCGATTGTATTCACTTTCAGCAAATAGGGGCCTATTTTGGGGGTATTTTATATAAGAAGAAATGAGATCCACACATACCCCTCTCCCCCGGCACGTTATAACAAGGGAGTGGTGTAATGATGTTCAACTGTGCCACTTTGCCTACATTGATCAAATCTGGGTTCATGAACATCCCTGTTGATCATTTAATTCCTAATTGTTTGCTGTGTTTCAGCTACCAAAAATATGGCCACCGAAGATGGCTGCCAGAGGAAACCATTCTCTCTCAGATGCAGGCAGGAGGGTCACAATGGATCGACCTGCTCAAGGAAAGTTTCTTGTGCGAATTGTCAAACAGAATAGTTCTTATACTCTACAGATTGTCCCAAGTAGAAACTAAAGAAGGAGATCCAACGCATGAAACAGGAGAAAAGCATCAGTTTTCTAGAGGCAAGAACATTTGTGGAAGCAACAGCTCCGCTTAACACAGCTGGCAAATCCTATACTATTGCAGCTAATGTGGAGATAAAACCTTCCACAAATGCTGTCTGTACGTGGTCCGATATTACTTGGCCACACGGTCAAACCGAATTCAGTCTTGAAGCCACCCAAACCCATGCTAGTAGCTATCCAAGCCGACAGTGAAGTAGATAAATCAACTAATCAGTGTGACAGTGTAGCAATTAGGACATCTAATGCCACAAATAAAAAACCACCAAAATCCAGCACAAAAAATCAGCAAACAACTGGCCCCATTTGACATAGAATCAGTGTACTACATTAAGCTCCCAACTCTCCTATCCGGTCCAACAAAAGAGCAGCAGATTGCTAGTGCCATTGGTAATGCATGCTCTAGACCAAACAAGGATTAAAGAATCTACTAGACTTCCCAAAGGATCCGACGATCCTTTCAAGCTCTTTAAGAAGTGTTGGAGTCTAGAGAGTATGGACACTGGAAAGCCCCATGATATCACACCAGGGAAAGCTCCCAGAAGTACCGTACTTCCACCTCATTCATAAATGTCTGACACCATAATACAGTGTAAATAATGAGGATTAAAGGCACATATTGATGAAATTAGTATTCTACTTAAAGAACATGATCCAATAGCTGTTTGTCTTCCAGAAACCTTTTTAAAAGAAAATGATCAAGTGAGTCTTCATAAATACACAACGTACAGCAGCTTTCTAAGAAATACTAATAAGGCTGCCGGAGTGATTATCATCATAAATAATACAACTCTTCACAGCCAAATAAATCTCAATACTACTTTACAGACTATCTTTGTTCGCATTCAGTTACATAAAACTCTTTCACTTTCATCAAGTACTGCAATCAATCAATTTGATCTTGACCATCTTATTGAACAGTTGCCGGCACCTTTTGGGTTGCTTGTTGACTTTAGCGACCACCATACAGTTTGTAGCTGTTTGCAAAGATGCCATCAGGGAATGGTAAAGGGTCCTTCAGCATTTCAGTGCCAATCCAGCAACTGAAAATCGGAATAAATTCCATATATACCGAGTAAAATATCATTGTACGATTAGACCGAGCAAGAGGAAAACACGGAGACCCTGTGTCTCAAGGTTGAACTCTTGCTCCTATTAAATGTAGGTGTGAAACGATACACTTTTACCACGATTTACGATATACAACCTATGATATGATACTTTATCGATACACATATCAACTTGATGGTATTTTCATCTTTAGAAGGGCTGTCATTGGTAGGGTGGTGCCATTTTATACGATTTGAATTATTGGTTGTATTTCTTGCATGCAGATTACAGACAGACAAAGACTTATCACCTGTTCATATGCCATTCTTATCCTGGACAAGATTTAAGAAACAATACTTCCAAACAGACTACCTGTTAGGTGGCAGTGGCAGTGATTTTTATTTACCCTTTTAGGCCATTTCAGGCTGCACCATTTGACCAGGTGCAGGACTCATCTTAATCACCATGCCTTTTGTTTCGCACTGCATAAATGCCTCTCAAATATTTTATTACCAATTTCATGTCTTCACTTAAATTTGGAAAGCATTACGATGCTATCTTCAAAACAGAAGAAATAGTGCAATTACCTCGTGCAATTAAAATCTTATCTAGAACAAGTCCGAGAGTGGGAGCTTAGATGACTAAAAACCAGATCCTAGCATGAGCTAGAAGAGATCAAAGAGGTGCTATAAAGTCCCGCGGTGATGGTGTTGAGTGAAGCTGACTAGGAATTCCTAGGAAGTCGAATACTGCCACGTCTGCGGCAAGAAACTTAACCATGACCGCATTCGAGACCACTGGCATATCAATGTTAAGTACTATGGAGCTGCCCATAAAGCATGCAACCTCAAGCAGCGCATCTGGACAAAAAATGTTTGGAGGTCATTGGAATAACAGCGTCGGGCAACATTATCGTCATTCCAAACAACATGGAAAACTAGATGACATTCCAGCTGGGACAGTTGTAGTTTATTGACAGCTCCTGCTTATGAGCAGGATCGTAAAAAGCTGGCCTCCAACATGTCAAAGGAGGCCTTTTACATTACATTCCACTACTTCTCACCGAGAAGGGTATCTACCCATATGAAGAGATGGGTAGCTGGGAGTGGTTGGATGAAATGCAGCTTCCACCAATGGATGCCTTCTACAGCCAGCTTAGCCGCAAGGGTATTTCTGAAAAAGAGTACAAGCACACACAGTTTGTGTGGAAAACGTTTGGCTGCCATACGATGGTGAGTACTACGACCTATAGCTGCTGACCAATGTGGTTTTATTGCCTGATATGTTTGAGGCACTTTTCAACAATGATTCAACACTATAGTCTCGACCCGACCCACTAAAGCGCACCAGAAATGAGTTATTACACATTCCTGAAAAGCCGGGTCTTAAGCTAAAGCTGCTGACCGACATCAGTCAACACTTTTGTATTGAGAAGGGCATCAGACCACTGAAAATGTCGTAAAGCGGATTCGTGTTGATTTGGTTTGGCCTGATAGTGGACAATATTTAGCGGCAACCTCGTTGCCATACATTCCGCAAATGCCAACCTGAAGTTAAATCAACCAATCTATATGGTGTAGGAGATTTTTCACCTAAGCAAGCTCCTCATGTATGACTTTTGCTATAGTCATATCAAAGTGAGCAATGGTGGAAAGGTGGCTCTGCCATACACAGACACTGACGGCCTGCTGCTGCAGATTGAAACTGCCCATGTCTATTACGACATGGCTGAAGATGCCAGCCCCTACGACGTGAGCAAATACTCCCATGGTCATCCACTCCACAGCACAGCAAAAAAGATGGTAATAGGCAAGTTTAAAGATGAGCGTGTCGGACAGTCAATTGCTGAGTTCATTGGCCTCTACCTCAAGATGTACAGTATCCTAAATGCCGGCAGCATGGAGATTCACATGGCCAAAGGCATTTCGCAGACAGTAGTAAAAGCCAGCCTCTGGCACCTCCTCTACCTGGAGTGCCTCTAAGAGAAAAAAAGATTCAGCACTTTATGACCGCCATATGCAGCGACCACCACAAAATGGGGTATATCATAACAACACTAGCCTTTCTCCACTGGACACTAAAAGCTGGATAGCCAAAGACAGCCTCAAGATGTAGGCATATGCTCAGTGCCTCAATGAGCTCATTGGCTGTGTTGAGTGATGCAATAGCTGAGAACATTTAAGGGTAATGGCTGACTGTCTTCAGGCACAATCTGTAGTTCCTCACGAACAAAACTTCTGCACTGAGCACCACCAGCATGATGCGTGGAAAGATGATATATAGATGGCTGGATACAAATATATCAGCCAGAGTGAACACCTGGATATACCACACAGGGTCAGTGGCACGGCATTGCCCTTCTTCCAGCTATCCAGGGTTTTTCAGTCCAGGAGTGTATAATTGCACTGCAGTTGCCGGCACTGCCGTCCCAGTCTAAACAACAGTCTCAATAATATAATCATTAGGTTTCGTATCTGTAAGTCGCATTACCTCACCATTTAGAGCGGCCACAATTGCAGGCAGCTACTTCATTCACTCAGTGATGCGCTCTGCAGGTGTGCCTGCCATAGGTGTCCTGCTGGCAGCAAACAACATTCTGGTGCCCAAACAGCTGCTCAGCCAGAGTACGGTTAAACCTCTTCCCTGCATGCGATGGAAACTGTTCCCACCCTGCTTCGCCTGCACGATGTTCTTAGCCAAGAGTTGCAACATGGCACCCATAAACTCCTGGCCTTGGTGAACCTGAAGCAGTTTGGTCCATTTCAGTGGCCCCCACTTGTAGATACGTGTAGACGAGTCTGGAAGTCTCCTTTGTGGTCAAAAGCTTAGCCTCCTTGTACCGGTTGATGACATCCATCACATTCAGTGCATACTTGTACTGTGCTTGCTGAAGCCCACACTTGTCACTGTCATGCAGTTACAAAAGAGAGTAGCTTGATACATCTTGTTAGGGGTTAATACATTAAATTGTGGCCAGGAGATTTTGTGCAGAGCTGGTAGGTAAATCTGCCACAGGATCTGCTTTTTGAGCCACGCCATGTCAACATCATGTGAGACTTTAGTAGCTCCTGCCAGTATTTTTACTGCTGCCACACCCTTCCAGTAACCTTGTGGGCTTTAATGTATCGTCGCAAGCTTAGTATCCATGTGTTGCCAGCTATGCTTAACTGTTTTAAAAGCTTCAACTTAGCAGAGCAAAAATTGCCTTTATCGTTTCCTAACCAGCGGGGCATCCACTATGTACCTCATAGCACAAACAAGCTCCACAATGGCATTGTAGGTATTGAAGGAGGCAGAGACACAAGTGTATGCTCGCAGCGTGAGCAGCGGACTGCAGCATTGAGGATGGGGATTCTCACCAGACTTCGATGAGAAAGTTGTCCCTGTCCACCAGGTGAGTGATAAGGCCAGGAAGAATGCTTGGGATCCTCACCAATACCGCTTGTGCTGCCATCATTGGCGTTCCATCAGTTCTGTTATTTACCACTTCGTATATGCGCACGCAGATTCTTCAATGTCTTGGTAGGCCGGTTCATCCAGCTGCTCATCTTGATTTCTTTCACTGAGATAATCGAGATGCTCATTGAGCTTGCATTGCTACCCAGCCTGAGCAGCTTGGGAGTTCTTCAAAAACCTTGTCATGGCAAATGCGTTCCTAATCAGCCCTTTTATTTATATATCTAAAAGAAGTGGACGTTGGAGTCAGAGAATGCAAGGGCATTAACAATTGCACCACCAACCATCATTGCAACCATGACCATTAAGCAGGTATTATGATATAATGATGTCGTTTTTAATTAGCATGTCTTGTGTCCAAAGGGAGAGCACTGTGATGGTAACTGCCATTGAGGCGTCCTTGAAAAGAGATGACCAACATTTGGCAATCATTGTTTATCCAACTTCAAGAAAGCTTACCACGTCATCTTGTTACAGTACATTTCTGAGGTATTTGGCATATGGTGGTTTAGACATCTTTCGTTTGTAAGAAAGAGCAAATGACAAGCGTTATACCATATAAAACGGGTCCGACTGCTGTCTAAAACAGTTTTTGCACAGGTGCTTCCACCAATTCCTGCACAGGTGCCTGCATGGGTACTTGTGCAGGCACATGGTCAACGGGGCTTTGTTGGGTGCAGGCATGAAAGAGGTCAACAGCAGCCAGAACTATGATGCCCAAAATAAAATAAGGTGGTATTTCCTGATTTGCAGTCCCTAGCGTTTCCACAGTGTCTTTGTTTTTTTTTTTTTTTGTTTTGTTTTTTGTTTCATGGAAGGGGGGACTGAAATTGTAGTGTTTGGGCCTTAGTAACCTGAGTTGCTTTTTGTTCTTCGTGCAATTCTTGAATTTCTAGCTCTTTGGGCTGTGCTGAATAAGTCTTTTGACGCTGCACAACATGTGTTTCTTATGGTAGTCTACCTTTTACCAGCGGCTACCCGTACAGGATCTTTTACCTTAGTACAGTCACCAGTTCCTATGGCGGTGCCTGTGATGATTTATTTGTGGGTTCCTGTGTTGGTTCCGTCTGAAGTTGTGCAGATGATACCTTGGTTTTTTTTTTCATTCTTCTGCAAATTCCTGAATGGTTGTGGCATTCGTTTAGGTTATGATACCCGCAGCAGAGGGGGGGGGGGGGGCGACAATATTACTTCATACTTAAAATTCAAATGGGCACATATGTTTGCTAAAGATGTATGAATGATTGGGTCCCTTTTGAGATTGGTCGTGAGTTGGTCTGTGTTGTCAATTGGCAGATAACGGCTGACCACAACTGTATATAGCCCAAGCAGAGACGCACTCAGCGATGCAGTAATTCTAGCCCCTAGTTTAGCTTCATGGCGATCTTGCGAGGTTAGGAATTATATGGTTGGTTGAGCGCGAAACTCTAAGTAGCAAGCATATAATCTAGGCTAGAATCCCAAGGTTAAAATGTGGCTGGTAGCCACATTATGCTGAAACAACAATATTATGGCATCAGCACCCATGGAAACACCAGCAACAAGTGCAAGACAGGGAAGCATGACTGGAAAGGTTGGTGGTTCAGTTTGCATTCTGAAACTATCATTTTTGAGAACGTCGTATGTTTTGACCCTATTCTTATGCTCAATTACATTATTTTCTCTGCATGAATCTTAGTCCTTGCAGTAGTAGAGCGCAATCTTAGACATCTTTTTTTGAATGTCCTTGGATATAGCGTTTTTTTGTGTTTTGTTTTGTTGTGTGTAATGACCCAGATGCTGATACCAGCATGGTGACTGACATAGGCAAGTTTTGTGAGGGCCGTTGCCTTGTGCTGGTCGCTTAAAAGAAAGGCACAGTCATTCAGCAGAAAGAGGATGGTGGTGTCCTGAAACTATTTTCTGCGAGGACAGATAGCAGGTCAACAAGATTGCTACGAAAGTGTCTGAGGTTAATATAAAAATAGTCTCATCTTTTTTGCTGCATGCCCACGGCCAATTGTAAGCCTTACTAGGGTTAATGGTAGAGCAGATAATGACGTCAAAATCAAAGTGGCCCTTAAATTATGTTTCGAGAAGCTCACAGGCGAAAGCACTTTTTCCACAACTGCGGCGGGCAACAATCATGGTGCAGTGTGGAGGCAAGTTTTTAAAGATTTGCTGACACCCCAGTTCTCCGAGAGGGCTTACTGGCCATTCTGGCTGGCTAGTAGACTGCCGAGGCAAACTGGACATTTTGGGATGTTATGTTGCATGTCCAAGATTAGGTGTAAGTTTCAATCTGCAGCATAACCACCAGGCTCACATTTTCTATCTGCCGCCCTGACTCGTGGAGTGTGTGGTCTTCGGAGGTCCTCATATTGAGGACTAGGGCAAACTTGTTTTGGTAGATATCACGACAGCTTGTTGTCTTTGATAGAGTCCCTTGACAATATATTCACACTGTTGGTATCGTGTCTGCCCCTGGGCATAGGTTTGGTTTTCTATGGCCTTCATTGTTACCAACACCTTGTTGATAAGCCGGTTGTGAAAGTATTCAGTGTCACGCGAAAATTCCCCACAAGGGGATGGATCTTTGAATAGCATGACTATTGCCTTCATGTTCGTCGCGGGTGTGTTTAGGTTGATATTCCACACAGTATCATTCTTGTTTAACACCATTCTTCTGTGGCACATAAGTTGCGAATACATGATTGCCTCTTTCCCCATGCACTGATTCTTTATCAGGTGCGCGATCTCTGGGTGAATAACTATTTCACATTCCAGTAAAATTCCGCTGATAGTGTAGCCTGCGCCCCGGTTTGTGCTCTGTATCATGCAGCTGTAGTCATTAAACATCAGCTCAAAGGTGAGTCGGTCTGAAAAACCGGACTGGTAGAATGACATGTGATCATTTAACATGTCAAAGTCAAGTAGCACAAATAAACTTTCCCAATGCGGGTGTTATAGATGCATCAGGCACAGTGGCAGCCATGACATTGCCAACACTGACTTGTACAGCAGCTGTATTGGTGTTTTGCATGCCCTGGTAGACTGCATTGGTCCTCATTTTCTCCATCACCCAAATATCCTTGTAGACACGCAAGATGTCTGCATCGTCAGTGGACACAACTTCATTGTTTTCAAGTTTTACAATGATCTTTCTAATGATGGTGTGGCCGATTTTTTATGATTGTACAGCTGGCATCTGTCTGAACTTCTGTGCCACCACTCAAAATGAATATAAAGCCAACCTAGCATTGCCGGATGCAATGACATTGTTCTGATTAAGGTTTGGAAATCTGACAACCTGCTCGTTTTGGTCTATAGTGTTTGGGTGATTAGTCACAACAATGGTGCTGCAGACCCCTTTACACTGATCATGTGGCCGAGGAGCAGATGGGTCGAGCTTGTTGCCAAACTGAGACAGAGACAAACTTCAGCAGTTTAACTGATGAATGGCAATGCTATTGGAGCTCATGTGGCCTTCTTTTATATGTAAGCATCATTACTTGTTGCTATTCCCATCGCTCTGAAAAGACAAAGTATGGCTGGAGAAGGTTTTGAACTGGGAGATTTTGGTAGAGGAGACACTGATCTACCAGATGAAAAACAGAAACCTCATTTATCTATTTCTTCGGTTATTTATAGATACAGTAGTTGTAAAGCCAGCTAGAAAACCTTAGTGGTGATAATTTAATTACAGCTAAAAATGAAATTCTCAATAAAAGGGTTAACACATTCTGAAGGCAAATAGCAACCCTGAGTGACAAAAGTTTTATTGACGCAAACTCAATTAAGGAACTTCTTTATGATGTACCACTTAAACAAACGTTAGATTGTTTAGGGAATGCATTTTTTATACAATATTTTAAAGGATTACAGATGTTTCATCTTTATGTTTTATTTTATGTACATTTTACAGAATTTTAACTTTTGCATTTTTCATCCTTTACCTTCATGTGTACATGTGTTTGGAAGGGTTTATCTTCCTAACATTTTCTGTAAAATTCATTTTGACATTTATAACTTTACTTTTGATTGGCACCTTATTGCCATTATTTTGCTGAGGTGCCATTAAATGCTTATAAGTACATACATGCATCTAATCTTTGAGAGTTGCCATAGTTTCGGACAATTTTCAATCTTAAAACAAAAGTGGTGCTTTCTCTGCTTCAGAATGGCATGTAGCATAAGGGAAGTTTAAGATCAAGTATATGTTAAGTATAACATATTTGTATTTTAACTTTCAGTGTGAAAGGTTTGAGGGAGGATATTGTGCTGGATCCGCAGTGGTTAATTGACGCCCAGAAGTCCCTCATCACTGCTGAGATGTTCATTGAGAAGAATTACCCCAACATCAAGGACAAATGGAACGAGTTCAAGCAGCAGGGAAAACTTACTCATGAACTGATAGGTTTGTAGTTTCTAACTTACTTTATTAACTCTTGGTATTCTTGATTCAGGTTCCAATACATTGGATGTAGAATTTGTATTAGTTGTAATATAATCTGAGCCTCTGATGTCATACTGCTGATGACGTCAAATCTCATTACTGGTGATGTCACAGCTACTAAATGGCTATGGAAAAATCCAAAATACTTCACCCAACACACATTGTGGTGTTTGCCAGTCTATATTTTGTAACCAAGACTCCATGGAGAGGTGTGTCTTGACCATGGGTCAGTATCTTGATTATTTAGCAGTCATTATTATACATCACCTCACTTAATCTATGTTCACCTCTATATTTGAACAGAGATATGCTGTGTGAGGTCCTACTACTGACTTTACAAAATAATCAAGGCTAAAACAGGTCAGACATTTCCATTGAGTTTTGTTTACAAAATATAGGCTGGCAAATTATGCATTGTGAGTTGAGCAGCAATGTTTTACTTTCCGGTGACAATTGGCAAATACATGTAATGATGAATATTGTCACCTTGGTGGCCACTCTTGATATAACTGGTACATTTTAAATCCCACTGGAGAGAGTTGATTACTGAAACAGCTTAACTGTCTCATCCACTTTTATGTCTGGGCTATGATTTTTAAAAACTAGCTGCTAAAATTCAGTAAAACTTACCATCATGATTTGATGGTATATGATGTCTTAAAAATAAAGTTTACAGACATTGACCCAGTGATTGTCTATATCAGCAAAATTAAAAACATAAAGAGAGTACATTGAGTTTCTTGAGCATTATTTCTGTGTTTTATTAACTAAACAGTTTTGCTTCCGAGTCCATAAGAATACATTTTAAATGAATATGTTATCAAAAGTGTCAAAAGTGTCTCACAACCTATTCTTTATTAGAACTTTTCTTGTGAATCTAGAACCTTTTTCTTTTCTTTCATAGATGCTGTCTGGACAAAGGAGAATAATCCAGAATTTCATGACAACAAAAATCTCATCTTGAAGCTTCTGGAACAGTTAAACATTATTGCCCACCCAGTTTCATTAACTGAGGATGGGAATAAGGTCAGTTGATAAGATTGTTCCAATTTTCTCCTCCTTTTATTTTATTTATTTGCAGATTGGTTGATTGGTCTGTGGATTTAACCTCATTTTTCAGCATATGATAGCTATACATAGCAGCCAGTATAGTTGGTGGCGGAAGAACCCGGAAAAAAACCTGGAAGACCCACCGACCCACAGGAAGCTACTTCCTAGTTTCCTCACATACCCACACTAGCGGAGTCCAGACTTGAACCCACATGGACAGAGGTGAGATGTCGGTGATCTGTAAAGGCAAGCTCCCTGGACCACTCGTCCGGACGGGACCCCGATTGTTTCTGTTATTAGACCCCTATATCTAAAAATATGAAAAAGACATTTCCATAAGAACACTGCAGTATTACACGAATACATGTCTAAAACATAAAAGTTTTGAGGTGAAAATTAATAAGCATGCATAATACTGTTTCAAATAACTAGTTAAAATGTATGGACATATCAATATGGGATTTACACTAAAAGACTTTTTAATATGTATGTTTGATCCCAAATGAAAATAGTGCTGATTTGAAATCCAATATGGACACCATGTCAGCCATCTTGAAAATCTAGTTATCGCTAGCTCTTTTAAATAGAAAGTCATATTAACATAGGGATTTCACCATAAGACTTCTTATGATGTATAGTTGGTTTTAAACGAAAATGGTGCTAATCTGATGTCCAATATGGCTGCCACTGCAGCTGTCTTGACATTCTATTTATACCTCCCTAAAAGACTTCTTATGCCATTTAGTTAGTCATAAATGAAATTGCTGTCTATCTAATGTCCAATATGACTACTATATGCAATCTTGAAAATCTTGTCATCACTGCTCCAGTAATATTGCCTTGTGGTTTTCACCAGAAGTCTTTTTATGATGTCTAGTCGACCCTAAATGAAAAGGGTGCCGCTTGCACATCTGAAATGGCCACCATAGCAAACCATTTTGAACATCTTGTTATTAGTACACCTCCTGAATGGATGGTCGGATAAACTTGAGATTCTTACTAAATGACTTGTGATTTCTATTGGTCCTAAATGACAATTGTGCTGGTGAGACATCCATTCACCAAAAGACTGATTATGATGTCTAGTTGGTTCTAAACAGAAATGGTGCCAATTTGATATCCAATAGGGGCACCATGGCAGCCATCTTGCAAATGTTGTTATTGTTACTTCTGCAAAATGGAAAGTCATATCAACATGGGGTTTCCACCAGCAGATTTCTTATGATATCTTGTATTTCTTAAAAGAAAATGTTCCAATCAGACATCCACAACAGCTAATTAGAAAATCATGTTATTGCTGAAGAGTATCAGAGATGGTTTCAGCACTCGGCGATTAAATCAAAGAAATGGTCTTATCTTGAATTCCTGAAATTTCTTTTCAGCTAGTAGAGAATTAATCCCTTTGAGTGACACTTGTTATGTGTTGTTATAAATGTATACAACTCCTTGTTCATGGAACCATACATTCATTCATCCATCTGCTCATTTTTCTGTCCATATATCCATACATCCACAAGAGAGCAAGTTTCATATTTTATATTAAATTTCTAATGCCTGTTTGGACAATGCCAGGTCATAAAATTTTGTGTGAAGTGCAACACTCCTAATGGAAAGTACATCGATGGCATATTTTTCTTGTAGAGTTTTTGTTCCTGCAGTGCCATGCAGTATTTAGTATGCATTTGTCCTGGAAAAGGCAACATTTTTTATTGACAGATTTTCACTTTGACCTATGTTTTCTTGGCTTTTTTCCTTTATAGTATATTCGACTCAAAATAAACTCGATATATTCTTAAAACTCTTAAAATTATTAGTTTCATGAGGTTAAAAACAAATACATTTTAGCAGCCACTTTTATTCAAGACCATATTACTAGTATATTGTTTATTTCCAGTGATATTTGTAATGACTTGACCATTTCTTTAAAGTGGTACCAACTGTTCAAAACTTTAGTAGTGAAGCTTGTTTTTGAGAGATCAGCATCCTGGAAAGAAGAGTCATCTCCAGAAAAATTGTCTCATTTGAGGTCACCACAGTGTGATGCAGCTATACAAAAACTGGTCTTTCATGAAAGATTGTTCTCCAAAACAGTGGTCTATCAATGCATGTTCTCTTCTTAAACAGTGGTTTTTCATAACTGGTTGTTTTTTCAAGACACTGGTCTTTCATGACAGGTTGTCTTTAGAAACATGTTTTTTTCATGACAAGTTGTCTTCCAAAACAGCTGAAAAATATTTCTTCTGATGTCTGGGTCTCGGACTTTGTGGATAAATATTTCTCTGGTTTGGCCTGATCCAGCAGGAGCTTGGTGTTGGATAGTGTTTACATTTATTTCTGGACCATATAGAGAGTGCAATCCTGCGAAAAAATGTAAACGCTGTACAATGTCAAGCTTCTATGCCTGATCCAGAGAAGTTTGGAACTAAAGTTACGTAAACTAGCATGTAATTGCCATTGTTTATGTATGTTCTTAAATGTATGTGTATATTTAATGTAAGTGTTTGAACAAAAGTAATGAGCTTGAATCAAACATGAAAGCAGTTGTACTTTTTATTATAGTCCTTACCCCATTCAAGTGCAGATTCCTTCCAAGCCATTCATTTTTAGTCTGAAATTTGGGAAAACAATATCATCCCATCAGACTCATGAAACTAATATAAATGAGAAACATATTTAGACTCTTTTCCAGGCAGTCACAGTTACATTCATACTTTTTTCACATCTAAAATTTGCAAAGGTTGCAAAAATGTATTTCGCTAGAACAAGACAATTTGTCCCTCAAATATTTTGTGCTCTGTTAGTTGACTGACTTGTTCTGATGCAATTTGGTTGAGTCAGTTTAGAAGTTTCAGGTGTCCCTCATGAAAGCATCAGTTTATCAGATATGTGAGGAAACTGTCAACAATATTTACTGAACATTTCATGTTTTCCCCCACATCTTATTCATTCCAGTGGAAGATAAAATTGCCTTGCTCATGTCTTTTTTCATATTTTATACAATCACCATTTTGGAGGTGCATACTATGCTATGACCCTATTTTTCAGGCAGTCCATTAACTTTTCCATTTCTGCATGGTAACTTCAGTTCTACAGCATGTACCTTGCCAAACTTTATGAATAGTTTGCACTTGGGGTAATGAGGAAACCTATCAATATTGGGGTCAAAAGGTCAAAGGTCAGGGTCACTCTGACTGAAAGAAGGAAATGCTATTGCGAAGTAACATTAGTTCTATATCACAGATCTGGACCAATCTTTGCAGATACTTTGCACTTGAGTAAGAAAGAAGCCTTGATTTGGGGTCAGAAGGTCCAAACCACTGTGACTGAAAGATGAAACATGTTGTCTGTACATAACCAATAGTTCTACATCATTTTTGCACAAAGTTCAGTTCTTGACAATGTACTTTTATCAGTTTGAGGATGACTTGCATGTTGGGTAAGAAAGAAATTGTGTGTTTCATTGGCAAAGGTCACAGTTACTGAGATCAAAAGAAGAAAACAATATTTTGCATAATAATTTGGTTCTAGACCACATACCTGACCACAGTTTGACCCACTGAACAATAATTAACTACCCATACATCATACACAGAATTTTAGACAGATCGTTAAAATTGTAGCAACAGACAATATGGCAGCAATGTTGAAATTTACATTTAGTTTTAAAGGAAATAAAATCAGTCACTATTTACAAATGTCAATAAGGTGATGAAAAAATCCTTTATGGCTGTAAAGCAAACATTTTGTCAGCAATCCTTCTTTAAATAAGAAAGTTATTCCTCTTTTACAAGGAGAGTACCCAAGGGGAGTAAATTTTGCTGGAACAAATTTATTTTGAATTCCTTATAGAAATCAGTATGGCAGAAGGACCATAATTGTCTCATTCCATCTGTGAGAATGAGATATGGATGGGCTATCATATTGGTGCCAGTCAGAAGACCATAATTGTCTCATTTCATCTGTGAGAATGAGATACGGATATTGGCGCCAGTCAGAGCAACTTTTCAATAAGAAACTTTAAATTTTAATCAAATTTAAGGATCATGATGAATCACCTGGGAATTACCCAATCACATGTCACATAAATTACCTATTTTATATTGCGATTTCCCACTGTTTCATTAGCTGAATTGCAAAAATAAACTATTTTTATATCATTTTGATATGAACAGCTGACTGGCTGTATTTATATATTACCTTGGTAGTTTGTATATGGCACATAGCTACTCATAGGTAAAACAATAAACCAATTTCACATATTAATTTGATTGCGGTAAAATGCAACCTTGACTGATCTTTTGTAAACTACATTAAAAATACAGCATGCTTTATTGGCAAAGGAAAGCAAAGGAATATTCTGTTTGTTTACATAATGTAATAATTGATAAGCACATGCTGAGTCAAGTGGACATATTGATGGAGACAATACCTCAGTCCCAGGTTCTGAATCTTGAGCCCTGGACCTCAGCCTTAAAGAATGTTTAGTCCCTGGACTGTCTTTTATGATAGTTTGTTTCTCAAAAGAGTGATTGTTAATGATAAGTTGTCTTCCAAAAATGTGGTCTTTCATGATAGTTCAAAACTGCATAATTAATTCACTTGTTTTTCAAGTCTTCTATTTTATCTTACCTGCAGTGTATGTTGCCAAATTCGAGACATAACAGTCTCAATGTTTATCCATCTGTCTGTCTGTCCTGCTGATGTTAAAACTTTACGGTTATTTTAAAGGGTGATTATCTTCAGTTTCTATAACAGGATCATCATCAGACTTTGGCCACAAATTCATCAGATGGAGATTTAATGTAAATGTTAAAGTTATCCCTTGTTTAAATTTTAGATGCGTGTGAATATATTAAGTTGTTGCATCTAATATTGCTATGTACTATTGCCATGGAAAACATAATATATACAGTAAAGCTGTGTACCATGATGCATAAAACTTCACTACTCATGTGGTTCTATAAAGGTCAGAAGTCAAAGTAATAGTGGCCAGTTTGTTTGGTCTTTTTGTTTTAATTTTGGATAACAATAGTGTGGATTGGCATTAGGACTTAAACCAGATTTATCAATTTTCACGTATCTTGGTGGATGAAGAATACAAGGGTCAGAGTTCAATGTAAGAGGGTGAATTGTTGCTTAGGTGTTTGGTGTAATTTTTTAACTGAACAGAAAAGGGTTGTATCTTCTATTTCCATACTGTTATCAGATTTGGCACTTATTTTTTTTACAGAGGAATAAGATGCTTACAGTGTCAGACATTTATATGCAACATAATACCTGCACATGCCATAATATTTGCGCCCATCTCATTTTGTCAGAAGTCACATAAAAATGATCCATTTCTAAGCACATGTGTCTCAATTCTAGTGTTCGTTATGTGAGGGTAAGCAGCTCATAATATCTTTCTGGAACATATTAATTATCTTGCAATCTACCACAACCCTTGCATGTTGTGTCATTATGTTTTTAATTTATTAGTTTAATCAGTCACAAAAATAGACCTTACATGTGATTTATTTGGTATCACTGGTCCAGAGGTGGATGGGTAGAGAATGAACCTCCAACATAGACAAATGGAGCTAGCTCATATTGTACAGGCCTTGAAATTATCAGTAGTCCGCTAGCCCGAGGCTTGTACATTTCCTGTCAGACTAGTAGTTTTCACAATTTCAATAGTCCATTGGCTAGTAATGTTGCAGTTGTCACCAGTCAGCTTATGGGAAAGACTAGTGAAGATTCAACAGGACTTGTAAATTTCTCAAACTGCTAGTCCTTCTGGCTACAGAGAAATTGATGTTAAAAATTCTAGGCCTAATTGTATGTACATACAAGTGATAGGGACACTTATTGACATTGTAGGTTTGCATGTATTATGGTGAACTTCAAAGGAGAATCAACAGCTTTGGACATACCGGTTTTGCTAAATTTACAATACTTGGAAAATTAGATATTGACTAAAGTATTGTTTTTTAACACTTTTTTTTCATTTATAGTTTCTCACTTTCATTTCTGTATTCGATGATTTTCCTAATGCAGTGGATATGCAGGGGATGCCACTATATTTGTTAGCTTTTCACTTGTGAAAGCAGTGTAATACTCTGTACATGTGATGTTGTCAATTCCAGTTAGGTAACAAGTTGTCATCGGTCGAAATAACTTGGATATAATGTGATTTCATATTAAAAGTACATACCTTAGAAGTATATTGCAGTAATTTTATAAGATTCTGAGCTATGTAATATATCAGTAATAATTATCTTGCCATATTGAAATGTTGCAGGTTCATGGAGTATGTTGCACAATATTGACAGCAGTTTTGTAAACTATTCCCTCATACATCTACATAATCTGAATTAATTTTCATTTAATTATTGTATTGTTTAGCATTATTGTTCTGTGTGACTTGTTTTCAACAATTTCAAAACTGTATTGCAACTGTGAATTGGTAAACCATATTATCAGCCATAGACATGATTTGTATCAGCAATAGACCAGATTTGGCTTGGAAACGTTTCAGCTGTTCCAATCATGGCAACTCTCATAGCCCAGACTATAGATGCCAATGTTTAATATTAATCAGGCATATATATATATTTGTACATTTTGTTGTTGTATTTTGGACGTGTAGGTGGAGGAGGCCTACTTCCTTACCCCTTGTATGCTTCGTCAGGAATCTCCAAAAGAAGTTGTCTCCTCTGGACGGGATCCCCGGTTGGTGAACACATCAGTCCTGTGCTTTGTCTTTACAGGAAAGTTCCTACCTCCTCCAATTTTCCATAGGCTTCTTGCTGCATGTGTAGCTAAATGGCAAGTCTCCAAGAAGAACGAAACATCAGAATACCTCATTTCCAGTGGCTGTTGTGTTTTCGACCTTGATCTTTTTCACAGATTAACTCTACACTGTAGAAACCATATTGTTTCTGCAAGGATTACAAGAATGGTAATTGATGATGTCAAGACCCCCGATAAAAAGTTGTGCACCAGAGTTAAAATGTTCATTACTGAGTGTCTCACGAAGATTATCTCCTACCTGGAGCAGAACTTACCATATGATCTGCGTATACATTGCCCAAGAATTTTTGTTGACTCTGAAGATGGCATGGTCAGTTTGTCGTCATTTGAGATGTGGCTTCCAGATGAGGTAACACATTACTTAATAAAGGAAAAGCAATAGTCTATTATTGCCTCCTCTCAAGGATAATGCTCTTTTGTAGTTATGTCTGTCTGGGTAAACAAGTGCCCCAGCTGTAGGTATGGTCACTGTACCATACCAGATAAAACTAGGAGAACAGTTTCCATGCAAGGAGGTTATAATATATTCTGTGCATCACATGACAGCAACACATGTCACAGTTTCCGTCTGGAAATGCTACAATGACCACTGTCATGTATAAATTGCAGGGTCATGGGGAAATGCATACCATCTTAAATAAATCCCTGTAGTTAGCTAATCAGAACTCGAGAATGTATCATGTGATGTACTTTAACTCCAAGGTACCTAGAAAAGCAGTCAATCTGCATTTCATATGTTGATTTTTGAATTTTTTATCAAACAAAGATAGACAAATGTATCTTCAAGCATATTAAAGTACGCATACTCAATAATATTTCCAGTTGTAAATTTGAGTTTGATTCCATGATTTAACCTTGATTTATGACATTGATTTTAAAAAAGTGAAAAGTCCACAATGTGGCATTATGTGTTTCATTAAAATGTGTGTACATGTAATTTATTTAGTTATATCTCATTCTTTGATTTAAATAGGCAACTTGGATATGGCAACTTTGATTTCTGAATGATATTTTTTAATCTCAGTGTGAAAGATTGGAAAAAAATATAGTTGCATTCCCTGTTATATAACAGCAATCTACACTTCCAAACTTTGTGGATAGCTTTTACTTAACCTGTACAGAAGAAACCCATGAATTTTTGGAGACAAACAGTAAATGGTCAAGGTCACTGCAACTGAAAGAAAAATTGTTCATGCACAATAACTTGAGTTCTCTGCCATCTATATTTGCCAAGATTCTGGAAGGCTTGCAGTTGAAGTAAGAAAAAACCTGTTGATTTTGGGGACAAAAGTTCAAAGTTCAAGGTCAGTGACTGAAAGAAGAAAAATTAGTTTATGCACAATAACTTAAGTTGTCCCATGTCTGTAGTTAACAAACTTTGTGGATGGTAACACTTGGAGTAAGAAAGAACTTTATTGATTTTGGAACAAAAGATCAAAGGTCCAGGTCATAGTGACTGAAGGAAGAAAAATATGGTTTCCGAAAAAGAACATTAGTTCTGCATCACATACCTCGACTAAACATTGTGGATGGGATAAGGAAAAATCATGGTCAAAGATCAAATGTCAGCGTTTGGTCTTGGACTGAAAGAAAAAAACTGGTTTTTGCACAAAAATATCACTTGTCTAATGTATTCCTTCACCAAAGTTTGTGAATGACTCACATGTTTTTATCATAAAGAATTGTATTGATTTGAAATCGATTTCACTGTGACTGAAAAAAGGAAACTAGTTTTCATATAATAACTTTAGTTGTAGACCATATACTTTGATCAGAGTTTGTGGAGGGCCTGCATTTAAGGCATGGAAGGACATTATTGATTTGAGGGCCAAAAAGGTCAAAAGTCAAGGTCTTGTTGGATCAGAGAAAGTGGGTTTTGTAGAATAACGTTTGCTCTAGATTATGTTTCTTGACCAAACTTTACAGATGGCTTACACTTATGGTAATAAAGACACCCATATATTCTCGGATGTAAAGGTCAAAGGTCACAGTCATGATAAGATATTTATGATTTCTGCACATTATGTTTGGTTTCAGACCATCAGCCATATCCTATTAGTTCTTACACAGAGGACTATTAAACATAGGGTGGGCGTATAATGTACTTTTGTGTTTGATGCTACATGGCACCATCTCAAATCAGTTACTGGATAAAGCCTGTATTTGTACTGCTGAAATTACAGCAATATTCAGAGCATTGATCTATATCAAAACTTCAGAAAAAACAAATATTGTTATTTGTTTGGATTCTCTTTCCATGTGGAAAGCCTTGCAAACCCTTAAATTTGACAACTGCTAATATCCCAAATTTTACAGAAGCATGATTTGCTCATATAATCTGGAAAACACATTCTGTAATTTTGGCTGCCCTGTCATGTTCTTATTAAGCGTAATGAAAAGAAGGATAAAACAGCCAACGCTGCCCACATATCACCCATTTGTTAATGGAGGATTCCATATTCTGACATTAAATATTATGTAAATTAACATGTTCTTCATACTTGGCAAAATATGTGGAATGAAAATTCCACAAAAGGCTTCAGATCATCAAACCCATCATTGGAGATTGCCATCCCTCAAATGGAACAAATTAGCGAGATGAGATGGTATTGTGTCAATCAATCAAGATGGCCACCACTATTTTGAATGAGTTTGATTATCATGCAGACCAATTTGAAGTTGGGACCAAGTCAAAGGTCACTTCTTTTATTTTGTATTTCCATGAACTGATGGACAAAGGGACTGTTTAGTTGCATTTCATCATACATGTTAAATGCAGGCACTCCGATATTGATTTAAAGGTAAACGGTTGTGACTGATTTAATCTGTTATGGCTCGTGAGAGTGACAACACAGATGAGTATGAATGGATGTTTATCAAACCTGATTTGTGGATATGTTCATAGACCTCAATATAAGGTGAAATGACATCGTGAAATAGATGGGATCAAAGCTGAACTGTCATGATTGTCAACCAGTGTTCAGGGGCATAGATATATATCAGCGTAACCAATTATTTTATTGGATTGACAACAACAATACTTTGTATAAAGACTGTTGAATGGAATAAATGTATGTGTGTTTGACCAACAGCCGATATCAAACTGATTGTTAGATCCACTCGTCATAGATCAGAAGAGCTTATGGGATGGCCTGTTGTCAGTCGTCTATCTGTTAGCTGGTCAGCACAAGATTATCAGGCAGTAATTAGGAGCATAGACATATATCAGCATAACCAATTTTTTATTGTATTGTTAACAAGAAGAGCCGATGGGATGGCCTGTTCTCAGTCATCAGTTTATCTGTTAGGTAGCACAATTTTGTTATTGCTATCTCTGAAACTACTTAGAGGATTGACATGAAACTTTACACACAATGCTATGTTTAAAAATGGAGAAGTTAACCATGCATTAAAAGGGAAACCCTGTTCTGTTCTTCTATCTGAACAAACTACAATAAACATTTTCTTTACACTATCTGCATTAGTGTGATGGTCAGCTAAATTGTTATTTTAACTGTATGCTTATTTATTAATTCTCTGGGTGTTGTAATACTATTGACCTTCCTCTTTCTTTAGGGACACGATCCTAATTCACCCATAACACGTGAGCACATTAATCATGCTCGCCTCCGTATTGCTCTTGCAACTGTTTGTGGAAATGCCCTGAGGGACATGCTCCTTACCAACTTTCCTGTGCCATATAAAGACATTTACCAAGCAATCTTCAACAACCAAGCCAATTTAACAACGGGACGCAGAAAATGTCTTCTTAACCCGGATCAAATTCAGGTGGTTTTCCCAGATCCTCAGGTCCGGAAACCAGGAACAGTGGACAAGTTTGACCTTTCCTTACTATATACATTGATCAGAAATGTCAGCACAGTTCCTGCTCCAGTAACAGGGTGGGGAAATGATCCAAAAGATCAGCCAAGGGACATCAGTCTAGGAGCTAGTGTTGAGCGAATTCGTTTATATAGGAATCATATCAGTGGTCATTCTGTGGATGGACAGATTAGCCAGCAAGATTTTGAGAATTATTGGAACAAGTTTGATGCTGTGCTTCGTGACATTGAAACTGTAATTGGTAAACAGGTCTACAGGCTAGAGTTAGAGAAACAAAGGAGACAGGTGATCTCAGTCTTTGATGCCTGTTAGGTACAAATTAAATGCATGAAGCTAGAGCAAAAGGTACAAAGGAAAAGTACAGTGTGTATGAAATGATGACAGAGCATAAATAAAGCTTATCGTGAACAATGTGGTGGAAAGATGGGTTTCGGCTTTAATCACCAAATGTTTTTCTATGAAGTTTACACTTAAAGGCTTTCTGAATACTTCATGGAAGTATGTAACAGTGGGATATCAATATTTAATGTGAATTCATGGCAGTATGTGCTGTTGGGTTGGAGAGTATACCCATTTCTTTCAAAATGGACTCTTCCCGGTATGTAAATATGGTATCATCATATCATGTGCACATAATAATTACATCACAGTTTTATACAGTGATAAGAAATTGATATTTCCTAATGTGTTATATTGCTTGATAAAAGTATTCATTAAGTGATTTTTAAATTACAGATAACAATTGTACCTCTATGAAAGTGGCTAATACTATTACTGTTACAAGAATGTTTTCATTTATAAGGTTTATGCTATTATTTTCCCGATTTCCATACAGTAAATAATGTAAGATTCTTTATTTTTAAGGCTGCATCAACTTATCTTTGATAGGCCCAATCTGTTTACAATCAGATCTCCACTGTCCTTCATGTTAAAAAGTGGAGATATGATTTTAATCAGATTGTGACAGACCTTTAACAAAGGCACATTTTTGGCCATAGAGGCTTTTACAATGATGTATATGTTTCATCGTCTGCATTAAATGGTGTCTGTGGTAGTGGATATTTTGACAAATGGTACTATACATATATAAGTGAATTAAAGTATCTATGATAACTTTCATTTTTGAGGCACTAAACCATGGACATTATATTATAGTTTTAAGTGTCTGTTTACATATTGTATTGAATTCTGACATGGAAAACTAAATATAAAACTATCTTTCCATACAGCATATACAGTTATCGACTTTGTTTTAATTACACTGTAGCAAGTTCTAGTGCTTAGATGATATGAAACATTCAGCCTACTTTTTTCCAGACTCAATTCTTAAAGCACATGGGATTTTTTTGTAAGTGGAAACTGCTTATGACAAGGACTGTATGTTTTTTTGTCAGCTTTGACACATCCGAGATTATTACCTACGTGAAATAGGAATGCTTGACTGGTACCAGCAGAAATGTCCCTAAAATACATAATTCCATGCCAGGAGTGACTACTGTATGTGGCCATAATTATAGCCCAGCATTGTTTATAATCCCTTGTCCAGAGTCACTACTGTATGTGGCCATAATTACAGCCCAGCACTGTGTATAATCCCTTGTCCAAATTCACTACTGTATGTGGCTATAATTATGGACTAGCATCACAACATGAGAACCCTATAGGATTAATTGAGAACTATATTATGTGGTTATATGCACCGTCGTTTGGATGTGTATGTGGTAGACAGAAATACAAGACAACAGCGTTGAATATGGAGGAACACAAGGCAATGATAGTGACGACTATGGAGATATAGTAAATATCAAGCTTCTTGTTAAAGTATTAAGTAATGTAGATTGAACAATTGTATTAGTTTCAAATATCTAAACATTTTTATTAATGATGTTCTCAATTCTTTAAAGGTGTTTTTGCCTACCACTGTAGTGGCAAATCATGGCTGCTGTGATATTTGTTTGCAAGCAAAATTACTTCTAAAGTAATTACCTTAAGTTGTACATGATACGCAGATAACTATAATTCTCACGTGACAGATGTTACGTTGTTTTCAGGAAGCTATACAGTAAGAAAAACAACGAATAGGCCTTGAATGACACTTAAACCAAGCACTGGAGATTGATTTACTTGAACAGCATGTCCACAAATTCAGAAGAACTCGACTTAATTGTTATCCTACCTGTTACCTCAATTTACGGATTGTTTCTTTACGAATTATTGAAAATTATTTAGTGTTATTCTACCTATCATTTTTGTGTCAACTGCATTATGTTTCAGGTAACAACATCAGCGGGCAGGTAACATCAGCAGCTAAATCACTATAATATCAACATGTTTGTTGCAGAAGCACATATAATTTTTTCTTAAAAGTCTTTTTTCCAGAGAATGGATTAGCCAGGACATAATGATTCACCATGATAAATATACTCAATGTACATATATGATTTTTGCAGAAGAGCTTATGCAATGGTCTTATGTCCATTTTCCACTATCCATTATTCATCAGCCATTAGCACTTAGTTGTTATCTCTACTCCTCCTAAACTACTGGTGGAATTGCCACAAAACATCACAAGCACATTCACCCGACGGTCTACTTGCCCTATATGAAAATGTTAACCCTCGGACATCCAGTAAAGTCACCATGGTAGCCGTCTTAAGAAGCTTGTTATTGTTACCACTCCTGAATGGACAGTTATATTGACGATGGAATTTAACTAGCTAGAGGATTTTTAACAATATTCAGTTGGTTGCAAATGGAAAAAGTGCCAATCCGGCATCAAATATATCAGCCATCTTGAAAATCTGGTTATCGCCTCTGGTGAACACATGGTCATATCGGCATGGGTTTGCACTGAAAGACTTGATATGATGTAAAGCAGGTCGTAATTGAAGATGGTTCTAATCTGGCACTAAATATGGCTGCCATGAAAATGTTGTTACCGCTACTCCCCAGAACAGATGGTCATTATGACATCGCTATTTTTACTAAAAAGAACTTACAATGCCTGGTTATAAAATAAAAATGGTGCTGATCTAACCTACAACGTGAGTAGTATGGTAGGGGTTCTGGGGGTCATATCCTAATTATATAGGCGGCAAAAGATGTACATTGCTGAGGCGATATGGGGTCAAGTGAGAAATGATAGTGGCCATAGTTTGAACAAATGGAATCGGCTAAAACACGGTATTGGTGCTGATAAAGGAATTTTCATGTTATATGCATGAAATAGAAAAATTAAACAAGATATGAACCAATTTTAAAGATTGGTAAGCCTGGCATATACCTCTCTTACTTTCCTGAAAATTTCAAGAGGTTAGTGTAACCCATTGTTGAGATATGCATGGAAACAAGCTCTAAAAATGGCCATTTTTGAGCGTTATGTAGTCTCACTCGAAAAAAGCTTGAATATAAAATAGAGAATTCTCTAAATATCATACTGAAATTATGCATTTATTGGTCTGGTTTTATGCGGAATTCTATCCTGCAAATATTGCTTCTTGAATTAAAGAAATCGGTAAAATATTATGGATTTTATAAGCAAAATACCGTCAGTAGAAGTTTTGTTTCAACACTGAAATTCAAACACTAATCTGTTGTTATATGCCAACATTTTGTACAAAATAACATTCATTATAAAGTATAAATCCTACAAAGGCTCATGTGTATCCATGTGATGTCCAAGTTGGCCAAAATTGGTGGTGCTGTATTGTACCATTAAAAAACAGCAACTCAATAAAAAAAGTTACAGACACTACACAAACAGGTATAAAAATGAAAGATAAAAGTATTGTTCTACTTGTCATTAAAACATTGTTTTTTCTCAATAGAAAGTTCCATCCTTATGTGATGTAATGTTGCATCATCTATTTACCTCTGCAGCCAAGAGCAAAAAAGTGATGCAATAACTCTCTTGATTGAATATTGCATCATTCTTGCAGCACTGTCTGTTTGAGTAATTTACTACAAGACAATGTAACCTGAATTTCTTATCCTAGAAGAAGCTGCCTAATTACTTTTTCTGTTCTTTACCGTGGTACATCCCTAAGACATGGGAAGACGACAAAAGCAAACCTCTGGGAACAACTCTGGTAAGTTTGTATTGAATGGTAAACCACACTCTTAAATTGTAGTGTCTGTAACCAATATCCCCTTTTTATACTGTCTATGACTTTATCCCTGTTTTTTTTTAAAAAAATGAAGCCAAATTATGTTTCCTATTACAGTATTGATGTGTAAGGCTAAATTTTGACATATTGTCTGTCTGCAATTTGTAATATTTTGGTATATTTATAGTTTCTTTCATCTAGATTTCTGATAACAGGCAACATTTTCAGTGATTTCTTACAATATGCAATTGAAACTGAGTATTTTTGCATTCCATATCATTAGACTAGTAAATTCAAACAGAAATATTATGAGAATTCAATGAGCTCAGACTTAGTATTGGATACATTGCTGATATTGTCAAATGGTTACAGACACTACTAGACATGTGAATTGACCCGACTATTGTTTACATTATTAAGGAAAGTGTGCAATCATTGTAAATGCTAGAACATTGAATAATCATCAGGTTTTATGCTATTTCTTTTTCAATCAGATACTTTTCTTTAAGAATCTACAGGTTATTCCAGTTTGCTTATGTATGAAAGCATATTGCGTACTCATTACAAGTATGTTTTGTAAAGTCTAAATTTCATCCGTATACATAGAGGAACAAAAATGAGAATGAAGTTGTTTGCTTTTAGGAAGCAAAGATAAGCCAGAAGAAGATGAACAGAAGATTAAAGCTAGAAGGGAGAAGACGAGGCTAAAGGTACAAGCCTGGAGAAAAAAACAGAGGGAAAATAAGGCGAAACATGAGGAGCTAAAAAGGGTTGATAGAGAAAGAAGAAAAGATGCAAGACTACTAAAAAAACAGCAATCACTTTTCGATTCAAATCTTCAACAAGAATTAAGAAGGAAAAAACGTGAAGAAATGAAAAGGTATCGCCAGAAAAAGAAAGAAAAAGCAGCCCTGGCAATATCGGTTAATAAGAGTGTTGATTTAAGAAGTCCGAAAACTGCTGAATTAAGTAGAAAGAAGAAAGAAGCTGTGAAAAGAACCCAAGCATGGAGAATGCGTATCAAACTGAATGAAAGTATACAGCAAGAGTGTATTCAGACTGATTGTGAAATAGGAAATACTGGGTCAGCCAGAGATTCACCAATGAATAAAGTGTTACCTAAAGCAACTCTGTACAGACAATTAAAAAAGGTAAAGGAAGTATTACCAAATACCCCAAAGAGAAAAGCAGTCATCATAAGTAAATTAATTGAATCTCCATCAACATCAAAGTTTCTAAATAGGAATATAATGATAATGACACCGGATTGCAGAAAAAAAACTTGAATTGACAGATACTGTTATACAATCTGTGTCAGAGAGCATTTCAGAAGTGAAAACAAGGAAAGGGGGTGCAAAGAAACATGCATACAACATCATTTGTGACGCATTACTGAAGAAATATAAAAGACACAGACTAAAAAAAAGTATTTCAAAGTATCAGTGAAAGGGCAAAAACCTAGTTCTACATGGTGGGAGACGAAACAAAGAAAAAGAAGAAGGGATGCACTTAACTCTCCATTAAAGAAATCTGTGATAGATTTTTTTCTAAGTCCAGAAATCAGTAGGGAAGTGCCTAATAAACGTGAAACTGTGAAAGTAAGAAAAGGTGGTCAAAAAGAAATACTTCAAAAACATGTGATGACTATGACATTAGAAGAAGCCTACAAAGACTACAAGTTAAGGAACCATAGTCACAAAATAGGATTAACTTCATTTTCTAAATTGAAACCAGTGAATGTTAAAAAGGTGTCTGAAACAAGCAGAAGATCATGCTTATGCCAAAAGTGCTGTAACGTGGCCCTAAAAAGTGAGGCACTAACAAATGTAAAAAAAGCAGTGAAAGAAAATGGAGATTTGGATGAAATTTCAGTAGATAAGAAAAGCTTAAGTGATGCTACTTTTTGTAAATACGACACCAATCCAGCTATTAAATGTTTAAGAAGAGAATGCAAACAATGCGGTGTGAAATGTTTGCAGAGTTACCTTAAACCATTTGTTGAAAAGTATAGTGACAGGCAGATATCATGGCATCAATGGGAAAGTATAGAAATAGCAAAAGATGATAAAGTAAAGCGTTGCGTCTCCTGTGTTTCTCTAAAGAAACAGACATAAAAACATTAATTACATGCTTAGAAACTGACATGCAAGAGTATCCAGAGCACGTTTTCAGGGCCAAATGGCAACAGCAACAGATGGGAATTTGTGTTGATAGAATTGGTGAGGGTTCTATTGCTATGGTCATGGACTTTAGTGAGAACTATGGGTGTGTTTTTCAAAGTGAAGTACAATCTGGATTCTTCGACAGGAACCAAGTTACAATACATCCAATCATGTGTTACTATACAGAAAAACAAGGAGAAAAAGAATTCAAGATAAAGCATGCCATTATTGGCATCAGTGAAGAAACCAAACATGATGCAGACTTAGCTATCACTTTTGAGAACAAAGCTATAGAAATTCTGAAGAAGAAAGGTGTGAAAGTAGAGGAGATCCATGAGTGGACAGATGGCTGTGCTGCCCAGTATAAGGGGAAGAAAGCCTTTGCTGACATAAGTCTGAGGAAAAAGCCATCTGTAACACGAAATTATTTCGAAACATCACATGGAAAGAGTGTTTGCGATGGTCTCGGTGCGACAGTCAAGAATGCTTGCTACAGAGCTGTAATCAGCAATAGAAAGGTGATAGGTTGTGCAGAAGATGTATATCATTTCTGTACAGAGAAACTGAAAATGGAAAATACAGATAATGAAGCTAAAACAGTTTCGAGAAGGGAGTTCATCCTTGTTAAAGATGTTGAGAGAAATAGAGAAGAAACTGATGTGCAAACACTGCAAGGTACAAGAAAATTACATGCTGTAAAGTCAGGAAGCAATGATTATGAACTGAGCATAAGAAATCTGAGCTGTTATTGTGAGCAATGCATGAAGGTTGACGGGAGATGCAACTTCAGCGAAAATGTTAATGCCTGGGAAATGAGTAAGTTAGTACTCAATAAAGAAGTCAGAAAGGAAAACAACTTAAAGACAAGAATCCATCAACAATAGAAAATAATGACAAGAAAAGAAAACAAGGAAGTAACCAGAAAGATCATAACTCAGCAACAAGCGAAAAGCCTAATAAGAAACGGAAGTCAACAGAAAGACAAAACATTGTGACAAAGAAGATCAAAGTTGACAAAAAAGCACCAACCAACACAGAGAAACCAATAGAGAAATACCACCCTGGAGAATTTGTTGCTGTAGGACTTAAGCCAAAGAAGGGACCTCTAGATGTATACTTAGCAGAAGTAATAGACATTCTTCATAACGAAGTTAGACTTAAATACATGAGAAAGTCTGGCAACATGTATGTTTGCCTGAAAAATGATGATATTCACAAGAGGCTCTAGATGCTATCTTGTACAGGGTAAAAGCTCCACAAATAGTCAATGAAAGGGGTCATTTCAAGTTTAATGCAGCTGAATTGTCTAAGCTCAAGTCAAATCTGGAAAAAAAAGCCGAATGTGTTTATAGGGTCAAAAGAGTTTATAGGGTAAAATAAGGTTTATAGGGTCAAAAAGGTTTATAGGATCTAACGGTAATGGTTGTATAAACAAAAGCCTAGACATAGACAAACAAACAAATAAACATATAAACACAATTTGTTTGGCAATCAGTGAGTAGTATTTCTTTTCTAAAAGATGTGGGTGACCCTAAAAAGGATGGTTTTTATTTCTTCTTCTTCTACTTCTTTCTCCCTGACCACCATTTATTCCACGATATTTTCAAAGAGACTATTACTGTAGGTTCAACTTAAGTTCTTCTTTTTCCTCATCAGGGATCCAATCTGAGTGGCCTAATCTTCTACATTTTCCTGGACCTTTATCCAGTTAGCAATAAAGTGATTATAGTCCCTTTCTTTCTTTTGGTGCTCTTTTCTCTCCTTTGCCAACCACTTCCTCCTTCATGACTTTTCTTACAAGAGCCTTTGCTGTTGTAAGTGCCGTCATCTCCCTTATAACACTACTAATGGACTGGTAAAACCAGAGAGCCTCTATCTGTTCTAGAAGATACTTCACCCCCTCCATCAAATCCTTTGCTTCCTTCAACTTCCCCACTCTACAGGGTTGAACTGTTGTCTGCTGTTTAGTTGACGCCCAGGTAACCTTAATTTCTATCATTTCCTCCACCATCACTTCTTTTACAGGGCTCTTTGCTGTTTAAGAGCTGCCACTTTCCTTATAACAAGGTGCAGAATGTAGAGTCATCGAGTAACGCCAATAAGCATCTATCTGTTCTAGGAGGTACTCCACCCCTCCATCAAATCCACTGTTTCCTTTAAATTCCCTACTTTGCTATGTTGGGTGCTTGCCATCCTTCTTCTTTTTTAAATTGACTATGAATGGTACGACTAAAGAACGTGTCGCTTTATATGCTTGAAGCACGCACGTGAAGGAAAACATCTCTCACACACAAATATATAAGGGAAATGATCTCTTTGGTGGGGAAAAGACAAAGACATACACAAACATACACCAAGCATACAAACACAAATATTTTTGGCAATAGGATTAGCATCTCTCTTTTCTAGAGATGTGGGTGGCTCTGAAAAGGGCTGTTTTGTTTAGTACACCTGGTGATGCCCTCACCTCCCAGGTCTGGCACCAAAAGTACATCTCCCACTCGATCTGTCTCCACCCCAAGGATTGATAGAGACTGGAAATGCTGGGGGGAGGAGGGGGCGCTGAGTGACTTCACTGTCCCAATCTTCTGTTGGATGGACTGTACAGGTTGTTTGCCTTCTCCTCCTCTCAAACTGTACTCGACATACTTTTGGATGATGTTGTGGTTGCTGCCGCTGCTGTGGTTGCTGTTGCTGCTGCAGAGAAGAGGGAGGATGCATAGCTGTAGCGTCCCAATATTTTGTTTGAATGACTGTGAATGTATGTCTCTGTTGTTGCTGCTGTGGTTGCTGCCGCTGATGTGGTTGCTGTCGCTGCGGCTGCTGTGTCCTCACCATGGGCTTGACAGCACAGTTGGGACGTGTCATAATATGAGGCAGCAGCTTTTTTGTCTCTTGCTTCTTCCTTTTTATTGACCTCTTCTTCCTGCATTTTCTTTATCTCCAACACCTCCAGTTCCTCTAGGTGCTGACGGACATAATCCAGGTGTGCTCTGATTTCTCTCAGCTTTTCGGGTGTACTGCTCATTTTTTAGTTGTTGACGAATCAGCGAGGTTGGTCTGACTGATTGATGTTTAAATTATTGACGTATATCGGCCATTTACGTTGCTACCCCGAATGCGCGCACAGCACGCTTATTCAGGGATTATACCTGTACATAGGAATGGAGCCACCATCTACAGGATTGATGGTGTGCGCAAAGCGCACTAATTAATTAAATGTCTGGAGTGGAAAAGGTTGCACTGACTCTGCAAGGGGGGCACGAAGCGGAACGAAAGAACTGAAACGCCATAGATGTACATGATCAAATTCTGCCCAGTTAACTGAATCGGGCTGTCCCTAACAACCAATTGTATGTTAGCCACATATTGAAATTGAAATCAATCTAAACAGTTTTATACATTTTACTAATTTCTACCACTTTTAGAATTTGGTGTACATAGTGTACATTAATTGTTTTCAAAAACTTGATCAATACCAGGTTAGTATAACCCATTAATTGTTTTTTAGTGATCTTACTTAAGTAATATTGAGTGATCATTTTGGAACGGTGTGCACATGGATCGTATTTGCGTATTAAAAGAGTTATTATCGAATTGGGTTTTCTGAGCCGAAAAGAAAACCCTTTGGCAAGAGATACAATTCTGGTCCGACTGCCTTAGTTACTTAATTTACATTATACTCTCGTTCTGCCATTCGGACATGTGCAAGTGGTTAATGGGTGCACAACGCCCTGATTAATTATTACACACCACTCCCTCACAGCATGGTTTCCCAACTTTGAAGGTTCATTGAAGGCACGATATGGGAAGGTGTGTAAGTTATTCATCAGATGAGTTGCCGGGATGCGATCCCATCTAACGCATTACTGCGTGCACCGCATGCTGATTAATTGTATGTCTGGAGAGGAAGACTGCACAGTCTCGGCAAGGAAAGCTCGAATCTGCATGGAAATACTGAAACGGCACGAACGTACATGATCGAATCGGGCTGTCCTTAAAACCAATTATGTGTTAACCACATGTTTAATTATGACAATCCTGCGAGTTTCAAATTTCATTATTTAATAAATCTCCATTCAGATAAACATTGTGTGTACATAGTGTACATATTAGTATCCAAACATAATACCAATCCGTGAGTAAAAGTTACTCGTTTCTATTTAGTATCAGGTACATTTATAACTTTCATAGTTGTAAAATTTGACATCGGTGGTTCCAAATTGATCAAATTTGTGTGTGTGTGTGAGGAGGGGGGGAAGGGGGGTTAGTATAATAGAAAGCGGTTTTCAAAAATTTCAAAGTAAAAACCCCATATAGTCAGGCAATTTGATTAGCAGTATCTGGTCCCTGATACGTCTGTCTGGTGTTAATGCAGGTTGAGTACGTCCATATAGTGATTCCAGGATCGTAACCGGTTCGCCTTCTTTGTGCTACTGTGTCAGCCATCTCAATATTCGATTTCCTTTTGCTTCCCGAAGTGGTCTGACTGGTGAACGCCACGCGTTATATGCTTGAAGCACGGACGTGAAGGAAAACATCCCTCACCCAAAAATACAACCCTCACACAGAAAACACAAACAGAAATATGACGGACCTAGAATAAACTATTTTTCTCGTTTTTACATGTGTTTTACACAAGGGTAAGGGAGCGTTCATAGACACACTCAGTACATACACACACAATTCAACAACACACTTGTTTTATAAGGGAAAGGGTATTTTGGTGAGAAAAAGACGAAGACATACACCAAACATACAAACACAATTTGTTGGCAATAATGATGAGTATCTGTCTTTTCTAGAGACGTGTGTGGCCCTGAAAAGGACCATTTTGTTTTGGTGAGTGACCTTATGGTGTAACACCTGGGAGCACGGTCATGTCTCACCACTGGCCTCAGCACAGTACAAGGCCATCTCATTTTGAAAGAGAAGTAGAACTCCTCTGTATCCATCTTACACTCCACTTCTTCTCCTTCTTGCTGCTGTTGTTGTTGAGTCTGCTGCTGCTGCAGTCTTTGCCTCTCCTCTCAATGTTCTTTTTTAAAATTTATTTCTTCACACAGGACAGCTTCCACCATGCCCTGTGCCATTTTCAAGAAGAGGGTCTGACTGGTGAATGCATCATTTTATATGCTTGAAGCACGGACGTGATGGAAAACTCCGAATCGGGACACGGACGTGAAATAAAAAATGACCTTGATCAATAGAGAGAAATGTGATATAACATGTGCCTATGACTAAGATCGATAGAGAGAAATGTGAAAGAGCATGCATATACCATTTTGTTTTCAATAAATAAACAAGACAACACCATTTTTTCAAAAATCAAAATGTTTCATATTAAGAAGAGAAAAGAAGTCAAATACAAACAAACAAACAAACAAAGAAACACTATTAAACATGAACGTATTTACAGGGTTGACAACGTTGTGGAGTCAAACGTGACTTCCACTGATCTAAGACACTGTCATTTGGCTATAGATGCACACTACGTTTCTGAGCTAAAGACAAGAGATAGCTGTAATACTCAGAAAACCATCTTTCTATTTTATTATCGTTTCTGGAGTACTCACGATCAAAACGAGTCACTAAAAGTTCTAAGGGAATCCAAGACTGCGTTGATAAAGAAAATACACACAATATTGTCCACACACTATGGAATCTGAACCTTGCAAACTTACATTAGTGAATCGAGTAGAGACAGCATTTTGTCTCATACAATCAATGATGTCTTCCAAAGGAGGTACTCCATAAGAATCAAAATACTGCACACTGTGATCGTTGGGAAATAAGGCCGCTACCCAATGGGTTCCTGGTCGATAATTGTCGTCTGTGTTGGTGACATAGGCTTAAACGTAATTTAGTTTTCGATAAGGAAGTTCATTTTTAGCACACACCACAGGATCCCAAGGATCTGTGTACGAACTGTAAGTCAACAGGTAATGAAGTTTCTAGGTATCCATTGTTTCATTGTTTTTCATATGTTATAATAAGTCATCAATTCACATCTGACTTTTTCCTTGAAAAGTTCTGTCAAGTAAGTCGATGAATCACGGGTAGTCTCTGTACTCTGTTGCAAGAGAACTTCATTACATTTGGTCTCCAGAGAAGTCAATAGAGGTAATGAATGATCACGCAAGTCTTTATACCACTTTCTCAAAATCTTCTCCTCTGAAAGGAGAGACCATTATTCATCCAGATACTCATCCAACTTTTCTTCTGAACTCATCAACGATACATGTGTCGTGTTGTTTCTGACTAGGATGATCACTTTGACGCCCATAACAATGTTCTCTGTTTAGACTTGTAATTATTTTTGCCAAATCCTGAAGCAAAACAAGAGACTAGATGTTTTTCTTGTTCTGGCCATCTTGACATCATGACTGTATTTGTGTCTTCTTCACTTGTGGTTTGTGACTGCTGCTGTGGTAGTTCTGGATCAAAGATATCCTCATTGCCTGTCCCCATAGGTATTTCGTGTTCCATCATTTCTAATAGTCTAGAATCACTTCTCTTAGTTTGTTACTCAAGTACAAATCCAAATTCGCTGAACAACAAATTGATACAAGTATTGACGGGGGCTACTCTGTCATCTTCCCCAGGATTGGTGTTGTCCACTTTGAGAACTTTGACTTTCAGGTACAAGTGACTGTCATTCAGATCGATTTAATCTTCATTTTGTCCTTTGATTTCAACTTCGATAGAGGCTGAGGTAGCCAAAGACGATACAGGATGAAATTCTACCCACTGGGATTCTTGCGTCGTCATCATGGTGGGTGTCAAGGCAAACAGATAGAGTTCTGACTTGGAACATTCACAAGAACCTCAGTACATCATTTTTTCTGTTAGTATACAAATAAGTCCAATTCTCGGACTGCTCCTGTTCTTTTTTTATTATTCTTTTTCTGAACAACATGTTTATGAGATCTGAAAGGGTTTGAATATTTCTTTTGGCCCTGTCCTTGCTGTGACGTTGAGCAAGAAGTAATGATCGGACCAGAAGTGTGAAGCTAAATTATAGGGGTGACTCGGCCACCCAAAATATATTTTCCAGTTTGCAGCAACGCATATTTTCCTGCTCTCATAAAGACTTCCTTAGGATTTTGCTTGTCGATGAGGACGTTTTGAAGAAATTCCTTTCCTTGCGTCAAAGCGGCAGCTTTTAAATCATGCAATACTCTATTCACCATGGGTTTTAAGATAGGTGCTACCGTACAAAAAGCTGATTTTAACATATCTCCTAAACAATGTTCTTGTTGTCGAGCGACTCCTCGGTACACATATACATCTTGTTTTACAATTCACTGGAGAATCGTTTTCAAAAATGTAGTTTCACCGTGACTTTTCCTTTGGAGAATAATATATTTTGTCCAAGATCTCCTTTTATATTTATGTTGACGCTGTCAAAATACGATTTACTGACAGGAAGATAATGAAGATGTACAAATTCACGGTGAACGTGATAGGTGTTTCCACCTTCCTCGTAAGCAGCGATGGCAGAATCCATTTTGAAAAAAAATGTCTCTCAGTAACGAAGCAAAGTGTTTCCCACCACTTTGTACCCGACAACATCGGAGTAAACAAACAATAAATTGAGTCCTTAGTTCGATTAAAAAGGGTGGCTAAAATATTTGTAGAATTGATCGTTGTTGTTGATGTTTTTTGAATAATGAGCCATGTTTAATATTTCCACCCAAAATAGCAAACAAATCGATCAAACACCATCACTTTGTTTTCAGAGGTGACTTCTTCGGGGGCAACGATGGTACAATTGATTGTAAACTTTGACCAGACGTGGTAACACGTCGATGTACTTGAGAGTGTGTTGATGTGTAAAATATTTGCACGTGTTCTTTCAAAGTTCTTTGAAAACGTTCACGACACTGGCTTTTGTTTCAGGATTTTCAGTGGTAAAAAAATGAATGTGTCATTGTTTCAATTCTTTTTGAAAAGCTTGGTTCAGAAATTCGGTGGCTTTCTCTGCTTGCCATCATAAAGGGTGACAACTACTTTTTTCAAAACCAGTTTAAAAGCTTGTACTAACTCTGAACTGGTTTTAGAAGTCAAAGGAATGACCCAAACTGATTTTGAAAACACGTCAATGACACAAAGCAAATATTTGTAACCACGATTGTACGCAGCCAAATGAGAGACATTCGCTAAATCTGCTTGCCATTGATGATAGATGCCAGCAATTTTGGTTTGACTTTTGGAAAATTTTCGTCTAATAGGTTTGTGTAACGTATACATCAATTGTTCTTGTAACCATTGACGTACCACTGGCAAACATACACTTTTCAGTTTGGTTTCAGCAGCACGATACAATTTTTGAACTCCGTAGTAAACAGCAACATGTGCAGGATTGTAGTAAATGCTAGCTAAAAGTGTCTCCATGATAATTGGATTGACAGTGTCGCTCCTTAATAAGTCACCCGCTATTCGATACTACTCATAGATTCGTGTGGTATTGGTGGTTTGGTTGAAGTTTGACGTGTTCGACGAGCACTAGGAGTCGGTTGTGAAATGGTAACTTTTTTTCTTGATGTCTTGTTCACTTCTGTCTTCCCTTTTTTTCTTTTTTTTTCTTCTGCTGAAGAAGGTGTTTGCATCATCTTTTTGACCCAAGTTTTCATTTATTCTCGTTGGGCGTATGGAAGGGTGTCAACAAGGAACCTGCAATCTTACTAGTTATTGGAGCAGACGGAGTTTAAAACACTGTTCATGTGTCTTCTTCTTCTGTTATCCCCGTTTGTTTTCGGGCATGAATTTGTTTCGGTAGACTAATCCACACGCTTTAGCGAGGGTACAATATTCCTTCAAAGGATCGATTCCTCCGTGATCTAGAAATAATTGTCGAAATTTTCCATTGCAACGGCGTAAAATGTCCACATCCGATTGGCAGTATCTCAACATTTCTTCTTGAAAGTCAAATGGCTTTGAAAAGTGACCGTGGTAAAAAGCATAGAATGCTTCTCGTTCTGTGTGGATACTGTCAGTGTCATAATAGGAAACGTCAGGCAAATGAAGGAGCACGACGTGTTGATTAGCTTCGGTATTGAAAAAGTGTGGAAAATAGCATTTTGCAATTTCTGTCATTCAAAACGTTTTATGCATTCTACTCAAAGGCATAGCTAAATAACTCATGGAATCTTTAAACTGTACTTGTCCCACTTTCATGTAGATGAGTTTGGCTCGGTTCATGGGGATATATGGTACCTTGTTCTGAATAATATTTTAACAGAAAGTGTCCATCGTATCCTACGAAATTGTGAGCCATGACTGTAGAATATTGTTGACAGTCCCCGTAACACTGGATGTTCTCTTCGCTCCAAGTGTCGTCTGTAGGATCTAAAATCCATTCGGCAAAACTCGGAAAGAGAGCGGTGTCCTTAAAATATTTTTGTCGCGTCCTCCTGGAATCTTACTACAATGGTGACAGTGAAAATGGATAGGTTCTTCCATGCACTTCTCACAAGCTCCGATAAATTAAATCTACACAGAAATTAGGGACATGAAAACCAGTCTCTTGCGTACATTCAAAGTCAAAAACGAAAAAAACCCAATCGTTTCTTCTTGTGCTGATCTTCCTTGATGTCTTCCTTCAGTCCATTGTCATATTGTTTAATGTAACATTGATGTTCAAGATCCACGATTTGGTCACAAAAACGGCATCTTTGATTTCTGGGACAAAAGTGTTTCTTTGAGTTATTGGTTCAAATAAGATATACACAAGTGGACCACAATCTCAATAATTCGCAGGCTCTTTTCTGTTGGTCAACTTATTTCATACAATGTTGTTTGTAACAAGATGGACTGACAAAGGTTCGCTTGCAAGAAGAGCAACAAATACGTTAATTTCCTTCATGAATGCATGGTTTGAACGCTAAACAGAACCTACTTCTCTCTCCACATTGAATGTGTTGGTTGCAAGTGATAACTCGTCGGTCACATTTCTCGAAGTAGTAAGAGTATCCAAGAAATCATGCGTAACTAGTAATGGCATCGGAATGTTCTTGATGATGATACACGTGAATGTATTTTCAATCTGGGATCAGTTCCTCGAAAAAACAGAGCTCCGTGAACGACTTAAGGGTATACTTTCAACGTATGATGAGGAGCCAAGACGTTTTTGCATTTCAAGAATGCCACACACGGTCTCTTTGGAAATGACCGCTTTCTGTAGCATGAGTTCTGCTTCTCTTTCTTGTTTGGCTCTGTCCGATTGTCGAATGCATTCCTTTGTTTGTTTATTTCCCCGTCATTTAAATATGTTCTAGTCAAGAATTCTTCTTGGTTTTTGTGTTTAGTGTTTGTTATGCGGATGTAAAATTTTTTCTTCCCCTGACGAAGAGTTTGTTTGGCTCGAAATGTTTGGAAAATGTTTCGTATTTGCGCTGTTAAAATTTTTTTTGTCATTATGTATATATTTCCCACACTTTCTCCTGGATTAAATTGATTTTTTCAAGGTTCATTTATGACCCTTACTGAATGGAATTTTAAAAAATGTCTTCAAAAACATGCATATTTAAAACTAAATGTTATTTCCATTTGACATATGACCATGTACTAAACTACAGGATGTATGACCAGAACATGTATAACTATTGAAATTCATGTATATTTGCATTAAACTCACTTAAATTTACAGAAAAAAGATGTTTATTTTGCTCTGCCTTACTGCATATGTTGGTATGAAGAAAGTTTTTAGGAAAGGGTTGTTGTAAATTTTGACAAAGGGCCCATACAAAGTATATACCTTTGTATAAAAAGGACTGAGTTTTTAAAAAAAAAAACAAAAAAACATTAATGACAAAGATGTTTAACGATAATGATGATGTAGTTTCCAGTGTTAAGTACCAAATAATAAGCAAGGATTTATCCCAATAAATTTTCGTTAACATTATATATTATACCGGGAACTGGGAAATAAGCTTAATTATTTTTCTCTTAACGTTATGGAGATCAAACATCGCAGAAAACTCTCTGACATGTCGGTACAATGTGATGCAAGACTGGTCTTCATATCTTCTACATAAGACATCAATATGGAGCTGACTACAGAGTAACCAGTCTATATGACCAGTCTGATCACACCTAAGTGCTTGGACTGACTATACAAATATGTTAACTGCAAGCACCTAAATGATCCATACTGCATTGTACCTCAACTGACTGAAGAGTTCAGCAACCTCCAGAAATTCCAGTCAATTCAATTATCTACTCAATTGTGTATTTTTTCTACAATCAAGTGGCAGCTAAAACATTCCTGGCAAAAATTAAAGAACTTTCCTGGACAGGAACAAATCTATTCTTTCTTCTGACATTTTTTAGTGTGGGGAGTATGTATGTATGTATGTATATATATATATATATATATATATATATATATATATATATATATATATATATATATATATATATATATATATATGATTTGCAAAAAACTTGCCATTTACAGGGAATTTGCTGTGTTGTTTAATTATTGTGATCTTTGCTACCTCGTCACAAAGTACAAATATTTAAACACATATAATAAAATATCCCGAAAATTACAAAAAATCACAAAGAAAAAAAAAAGCTTTCACATATATGGTAAATCTAAAGCCATTCCATTAAATTGGTTATTTTGAAATTTTGTTGTAATATTTAGCCAACATGAACCATTTAGTCATCAGTAAGGAGTACATAATTCACACAAATTAAATACAATATGGAACACACAACATGAACCATTTATTAATAAATATGTGTATAATTCACACGAATCAAATACAACATGAAACACACACACACACAACACGAACCATTTTGTCATCAATAAGGAGAATATAATTCACACACACACACGTGCACACACATGCACACACACACCATGAACCATTTAGTCATCAGTAAGGAGTATATAATTCACACAAATCAAATACTATATGGTACACACACACAACATGAACCATTTAATCATCAATAAGGAGTATATAATTCGCACAAATCAAATACTATATGGTACACATGCACACACATACATTCATACACACAAACACACACCATGAACCATTTAGTCATCAGTAAGGAGTATATAATTCCCACAAATCAAATACTATATGGTACACACACACACACACAACATGAACCATTTAATCATCAATAAGGAGAATATAATTCACACAAATCAAATACAATATGGTACACACACACACCATGAACCATTTAGTCATCAGTAAGGAGTATATAATTCACACAAATCAAATACTATATGGTACACACACACAACATGAACCATTTATTAATTAATAAGTGTATAATTCACACGAATCAAATACAACATGAAACACACACACACACACAACACGAACCATTTTGTCATAAATAAGGAGTATATAATTACAAATTAAATACAACATGGAATGTATTTGACAAATTTCATTCAGTCTTATACAAGGCATTCTCGATAAACTTATGGTTTGAACACAGTATTGCTTCTTAACAAATACTTATCAACCATTAGCAATTATAACAATTACACCTTCTCATGCACACACACAGACACACACACTAACACACAAAAAATAACCTGTATAACACAATTCTTATCACAGCTTTTCATGAAAGTTGAGATTTTTTATAAAATTGAAACCATATGGATAAACTCTTGTCCATCATGTACCACATAGGAAAAATAACTTTACCTTCTCTGCTGCAAGAATATTTTTATTGGAAAATTTACTGCATGTTTGCATTTTTGCGACACCTGAAATCAGATGGGAAATCACTAATATTTAAATGTGATTAAAATTTACCAAATTGTTACTTATTATCATCAACAATTTTCACAATTAAGCAAGCTGATTATTAACCACTTAAAAAATCAGCAAATAGATGTAACCAGATAGAATGTCTCCTTATTAAAGTTGCATACAGATTGTACTTTGATTTTGGTCAGCAAGTTATTCAACAACAATTCCTATTCAGTTAATGACGAGATTTGTCTAACACATGTAACCTTCTGCTGTATTCATCTCATACATAAAAATTTTAATTCCTTTAAAATAACAGATTTTCAAGCAGAAACAAATACATGCATAAAGAGCTCTTTGAATATTGTTTAGCAATTTTGTTGAAAATTAGCCACACCAACAAAAAATGCCAAACATTTTGCAATATGAAACTATAACTTGGTGTCCTAATCCCATCACCAGAACTTTGAGAAAGAGATGACTAAACCCTCATTTACTAAATGTCTCATGAGATGATTGGTCAGTGATACACAGGGATCACCAATCAGCTGTCACTGATCAATAACTTGTCATAGGTCAATTGTGCTGTGGTAGACGAATGACCACTCTGTGACTATCACAGTTCGTGATGAATATGGCACCAGTCTTCCACCATCCTGTATCATCTAAATTTGATTATCATCCAATAAACAAAAACAAATAGTGCAATGAGAACCGAGCACAGTATAAGCCTGTAGCCTCCAGCTATGGTGATGGTTTTCAAACAACCCATAGTAGCCTATAGTCTCCAGCTCTGGTGATGGCTTTCAAACAACTCATAGTAGACTAGTCTCCAGCTCTGGGGATTGGTTTCAAAGCCTCATATAAGACTGCAACAGCCTTTCTGTAGATTCAAAGTCAGCATCCTGCAAATGCATAAAAATAACTTCAGTTATGTATTAACAAAAGGCACAAATTATATGTTTGACTACTATTGTGTCTTTTGTCAAGCTTTCAGTATACAGTAAAATGTTGATTATCCAGACTCGCCAGGGATCACAGATTTTGTCTGGATAATCGATTGTCTGGATGATCAAATTTAGGTCAAAAAGTAAAACTGTGAATGAGTGAATTATTGAAAGAAAGAACTTTATTGCATTTAACCGATTGGCCATCAGCAAGTATATACATATACAGTTATGTTTGTTACAAACATTGATAGTAACATGTTTAATACATATAGTAAAACAAATCTATCGAGTGTACAAACATTCAACAAATACTAAAGATCTATACTTATGTATACATACACACATTCCCAAGCACACTCATACATGCACACATTCCCAAGCACACTGATACATACACACATTACCAAGCACACTCATACATACACACATTCCCAAACACACTCATACATGCACACATTCCCAAATACACTCATACATGCACACATTCCCAAGCACACTCATACATACACACATTCCCAAACGCACTCATATATGCATACATCATATATTTCACATATATATGTATATGCATATATCTATATACATGCATACATATACATACTTACATAAAATGCACTTACACATATATACATATACACATATATACATACATATGCACACACATATGAATGTATAGAAATACACACACACATTAACATACATACCTGCATTCATGTTTACTTGGAGTATGATATGAAGGAAGTATACAACACGTTAATGTGTGAGCTGTAAAATATACTAAAATATGTTTGTTCAATCACAAGTGTGCGCATAATGCAAGTTATTTTCGGAGAAAACACAAAAAGTGTCATCAATATATAAGCAGTATTCAAAATGAATTTCTTAATAGTATCATAAGAACATTATACATGAAATATGAGAGATAGTAATGCATGTATTAAACAATGAAATAGTAACAGTGAACTTATGAAGGAAGAAAAAAAATTAATAATGAATTAATTACATTATGCAATTTTAAGTAGTATTCATTGTATTATGTTCAATTAGTGCTTTATGAATATAATTTCCCAGATATCTTACCGCGATAGATTTAGCAGAATTCAGTCATTTAATAAATTTCAACATACTTGAGCCTTTCCAAAAATAAGAGCTTATATACTTCTTACTTAGCAGAAAATAACATGGGCATTCTAAAACAAAATGATTGCAACACATTGCAAAAAATACAAATTTCTAGTGGGGTGAAATGTTGTCTCTTTATAACATGGGCATGATGAATGGTTATTTTGTCTGTGGTCTTCTGAACACGGTGTCAAAGTGCTTTTGTCAAGTTAAACTTGGCTGACATAGATTCCATTCACGCCTGTGCCAGTAGGGGATTAACTTTTATCACATTTTAAGTCACCTTTGATCATGAATTGAAAGGTAATTATGTTGGATTGGACTATAAAATGCCTTAGATTAAACCATTATGGGTCTTTAATCATGTTTGATTAACTTAGGATTTCTGTATAACTAATGACATATTGTCATAGTGGCACTCATATACTGTCAGTCAGATGTAAGAATAAACTTTCTTTCTTTGTATTTCCCTCTCTCCCTCCTTCTCTCCTAATTACGTCGACATTATTTTTACTTGAAAGTGATAATTTACCTATTCATAATAGCATGACAATTATAATTGTATGATATTATATTCAATTGTGTTTGTTCCGGATTCTTTTGCTCAGTTCTATGTTCGCAATGTGATAGGCAAATTGTTTTCATTATAGATATATCTTCATTGTAAGAAGTAAAATTTTCAGGGGATATAGTCTGTACGAGCAAATACTTCAGATTATCATCATCTAGGTAATCAATGTTTCACTGTATTTCCTTTTTACATATTGCAAATCACTGTACATGTATTTCAAAATAGTTTTCTGTACACAGCAAATCACTCAATTTTCACAAGCATACAATTCTTGTAAATGTATCAAGGTAATTACATCAAAGACTATTAAATCAATGGAACATGACATTTATTTAGCCATTTATTTATACGCAAAAGAATTCAGGATTGAAAAAAAAGATTAAAAAGATTAATAAAATTTAATATTGCTAACAATTTATAACTTAAAGTATTCTAAATACAAGCACTGTATTAAAACGTACTGAAGAGCAACACAAAATGTAGATATGATTTCTTTGTATACACCGACTTTGATACATTATTTTTGTAATTCAAAAGACAGTAATTGGTATAGACAGGTCTTTGGGTTAAAAGAGAAGCATACTTGATAATTCAAGGAATACAATCTGATATCCAAGAGATTGAGAGTTATACAGGTCAGGACTTGATTCTATTTAATATCAAACCACAACTGTTTAAGAACTCTCAATCAAATAAGTCTCTTGCAAAGGAAGATTTCAAAAATATACTTTAAATGCATGCACTACATTCATTTTTCTTGAGCTGTAAAATTAATGTGCACAATTTTTGAAAGATCAGTGTTTAAAAAGAAAGCAGCATAATCCTGGCTAAACAGTGCCAAGCAAAAGCATGGCAGCAAACAGAGGTAAAGTCCTTAGGAAGAGAAACCCCACCAACAAAAACAAAATATGCAGCATCAGACAAAAAAGATATGATAAAAGATGTTACAAAAAACATACAAAATAAATATAAAGGCAAAACCAGGTAAAATCCATAAAATACATGGTCAAATGTTTCAATATGAACTGAACCCTTTTAAAAAGTCCATGTCATTGGATACATCCTATATCAAGCAGGTTGCCTCCATTAGTCACATTTTATGACATGCATGAGGACGCATCAGACCAATTCTACATCTCCAAACCTACAGTGGGACATAAAATGTGCAAAGCAGCCCAGTTCTGAGTTTTTTCTCCTCTTTTCTCTACTATGTAAAAATGCAATTAGTCCTCAATTTCCAATTTTCCTAACAAAAAAAATAAATAAATAATTAAACCATAAGAACACCCAGTTTCATATATTGTGTCATTTTCTTGGAGAAGGCCTTAACAGTTACATTTAATGACTTTGTAACTCAATGTGATGATTTGCTACTAGAGTATATAGGCAGTATGTTTGTTGTCAAGCCATTGGATACAAGAGTATGTAGTTGGTACTACAATATATAGGTAGCATGTTTGTTGTCAAGCCATTGGATACAAGAGTCTGTAGTTGGTACTACAATATATAGGCAGTATGTATGTTGTCAAGCCATTGGATACAAGAGTCTGTAGTTGGTACTACAATATATAGGCAGTATGTATGTTGTCAAGCCATTGGATACAAGAGTCTGTAGTTGGTACTACAATATATAGGCAGTATGTATGTTGTCAAGCCACTGGATACAAGAGTCTGTAGTTGGTACTACAATATATAGGCAGTATGTATGTTGTCAAGCCATTGGATACAAGAGTCTGTAGTTGGTACTACAGTATGTAGATAGCATGTTTGTTATCAAGCCATTAGATACAACAGACTGAATTTGCTACTACAGTATATAGGGAGTATATTTGTTGTCAAGCCATTGGACTCAACAGTCAGTATCAGCTTAATTGAGTTATCTGGAGTCATTAATCAAGAACATAAATGGTGATGATCCTTCATAATCCAGAATGACAGTTTAACCTTTATTTAGAATGAATTCATCACAATTATTTTTAAATTACTATTTTAAAACTACAAAATGTGACTCATACACAACATACCCTTCGTCCATGCAACATTAATCAAATTCAAGTGCTTAGAAGGATATCACTCTGTAACAAATTAAGCATAAAAGGGAGACAATTAAAGGAAATATTTAAAAAAAAAACAACAATATACCTCTGCAATCAGAATCCTGGAGCAATACTTTTATCAGAAAGGGAGACAATGGGTGTGACCCTCCTTATAAGGTAAATAAAAACATATATAAAAAAGGGTTAATAATGCCATTTTAAATGTAGACTATCAGACATAGCTTCAAGAAACCCAGGTTAGCAAATATCTTGCATACCTAATGGTACTGAAATATATTCAGTGCATATTGGTTACAAACTACCTCTGCTGACATACTAATCTACAGTGGTTGAAAAAGAGTTGTAACTCTGTCAAATATAAAGACCTATAGACAAAACCCACAAAAGACACAACCCCAGGTGATTCCCAATTAGCATTTGACCAAGGGTTGACAAGGGCTGAATGAACAGATGGATAAAAAGGCAAAAGGACAAGTGGGAAAGGTGTTCATTAAAAGTTTATTACATCTCCAGATGCATAGTATTTTGATGATATTCTCCTGTGTTGCTTACAAATTAGTCACAAAGTATAAAATTGTCTTGTTCAGATCCTATACATCTACTTGATTTTGAATGAGCTGACAGGCTTTGGAAATGAATAATGTAAAATTGAGATTGGTGTAGTTGTTGTTGTTTTAAATGATATATTGCATCTTTTTCACTTTGAAAAATCTGACCATTTTTCCAAGCATTTTATTTTGTGTCTGCAGTTCATGTCCAATATCAATTGCCATCTGAAATGGACAAGACTTTATATAATGTTATAGCTTAAAGCAAACAAAATGTTAGTGATTTATCTAATAAAATGATGAGAATATTACTTGATGGTTTAAGATAAACAAAAGTACACAATGACAGCTTGTAAAATACAGTTTTGGTAAGCCAAACCCCATAATTTTAAACTCTTGGATTTTATCCAAAGATACGATGAAACACAGCATAAAAATTTCCCATTTTATTCAGATTTGTTATATTATCAAGAAATTATTTTTACTAGCAAAATGACATTTGTAGATTATTGTATGTTTATTCCAATAAATATGAGAAAGAGCACAATGTTATGGTGCATCAAGTACATATACTATAATGAACATCATCAAATCCATTAATCTTCTTAGCCAACCTTTGTTTTTGTATCTTAATTACATTATAAATGGTTAATCTTAAAACTAGTAATTTTTCAATATTTTCTTTTTACAGATTTGACTGACTTGACCTTCCCTGATAAACTTTTGTACATTCTTTCATTTTTCTTCCAGAAATTTATTTGTGTATTGATATCCTCCTAGCTCATTGCCTGAAACTGACATAAAAACTATTTGTACCAAGTGCATTAAATACTGTGTTGATATCATATGAGTGCAAGCAATATAAATTGACATAAAAACTATTTGTACCAAGTGCATTAAATACTGTGTTGATATCATATGAGTGCAAGCAATATAAATTGACATAAAAACTATTTGTACCAAGTGCATTAAATACTGTGTTGATATCATATGAGTGCAAGCAATATAAATTGACATAAAAACAATTTGTACCAAGTGCATTAAATACTGTGTTGATATTATGTGGCTGAAAGCAATATAAATTGACATAAATCTATTTGTCACGAATGCATTAAATACTGTGTTGATATCATGTGAGTGAAAGCAGTATAAATGGACATAAAAACTGATTGTCACAAATGCATTCAATACTGTATTATTATGTGTCTGAAAGCAATATAAATTGACATCAAAACTATTTGTAACAAATGCATTAAATAATGTGTTGATATCATGTGAGTGAAAGCAATATAAACTGACATAAAATTATTTGTACCAAATGTGTTAAATACTGTGTTGATATTATGTGAAGCTACATAAAAATATAAACTTGATATAGCATAACCTTGATGGTGATCTACTTATGGCTATTTTGTGCTGTAGAAGCCAAAACTAGCTGTAAAATATTCCAGAACTTTCAAAAGGTGATTCGGTTCATGATCGAATCATAATATTACCACACTCTGAAGGCAAGATAGAGTCTTTCCCACAGCATGCAAATTTTACTATCTCTCGGAAAATGTATATGTGATAGAGAGCCATTTCTACAGCTTGCAAATGCTATATCTCTTGGAAAATGTATCGGTGATAGAGAGTCATTCCTACAGCTTGCAAATGCTATATATCATAGTATTAACATTACAATACACACTATTACTTTGATGGAGCCCCCCCCTACATTATGGTGTGTGATATACTACACCCTATTACTGTGATGGAGCCCCCTACATTATGGTGTTTGCATCATAACACCCTATCAGTCTGATGGATCCCTTCATTGTAGTGTTTGTATCAATATGTCCTAGTATTTTGATGGAGCCCCCTACATTATGGTGTTTGCATCAATACATGGTATTACTTTGACAGAGCCGCCTACATTATGGTATTTGCATTAATACACCTTATTACTCTAATGGAGCTCCCTACATTATGGTGTTTGCATCAATACACCCTATTACTCTGATGGGGCCCCCTTCATTATGGTGTTTGCGTCAATACACCCTATTACTTTGATGGAGACCCTACATTATGGTGTTTGCATCAATACACCCTATTACTTTGATGAGGCCCCCTTCATTATGGTGTTTGTATCAACAGAAGATGAATAGTTGGGAAACCTGTAATATTCAAAAGAATAACATCAATTTCATCCCATTTTAGCAATATTGTTCTTGTACTTAGATCTATCTATAGGAATTATAAGTGATAGGGGTTCAAAATTGTAATTGTAATGATAAGTGATAGGGGTTCAATATTGTACTTGTACTTAGATCTGCCTATGGGAATGAAGTGACGAGGGTTCAATATTGTACTTGTACTTAGATCTGTCTATGGGAAAGAAGTGATGGGGGGTTCAATACTGTACTTGTACTTAGATCTGTTTATGGGAATGAAGTGGCGAGGGTTCAATATTGTACTTGTTCTTCGATCTGTCTATGGGAATGAAGTGACGAGGATTCAATATTGTACTTGTACTTCGATCTGTCTATGGGAATGAAGTGACGAGGGTTCAATATTGTACTTTTACTTCGATCTGTCTATGGGAATGAAGTGATGAGGGTTCAATATTGTACTTGTACTTAGATCTGCCTATGGGAATGAAGTGGCGAGGGTTCAATATTGTACTTGTACTTCGATCTGTCTATTGGAATGAAGTGATGGAGGTTCAATATTGCACTTGTACTTAGATCTACCTATGGGAATGAAGTGTAGGGGATTCAATGTTGTCTTGTACTTAGATCTGTATATGGGAAAGAAGTGATGGGGGGTTAAATATTGTACTTGTACTTAGATCTGTCTATGGGAAAGAAGTGATGGGGGTTCAATACTGTACTTGTACTTAGATCTGTCTATGGGAATGAAGTGTTGGGGGTTCAATGTTGTATTGTAGTTAGATCTGTCTATGGGAATGAAGTGATGGGGGTTCAATACTGTACTTGTACTTCGATCTGTTAATGGGAATGAAGTGATCGGAGTTCAATATTGTACTTGTACATAGATCTGTCTATGGGAATGAAGTATTTGATGGTTCAATGTTGTCTTGTACTTAGATCTGTCTATGGGAAAGAAGTGATGGGGGGTTCAATATTGTACATGTACTTAGATCTGTCTATGGGAATGAAGTGTTGGGGGTTCAGTGTTGTCTTGTACTTAGATCTGTCTATGGGAAAGAAGTGATGGGGGTTCAATACTGTACTTGTACTTAGATCTGTATATGGGAATGAAGTGTTGGGGGTTCAATGTTGTCTTGTACTTAGATCTGTCTATGGGAATGAAGTGATGGAGGTTCAATACTGTACTTGTACTTAGATCGGTCTATGGGAATGAAGTGGCGAGGGTTCAATATTGTACTTGTACTTCAATCTGTCTATGGGAATGAAGTGACGAGGGTTCAATATTGTACTTGTTCATCAATCCGCCTATGGGAATGAGGTGACGAGGGTTCAATATTGTACTTGTTCTTTGATCTGTCTATGGGAATGAAGTGACGAGGGTTCAATATTGTACTTGTACTTAGATCTGTCTATGGGAAAGAAGTGATGAGGGGTTAAATATTGTATGTGTACTTTGATCTGTCTATGGGAATGAAGTGTTGGGGGTTCAATGTTGTCTTGTACTTAAATCTGTCTATGGGAATGAAGTGATGGGGGTTCAATACTGTACTTGTACTTAGATCTGTCTATGGGAATGAGGTGATGAGGGTTCAATATTGTACTTGTACTTCGATCTATGCGAATGAAGTGACGAGGGTTCAATATTGTACTTGTACTTCGATCTGTCTATGGGAATGAAGTGACGAGGGTTTAATATTGTACTTGTACTTAGATCTGCCTATGCGAATGAAGTGTTGGGGGTTCAGTGTTGTCTTGTACTTCGATCTGTATATGAGAAAGAAGTGATGGGTGGATAAATATTGTACTTGTACTTAGATCTGTCTATGGGAATGAAGTGTTGGGGGTTCAATGTTGTCTTGTACTTAGATCTGTCTATGGGAAAGAAGTGATGTGGGTTCAATACTGTACTTGTACTTAGATCTGTCTAAGGGAATGAAGTGTTGGGGGTTCAATGTTGTCTTGCACTTGGATCTGTCTATGGGAATGAAGTGATGGGGGTTCAATACTGTACTTGTACTTTGATCTGTCTATGGGAATGAAGTGCCGAGTGTTCAGTATTGTACTTGTTCTTTGATCTGTCTATGGGAATGAAGTGACGAGGGTTCAATATTGCACTTGTACTTAGATCTGTCTATGTGAATGAATTGACGAGGGTTCAATATTGTACTTGTACTTCGATCTGTCTATGGGAATGAAGTGACAAGGATTCAATACTGTACTTAGATCTGTCCATGTGAATGAAGTGACGAGGGTTCAGTATTGTACTTGTACTTTGATCTGTTTATGGGAATGAAGATGCCTCTTTCAAGTCATTACTTTGATTCTAACATGAAAAATAAACACAATTTGGCTTGTATACACTGTTGATCTAGATGCTGCATTATATATGCAATTCAGGGATTCATAATATACCATGTAAGGAAAAAAATACACACTTAATATATGTTAATATGTAGCTATGCTATAATATAATTATATTGTAGCTGTATTGCATTACTCTTTAAAGAGCTAGGTTGGACTGACAAATATTACTTTATATACAAGACTGTTATGTACAAGACTATGTTATATACACGACTGTGCTATATGCAAGACTATGTTATATACAAGACTTTGTTGTATACAAGACTGTACTATATGCAAGATTATGTTATATACAAGACTGTGCTATTTGCAAGACTGTTATATACAAGACTTTGTTATATACAAGACTGCGCTATATACAAGACTGTTATATACAAGAATATGTTATATACAAGACTGTGCTATATGCAAGACTATGTTATATACAAGACTTTTTTTTATATGCATGTATGTTATGACTGAGCTTGATTGACTGTACGACTCATAATCAGAGGGTCACAATTTTGATACCAACCCAGTACAGCCCAGATCAGCTATCTGTGTGTAGCATTGGGAAAGGCACTTGCCTTATATTTCCTTGTAACAGAAGGCTTCAATTACAATGTATCTATCAGTGACCCCCCCCCCCCAATCCAAGATCCAAGTTCATATCTGTTTTGGAGACTTTGTTACAGTAAAACATTAATACTGACACTTATAGCATATTGTTGTTTGTAACACTGCTACAAATATCCCTGCCACTTTAGTGCTAAATTATAAGATAATTAGATATATGGTGTTTCCTACAATTGCATTCCGATTTCCTTGGTCCTCAATCCAAATTTATATGCACATCATACTGAAGTACACATTAGCCTCCTGTTACACAGACAACCAGAAGCAAAATCAGTGAGTGTTTAGTGCAAAAAGAAAGTGTTCCTTGAAGTGTTGTGTCTCGCATGTGAACATCATTATGATGACTCAGGTCAGATGCCTGGAATCCTGGTTTATATGGTATAAGTGTTCCCTGAAATGTGGTGTCTCACCTGTGAACATCATTATGATGACTGAGGTTAGACACCTGGAATCCAGGTTTATAAGGGTACACATTTTAATCATATAGTAATATTGTAGATATGTTTCAGTTAAACATAGCAACTGATACAAAAGATATACGACATTCAAAAGATTTAACTTAGGACTTTTATATTGTTAATAATGACGATGACAACATCATTGCCATCATGAAAGAAAAGTTATAATATTGTCTAAACATCAACAGGCAAAACTCCACCAATACAGTACAATTACTTAGTCGTACTTGAGATCACTGTGGTCCATAATGATACTCTTGTCTCAACATCAACAGGCAAAATAAAACTCATCTAATACTGTACAGTTACTTACTTGAGACCACTGTTGTTCATCATAACACTCTTAATTATGTGGAACATGATGTTATCACAGTGGTTAGCCAACTGGTCATTTTCTATCATGTAGTAGTCACAGTTGTTAGCCAACAATACACAGCTGAAAGTTAAATAAATCATTATCATAGACTGTTACACAGAAAACTATTTTTCTCACATATAATTATTAAATATATATTTTAGATATGGTAAAGCCTCTGTTACAAACACTTTTTAAAATTTTAAATTAGTTTGTAATTAAAACTTACATTCTCTTCGTGTCTGTTATTTTGTATGGTTTTTCACAGGTTGTATATTAACTGCATGCACTGTTTGTGAAATTGTTCAAGATATCAATAGCATTGTAAAAGACCACAGTTCTCACCAACTGCAGGCATATGAAGTATATCAATAACAACTGTTGATAATACTAAAAATATCAGGTATATCTCACCCAAAAACTATATATCAGTGGCTGCTAAGCCAACTTGATTTAGTGCTCCTGATCATGACTGCTGACTAATAATTACTTTGCACAATTTAGTCTCTAGTCCATTACTTACAAGTAGACTGAGTATATATTCATCCAAATATTGCTCAAGAAAATTTAAAATGTTTTTTAATTTAAAGTTTCTATCTCTGATATAGAAACTGATTACAATGCTTCTAACATATGCTCCTAGTACTTGTATACAGTATTCCCTTAGAATAAAGTACTTCTATATAAAGCAGTCCTTCATATAATACAGGAGTGGTCATGGATCCCAGTTTAAGGATGACAATTTTTGATATTGAGCCTACCTCAGTTTTACATGACCTTGCTTATAATGTAGTACCCTTTATGGCTCTTCTCGGTAAGACTACTACACTACAGCTGGCTGACAAATTTGAAAAACATTTTGTTTCTTGTACCTACTTAATATCAATTACAAAATGTGCAAAAATCAAATCTGGTACTGGGCACAGTTACTCAAGGGAAATAAATGGGAAAATCTATAAGATTTAATTATTGGGGCTACAAGAGGATGCAAAAGTAGCTGAATGGCTAAATTAGTGTAGTGATACCTATATGCAAAATACATGTAACAACTTTTTAGTACAATTTCACATAAATGTATTTCAAGGTGTCTATTGTAAAAAGCTACAGTGATCCTTTGTCAGCATCCTTACAACATTTAGTACTTTCTAGAGTAGTATTCTTTGCACTGTGAAATGTGACCTCTCAGATTTGGTCACCTATGGCAAATTTGAGAAAAACTAACATTTCAATAACTTCCAAAAATATTTATTTCAAGCAACTTCTACTATATGCTGTAATCAGTATATACTTATTACATTTAGAATTTGTAATTCCAAAATTTATATTTGTCAATTTTTCTGGATTTTTAGTTACTTAGGGGAGAAAATACAAACATTTTCTTTTTTCTTCTATCAGCAAAAAATAGGTTAAATATTACTTTTGTTTTACCATTTAGACTAGATGTTCAATTATCAAAAGGAAGTATGGTTTTATTACCCCTAGTGACCTCCTTGTGTAGATCACCTGAAGACACAGCATCACTAGTGTTTTGGTGGGTGTAGCATTTGTGTATGTGTAGTCTTAATGTATTTTCAAATTATGTTCAGTATTATTATTGTAAAGTTGTAACAATGAGTAAAAGAAAATTGTGTAACCATCTATGGACAATAAGATTCAAGGCAGGATATAAACTTCACAACAAGGGCAAACATCACAAAAGCTAGTCAAAGTGGCCAATTTAGTGACTTTGTATTCAATCTAACAATTACAAGATAAATCAAGAGGACTTTTGATGCATACGTATAAAAAGATAAAGAAATCATAGTTTTAACTATACTACCGACATGTTGCAGAACTCTATCATCAAAGTGCTTAGATCTCATGCACTATCTCCTGATCTTGTGGAACAGTTAATGTAAGCTGATGATGAAAACTGTCTTCTGTCACATGCAACAGACCAGAACATATACAACCACTTTTGTCACAGAACAATGTATGAATTGTTCAATGCTGCAACAAAAAAGCATAACACAAAGAATCAAAGCTGTGATGGGAAATTTGTTTTTCAACCAAAATTCTGAGTTACCATGCAACCTATTGAGTTGATAGAGACTAAAATGTGATTCCTGTCATTATGTAAATCAAGCGATACTCTTTTAAAACTACAGATTCACTTAGAAAAGAGAGGAAATCTGCAAAGATTAATTAAGTAGTGCATGTTGGTTGACTGAACTCTGGAGTTACTAGCTAAGGATTTGTGAATGTTTTACAAGTGAAAATGTTCCAGCACCAACTCGTTCAGGTTTACAGAAGCAGTAAAGCTTAATGGCTGAGAATGTCATTGAACAAAACACGGAAAATATGACAAAAATTAACTGCAATTCGAAAAACATATTAAAATTGAGCAGACTATCCGATGATTCTGGGATTCTTGTTAATGGGGATGGACAATATAACAATTACTTATTCAATGACGGGTACATGCCATTCCATTCTGGAGTCAAGGTTGCATTCACCATATCTGAAAATATGTCAAATAATAAATTAGTGCTCTCTGCGTTTACAACAAAATGAGCTTTGCAAAAGAAAAACAGTTACTCAAAAGTGAAGGTCAGAAGGTGGAATGCCATCATCATCCTGCTACATGTACATTAGATATTCTTTTAGACCACACTATACATGATGAATCGGCATGGGCCAAAAAACACAGACAGGACTTGCATAAGCATAAAATAAAAGTATCACATATTACAACAGATGGAGACTATAACACTTATCATGGATTTAATACAGTTTTTAAAGGCAAGAAACCAATTTTAAATATGTAAAACATGATGTGTTGCAGGATTAAACATATGCTATATTCATTGTTATAATTCTATGGAAAAGTAAAGAAACAGATGCCCAAGATTATTGTCACTAAAGGGGCTTGACAACGTGTTGGATAAGCACTTGTTTTCATTTCTGCAGTCCTGGGCTCAATATTTTAGTAAATGATATGCATGGATTGGTTGTCGCACATTCCTATTTGACACTTTGTTTCTATCTGATCTCTAGTTTTCCTACCTTAGATATTGCTAACGGCATTGCTACGTCGACATGAACAACAACTTTAGTTTGTAATTTATGAAAGCTCTCACTCTCATGATTATCTTCAAGTAGAGTTTGCTTAACATACCATTTTTCTTCATTTAACCTTTTTAACTTGTACTTATTTCGGTATAGATCATAGTCAAGGAAGAATAAATTCATCTCAGCAAATGCTAATAGTTATGCCTAATTAATGTTCATATACTGCTTGCATAACTAAAATTAGGGTCTGAATAGGTGATAAAGAGAAATAGCAACAAAAGACAATCACTTGAGCAAATATACACACATATTCTTGTAGCATGAAATGCTTATATGTAGATATATACAATAAATGCTTACATATACATCAATTCACTAAATGCTTATATGTACATCAATTCACGAAATGCTTGTATGTACATCTATTCACTAAATGCTTACACATACATCAATTCACGAAATGCTTACATATACATATATTCACTAAATGCTTATATATATACATCTATTCACTAAATGCTTATATATACATCTATTCACTCAATTTTTTATACACAAGGTTGAACACTGACACATCAAAACTGAAACATTTAGTTGTGTTGCCATTTTAATCTGACTTCTTATAAGAAAAAGATCTCTTCTTATATAATATAATACCTTCTCTTCTGAGAAGTTCGTAAGCTTCTTCTAAATATCCAACGGAAGAGAAATTCAGAAGATAAATATATATCTATGTACAAATGCTGATTTAGAATTGCATTGTGTTCCTATGTTTGCTGATAATAAAGAATCTGTTTTTATCATTTCTGTGAAAAAAGTTGGTAAAGAAACATTTATGAATTCAATCATCAGATCTGATGGTATTAGTCACAAGATTTTTTATATATTCCAACTATCAACAATACTGTAGCAATGGATGCTGCCATCTTATAATACTGCTTCCAAGTCGGTAAAGTGTTCAGATTAGATTTAAAATCCGACATCTTGCAGATATGCACTTTTATTCCAGAACAGATGAAATCAAGCTGTCCATTGTTTTGTTTTTTTTCTGCACCAAGGAATTTATATTAATAGTAATAATAGCTTGGAGGAGTGTTGGAGAGTAGTCAGCAACCTAACAAAATCAGGAAAACTGAAGTTAGAACTTCTTTGCAGGCTGAACCTGGTTGTCCTGTCATTACAACATTCTAATCCTGATACAGAGAGGACATTCTCCATTCTTCGCAAAAGACAAAGTAATTCAAGGGGAAATCTGGACCATAGAACTACGGAAAGCCTGTTAAGTGTGAAGCTTAATAATCACAATGAATGTCATTAGTGATCACTAGACAGTGATCTTGTGAATGAAACTAAAAATGCTATTGGATTTTATAAAAGAAAAATCTTTGCAGTGAACTATCAGATAAACAACTTTTCCGTTTTCATTATTTGATCGTATACTGACACATATTAATTAATTATTATTGTAACATTTTCCATCAAAATCTGAATCTGATTCATGTTTAGACTTGCTGTTTTATTACAGTATGAAGAGAATACATATTATGGCACAAAAAAACAGCAATTGCTTTGTTTTCCGTCCCCTTGAAATGTAAAATTTATGCCGATAAAAAATCAACTGGTTTAGAGGCCAATCTACTGAACAAAATTTGTAAATCTACTGGTTTGAAAGCCTGGTTCTCTCACATGTATATATAATAATTAAATAAAATACAATACTATATGAATACCCCCGATCCACTGTTCACGACGAACGTATTCCACTCCTCCAGGCCTACTGAAGGATCCCTGAGGAACATCCCAACCCAGTTAAATCATGTCAAGTTTACTTTATCGCATAATCATGTTTAGACTTAAAACTAATGAATCCAAAATTATTATTATTATTATTATTATTGTCGTAGTAGTTGTCTGGGGCGGATTCAGAAATATCGTTTAGTATCGTTTGTGGGGTGGAGGGTTGGGATGTAAACATGTAGCTCGTGGTCTTTGAGACGGAACTCCAGTTGGAGGCCCATGGGCCGTAGCACCCGGAAGCTCCTGTATTTAAAACGTTTCCAGAGCATAATTTTAACCATCGAACTGTAAAGAAAACTTACTCCTAGACACGTTCGAATTGTTTCAAGCTCATGTTCAAAGAGGATGGAGGTGGGGGTGCGCCATCTCCCCCCCACCCCCAGCCCCGGATCATTCCTTGGTTGTTGTTTCAATCTTAGATGCAATATTCATCCTGTTGCTACTTTAGGCTGGCAAATTATATGTAACTGTTATCGGATCTATTTTACAGTGTTTCTTGAGCAAGTTATACTAATCGGAACATCATCATCCTTTTCCGTCAGGTCGAGAATAAAGCTTCGGATGTAATTCACAGACACTGAGAACTACGTTCGGAATTAATTTTGTTCACATGGCCTCAGACCACAATCAATTTTCCTATATAGTCTCTACATTTGTTTGTCAGTACGGAACTTTCCACTGTGTCAAAATTCTAACAAATCATATGTTGCTGTAAAGTATCTTCAAAGATGAACTCACGCTGAAGTTCTTGTCATAGGTTAATCGGCATTCCTCTGAGAGGCTGGACTGTAAACAAAGCAACGTGAAGGAGTCACAGATTTCACTTCTGGATCAGCATCAATGCCTCATTACTCACTGTGCACTGTCACCAAAATACACACAGACAACTACACTATAATGCTCATATTCTAAACAATAACCAATTTCCTTTAAATCAATGCTAAGAATCACTAAATCTAATGCATACATCACCACCAAAATGAGAGAGGAAAAAATGATCTAAAACGGACTACATTCGTGGGTATTGAACCGGAAGTACTAATTGTGGCCTGATTCCACATGAATCAATGTACGAATTAAATATTTACTATAGGGGAATCCCCAACACTGACCAATCAGAGAATTTATCGCCAAAACGAGACAGGTATGTATTGTTTTGTTGAAATACTATATAAAACATAACCTAAGTTTTCTTTCTAAAGTGTCAGACTTTGGGAAAATACATTCGTTATTAATGTTTATGTCTCCGAAGGATACGGGACATTAGACAGGAATGCAAAAGAGGTTTAAACATTCCGTGTAGTGCTTTGTATATGATTGTAGATAGTAGAACCCTCTGGAGGCACATAAACGAAACAAATAATCGTGTCTTTATCAAGATTGCAAACATATGTACATATTGATATTAAATATATAAATCTCCCTTTTTCATGTACAATTTTAAACTCGCTATGAATGTTCTCCCTACAATAGATAACCATGTCTCCTCTTTGCCATTGTGCCTTCTTTTTTATCAATTTTGTGTATCGATTATAATGCTTAAGTTTATTTCATCAACTTGTGAAGTCCTTGTTTCACTCAAACATATATCAGAGTCTAAAATAAAATTAGATAATTCCTTTGATTGCTTATTGTTGTCAGTTATTCCGCAAAACTTCGAAATGAGGATTTTTATGGCACCATATAGCACGTCCTAGTTTCCATCTCGCTGTTGCTCACCCAGGTGATGTTGATTTTGTTGATGTTTCTGGGTCTTGTCCATTTCCCGTCCACATACAGAGTTTTTCCTTTCCACACGACACATCCATTTCATGCATTAGCCACAACTTTAAAACCATCACATGTTTTCATTGCAAGATGCACATCTATCGGAAGCTACGGGGAACTAGGGTTCATTTTAACGTTTTGTATTTCCTTTGTCGTGCACTGTAAGGGTGGAGCTGGGAAAGGTGAGGTTGCCTTCTGACACAATCGGAAATACGTGTATTGTCAGCAATATAAGGAGGTGGTTATAGAATAAGTAACCCACATAAATAAATATGTAAAGAGATTGAATTTATTTTCTCATTTTATTCTTGCTTGTGATGGTTAGTTTTGTATGTTAGTCTGCTTCCTGTAGTATCTGTCAGTGAATGGATGGAAGAAGAAAAAGTAACCAGTCGCAGTATACTCAGCCCATTACGTTTCTAATCGAGTGATCTCAGACGCCGATCGTGTACCATGTTGACAGTGATCTCAGACGCCGATCGTGTACTATGTTGACAGTGATCTCAGACGCCGATCGTGTACCATGTTGACAGTGACATCGGACGCCAATCATGTGCCGTGTTGATAGTAATATCAGACACCAGTCGTACGCCTTGTCGATAGAAATCTCAGACGCAGATCATGCACAATGTTAACAGTAATCTGAAATGCCGTACATGCACCATGTTGACAGTGATCTCAGACACAGATCGTGCATCAGGTTGACAGTGATCTCAGATGCCGATCATGCACCATGTTGGCAGTTATCTCAGACGCCAATCATGTACAATGTTGACAGTGATATCAGACGCCGGTCATGCACTGTGTTGACAGCGATCTCAAACGCTGATCATGCAATATGTTGAAAAACATTTATAAGGAAATAAACTTAAAAGACTGACTTTCACTCAGGAATATGATTTCGACGTGATACATAGACAAATATTGATCGCCAACACATTAATGTGATAGCGGAAAAAATGGTACTTTCTTTCAATATCCTATTTGTTTATAAATATATATGTATGTATGTATATATATATATATATATATATATATATATATATATATATATATATATATATATATATATATATATATATATATATATATATATATAACGAGAGAGAGAGAGAGAGAGATATTAATAGTTCCTGATTCCAAGAGTCAATGGCATATGTTAGACAAAACTTTGTATCAACGTATTGCAAAGTTTGAACAATTAGAGACTCTTGTCAAATATAATGTCCTTTCCTGTCTCGGTAACTAGCGTATGATTGCAAATAAAAATAACCCTTGTTCGAGACACGTCAAAAGATAGAGTGATGCGTATCTTTTTTATGTGTTTACGACTGGCGTGTGATTTAGGTATCTCCTTTGACCACAAAATGTAGTTCTAGTCCTTGTACATCAAATTTCTTCCATAGTCATGCTTTAGAGCAATTACATTTAACAAAACCGTAGCGTAAAATATAATATATCTAAGTCACAAAAGATAAATATATGTTTTAGAGATCAGCCTGCTGATTCTTATTCCGAGTTAAAGCATGATATTCAAACTGCTTGAGTGAAGTGAAGTATATCTTCCATGATGTTGACCCATCAGCCAAATTTTAGCCATAGCTCAATGGTTATCGTGCGTTGGAAGGGCGTTGGTTCAGATCCTGAAATTTTTAAACTGGAGCAATGTGTTTCAAGTGTCAGATTGAAGCAATGTGTTGTAGTGTCAGATTGGACCAATGTCTTGCTAGTGTCATATTAGAGCAATGTGTTTCTAGTGTCAGATTGGAGCAATGTGTTGCTAGTGTCAGATTGGACCAATGTGTTGTTAATGTCAGATTGGACCAATGTCTTGTTATTGTCAGATTGGACCAATGTGTTGCTAGTGTCAGATTGGAGCAATGCATTGCTAGTGTTCAATTGGAGCCACGTGTTGCTAGTGTCAGACTGGAGCAATGTATTTCTAAAGTCAGATTGGAGCAGTGTATTGCTATATCAGATTAGATCAATGCGTTTTTAGTTCAGATTGGAGCAATGTATTGCTAGTGTCAAATAGGAGCAGAGTATTGCTAATGTCAGATTGGAGTAATGTATTTCTAGTATCAGATTGGAGCAATGTTCTGCTAGTGTCAGATTGGAGCAATGTATTGCTAGTGTCAGTGTGAAGCAGAGTATTACTAGTGTCAGATTAGAGTAATGTATTACTAGTGACAGACTGCAGTGTGCTGCTAGTGTCAAACTGGAGTAATTTATTGCTAGTGTCAGATTGGAACAGTGTGTTGCTGGTGTCAGATTGGAGCAGTGTATATATATTATCAGATAACTCATTGTTAGTATCAGATTGTGTATATATATTATCAGCAACGCATTGTTAGTATCAGATTGGAGGAATGTATCGCTAATGTTTAATTGGAGCCACGTGTTGCTAGTGTCAAATTAGAGCAATTCGTTTCTTGTTCAGACTTGAACAATGCATTGCTAGTGTCAGATTGGAGCAATGTATTGCTAGTATCAGATTGAAGCAATGTGTTGCTAGTGTCAAATTTTATTCCTAATTTACATATAACACCCAAGTATTACAATGGTATTTTATCACGAAATTGTAACACCCGAGTTACAATTAACCTGCCATATGTCTTGACAAGTTTTTGACTCTGCAAGGCAAAAAACCAAAACAACAAACTAATAAATGCCACGAAACAAGCACTCATAATTACGCCCCATGTCATATCATAAGGGACAAAATATTATATATATATATATATATATATATATATATATATATATATATATATATATATATATATATATATATATACGTACAAGATTACTCATGACCAAACGCTTTTATTTTCTTTCTTAAAATATATTGCGTACGTTTGAATATAAACTATAATAGTTTCATATCTTCTATTTAAGGTGGCGCTCTACAGATATTGTAAATTCTGACAGAGTGACAGGTCTAAGGTGAAGTTGTTTTGCATTTGCAACATGTACAGTGGAGAGAATGTTGGCATACCTCTATGCTACTTTCATGTACTGTGGCTGAAATATCTTTACATGTTGTACTTGTGGAAGTTGTACATTCTCTACGCACACAGCTGAATAAAATGACTGCTCCCATGTGCTCTAAAAATCAGTCTGAACTAGTCCAAAGTACATGAACTTCAGCAGTTATTAAAATATGGAAAATGAATTTTGCCAGAGTAGGCAATACCAGCTTCTGAAAGTGCAATGAATGAATTACAAAATATATAAAAAGTAAAAAAAAAAAATGTATCGGCTCATTATTTTACAATTTACCTATGAAGTCCAGGAAGTGAAAATGATATTTTAGTGGTCAGAGCAAAACCTGACATTATAGTGGCCAGAGCAAAACTGACATTATGGTGGCTTAGGCTGAGTTCTCAATATCAGTAATGCTGATCATATATGCCATACATGAGCTGGTCAGAGCTAAACTAGTGGATAGATCTTAAATAACATTATAGGGGTCAGAGTCAACCTGTCTTAGGCTGCAGTATATTTGACGTGTAGCACTTCCGTTTGATTAAGGAGTGTCTGGCATTAACCCAGTAATTACTAAAGTATATATAAACAGGCAATGTGACACCGTGGTGATATTTGAGACAAACATACGGGCGATTGCAAACTTCCTACTTAGCTAACAAATATAACTTGTTCCCTACAGTTATACAAATGAGGTTTTCAGTGCGCTGTAAGATGATGAATTGTTTGTATTAGTGGCTACGGAAGAGCATTCAAATTATATATGTTACAAATCATACTGCTTCTATATTTCATCATTACCATAAGAAATAAAGGTATTATTTTATTGGCGAAATTTATTTGGACAATTAAGCAAATGTTTGAAAAACAAACGAAAAGCAAGAGATGAATTTTTATTTGCAATAAAAATTCCACACAGACTGTTGGTTAATAACTTTCCAAAATTGTTATGTAAGGTACACGAGTACGATTTATATTTATATATTCTATTTAACTTGAATACTGAATTGCTAATAATTTTAGCTCAATAATTTATTTAATTTATCCATGTTGATATTTTAAAATCTGAAACTATTGTTAACCGAAGAGTAGGAAAACGAGATTTGTCTACTGAGAGTATCTTTCGCACAATCTATCATAAAGTTACAAAATCTATATAAGAAAGGAAAGGAAAAGTTAATGAATTTTTTGGTACTAATACTAGCAAAATATTACATCTTAATGTAAAATAGAAAGGTGGAAAAATTCAGTTGCTTTGACAGAGCAGCTATTTCAACCTGTTACCTAGGTAAGCACAGGTAGGTTTCTAGCCTGAGGGTAAATTCACCGCTGCTGTGCCTTTGAAATTTCTGCTGAATCGACAACCTGGAACCTCATTTTCATATGACAAGAAACGGGTGATATATGGCACATGTTTTGAGTTGCCGTTTCCTGTGTTATATAACTCCCCTGATGATATATATGTTCTGTGCGGCAAAATCATCAACCACATGCTGAGAAAATGTCACAATATGACATAAAACATAGATTATGCATGCAGCTGGCATCATAAAAAGTTAATAGTTATTTCGCCGTATCATTCCCAAATCACTCTATACTCTATTACACATACAGCTGGTATCATAAAAAGTTAGTAACTATTTCGCCCCTCCTCTCCCCAAACATCGAGTACCAGATGAATAGACAATCACATACAACATTCATGATATAAAAAATCAGAAAAAACATGGGTAAAGTAACAAAATAAATTAAATAAGAAAATGTTCCTTGCTGAATATGTTTTGACGAAATTCCGACCCGATACTAGACTCAGTTCTGCCTTCATTCTTATTCCCCGTTTGATTCAGATATTAGGCGATACTTACTTTGCTTAGATTTATGCATTTTGCTTTAAAAGGGGTACATTATAAGTAATGTTCATTCCCAATGTATTGGTGTTTTAATTGAGAGGTTTATGCTCCAGATAAACCTTCCCTGCAAATGTACTACCACCACCTAGAGATTCAAATCTGTATAGCATTATTGACTAATATAAAAATGTAATTACGCATTTCAAGACCGGATCATACAAAACAATGTATTTTGCATAATGTATTGGTGATACACCTAAAATCATTCTCACGCATTCTTCTTGATGCTAATTACATTTTAAGGAATCAATATTTGACCTTGATCTAAAAGATGCCAGGCAGTGATTCAAGGGAAGTTAGATAGGGCTTACCGCATCATCTGAAATTATCTATCCCTCTGTTTATGAGAATATATATATTTTTTTTTTGGTTTAAAGGCACTTTTAACAATGCAGACAGAAATGTTAATACTACTTGGATGGATTCAGAAAAATATCCAGCTGTTTGCTTTGTTACGTTTTGAATGGGTCAACTGTTTATTTTACTAAATGGGACATGTTTATGGCTTGGGGTAAAATGTGTGTTTTTTTCAGTGTTCCATATCGTTAACAAATCCTGCAAGATGAATGTAATAATCCACTACCCTAACCGTCTGTGTAAACATACTTTTATTGTATTCATTTCGGTAATCTGTAATATCTTAGTTTCTCTAAGGAAAGTGCATGTATAACTTTCCTTTAAACTGAAGTCACTAATCGAGATAGGGGATAACATATGTACAAGGAAAATGGTTACCTTTCAGAATATATATGGTTTATAGACATACTACACATAATAAACCGTATTTTGCAGACACCAAGAACAAAACCAGCAATAAATATAACGATAATAATAACAAGAAAAGAAACGAAGAAAAGGAAGTAGGTTTTTGTTCAGAAAAAGAAACTTGCGATCCACTGGTCAAATCTGCATATAAGTTAAATATTGTTCAGGCCGAAGACAGAAAGAAGAAAAAAACAGGACAATAGATTTTAACTTTGCACATTAGTCTACCTCAACGAATATTAGCGTAAAAACACCCGCTGCATTGTCATAGTGTCTAAACATGGTAAGGTTGATATACTGGTAATAAAGAAAGGACATGGCAACAGAAATGATGGAAAACATGATACTCTGAAGTAAGGACAAAGCAACAGCAATGGCGGAAAACATGATATCCTGAAGTAGTGACATAGCAACAGCAATGGTGGAAAACATGATACCCTGAGTCATAAAATGAGGATGTAGCAAGGCAATGATGGAAAACATGATACCATGAAGTAAGGAGATAGCAACAGCAATGATGGAAAACATGATATCCTGAAGTAGTGACATAGCAACAGCAATGATGGAAAACATGATACCCTGAGTCATAAAATAAGGACGTAGCAACAGCAATGATGGAAAACATGATACCCGAAGTCGTAAAATAAGGACGTAGCAACACCAGTGATGGAAAACATGATACTCTGAGTCATAAAATAAGAGCATAGCAACAGCAATGATGGAAAACATGACACCCTGAAGAAAGGATATAGCAATATAGCAAAATAAATGATGGAAAACATGCTACCCTGACTTATAAAATAAGGACGTAACAACACCAACGATGGAAAACATGATACCCTGAGTCATAAAACAAGGACATAGCAACAGCAATGGTGGAACACATGATACCCTGAGTCATAAAATAAGGACTTAGCAACAGCAATGATGGAAGACATGATACCTTGAGTCATACAATAAGAATGTAGCAACAGCAATGATGGAAAACATGATACCTTGAAGCAAGGACATAGCATGAGCAATGATGGAAAAAATGATACCCTGAGTGATAACGTAAGGACATGGCAACATCAATGATGGGAAACATCATCCCCTGAGTCATAGAGTGTCCGTAGCTTGTTTGAAGTCAACATGCCATTAGGGAATGATATATGAATGAAGTTTACATGCCACCAGGGAATGATATATAAATGAAGTCTACGTGCCATCAGGGAATGATATATATATATATATATATATATATATATATATATATATATATATATATATATATATATATGAAGTCTACGTGCTGTGCATCAGTAAAAAATAATAGAAAAATGTGACATAAATACTTATCACACGGTTTTATCCTGGACTGACCCCCCCCCTAAAAATCAACAACAACAACAAAGAACCAACATATAAACAATAACTTGACTAAATTGTATAGAGTATCTGCTCATAGTGATTGTACCAAGAATTTTAAATATCCAAAATTGATCCCTTTGTTCATTCACAACTTGTCTGGATATGATTCAGATCTGTTCATCAAGATCCATATTACGATGTAAAATTCATCTTTTACATGGATGGGACGTATACATCATTTAGTAAGGACGTTGAAGTTGACAACTACGTAAAAAAGGAAAACTGATAATCGCCAAAGAAACAATTATATTCGTAAAATTCTACAGATTTATGAGTCAAGTTCTTGCACAGTCTGATAAGAACTTAGGTGACAAAAAAGTTAATTGAAATAATGAAACACTCTGTTTTGCTCACTTTCCGTTTATTTGACAAGGAAATGTGTAAGATACATCAACATAAATATGAATCGGAACAAAGGTATTTTGTAATTCGTTTTTCCATTTCCTTTATGAGCTTTTCTGTGCTGCATTTGTAACATTTTATAAGGCCTATACCATCTATTTGACTAGTTTAATAATTTCCATCACAATCCAATGAAAGTTATGTGAAAATCCGATAATCAAAAACCTGTATATTAACTATATTGTGAATGAGTGCATGTTTTGTCATGTTCATGTAATGTATACATTCTTCCCAAATCAAATGATTGCATTTAATTTTGTGATTGAAAGTATTATGAATGCCTTAAAATTGAACGTGGTAATTATTTTATCCAGGAAACATGCATAATTGGTCGAATATTTATGTGAATCGCTTCTGTGCCTTCTTTAAGTGAAATTGAGAAAGAAATCTAAACGTTCCAACGATTGTATCAATGTCAATTTGATTCTCATTGACCCATTACGTTGTTCAAGATCTTCTAGACCAGTTTTTAGTCTTTGACATTGTGTTTGTTTTTCAGCTTTTCTACGTCATATGCTATATATTGTTATGTATGATGTTTATATAATATTATAAATATTTTAGGAAATTATAAATGTTTCTTCACTTTAATATTTGCTTAAATCTTAATGTTTATCAGTAAAAACATGTTTAACTAGTGTCCTTGAATTAGGTTGTTTTGATCAATATAATGTTTTCTCAATTTGAAGGTCAAGGTTGATTTTGTTTACAACTAAAATTCCATTAAGATGACACACATTCTAGAACATTTTGTCATGTGACCAATCTTTATATATACCATGTTTGGTGGACATTTATTCAGTTTTGACATTACCATCAGTCTTGTAAAGAGCTATTACAGTTGTGAAAATTCATTCCAAATTCTAAGAGAGGAATTATTTTAAATATTCATTGGATTATAACAGTGCTCATAAACTTTTGGATTTTGGATTTTTAATTGATGATTTTGGAATTTATGTGAACTTATTCAGAGATTTTGGAATACTTCATTTTGACATCAGCACATCAAAGATTACTAGTACATCAGGACTTTGGAGACCATTGGCACATCATAACATTCAAGGACACAGCCGTGAATTTGGAACATTCTATATTTAGGACTTGTGATTAGAACAATCATTCTTATTGGATTATTAGGATTTCAAAACACATTACTGTAAGTGACTTTTTGATTTTTCATTTTAATTATCTAGTAATAAATTGCTTGTTGATTTTTACTTGATTTGTTGGTTTCACTTTCTTTCTGTTACATTTTTCTTAGACCATAGAGTCGTAACAATATTTTCATTGTACCCAGTTTGGACATTACATGTACCGCAGTCGCCTTATCACATTTTTAATGTATACAACTTTATTGTATATTTTGAGGTTTTTTTGTCTGTTATCCATCTGGCTTTGTCATCAATTCCAAATCACACGACGTGGCTACTTTAATTCTTTCACTTTTTAATGAACTGTTATTTTTCCTGTTTGCTTTTTTTCTTTTCTTTTTCTTCACATTATATTGAATTCTTATCATACACACAGTTGTAATTTTCATGTCCCTTGATACTGCTATCTGTGCATTTTAGTTATTCATGCCCCTTTGATACTGTTATCTATGTATTGTAATCTTCATGCCCCTTGATAATGTTATCTATGTATTGAAATTTTCATGCCACTTGATACTGTTATCTATGTATTGTAATTGTCATGCCCCTTGATACGGTTATGTATGTATTGTACTTTGCACGCCCCTTTGATACTGTTATCTATGTAAATGTTCTTCCGACATTTATTTTAACGGAATGATTTTTGTTGTTGTTGTTGCTGGCACTCAGCTATTAAATGATCCATCACATCTTTTCATCTCACAACTGCATGTAGTGCAGCGACCACCTCTTCTGATACCCTCCATGTTGAAGGGACAAATAAAGCGCTGTCGTATTAAAATGTATTGTTTGGCACCAAGTAGACGTCGAATTCAAAGATGATCCTCGTGGCTTCTGGGTAAGGTAACCGGAGGTGAGACCTATCGGTCAAGATGTGAGAAAGACAGACAGACATACAGACAGACAGAGACAGACACAGAGAGACACAGAGAGAGAGAGAGAGAGAGAAACTCACCCTAGCAGTATATATTCATTCACCTTTCATATTGTGAAGAAGATAGCAAAGTCGGAACAGATCGCCATTCTCATCAGAGATTTACGACAACAGATGGCTCCTATCATCAGAAATTTAGAGAGAGTCATTTGAAATTATACTTCAGATTTGACTTCGAACTACTCCTCTCGAGATAAAAGTCAAGATACTTGCTATGTCGGCCAGGATAAATGACACTGGGCTTAAGAACGTCCGCAACGTCAAAGAAAAGAAAATACAAGAGAAAAGAAAGATAAAAGTAAAGATACCTGTTATCAATGCCAAGAAAAAGGACATTGGTCTTCAGAGTGTCCCAAGAAAAATGAGAACAGACAAAAGAAGAAGCAGGAGGAGGAACGTTCTTCACAAACAGAAGAAGAACCCATACACGTCAAGAAATTCAAGAAGGTAAGACAACTAGAAGAGAAAGAACCCATACCAGTGACGAAATTTAAAAAAAAAAAAAATGAAAGAAAGAAAGAAGAAAATGGACTTTTTTGATTTGTTATGACATTTTTTATTGTAATTCTTATTCAAAGAGAATATACTAAAGAACAAGAAACATAAGTATCTCTTTGTCTTGAATTTTGAAATTTTTGTATGGATAAAATACTTAAACACACTCATGCACGAACAACTTTGAATCATAGGGAAGGGGTTTAAGTTTAAGTTTTTTCTTGATTTGGCAATCATTGAGTTGTATCTCTTTTCTGAGATATATAGGTGGCCTTAGACCGTTGGGAGTTTTTATGAATCACGAGAACAAAAAGCTTGTGGAATTACCATCAGCTTAAACTGTCTTAAACACCTTCCACGGCAAAGTCCTACTCTTCCTCCTGTTGCCGCTGCTGCTGCTCTGGTAGTGATAGTAGTAACTGCTGCTACAGGTGTTGACATCTCAGTAGCGGCGAGAGTGGATGTGGTGATTGAAGGTTGTTTAGAAGTCTTTGATCGTGAAGGTCTCTTTCTCTTGGGTTGAGCTAAGAAAGTCTGATACGTTTCTCTCAGATACTTTAAATCCGCCTAAATGTATTGTAGCAGACTCACCGTTTTATTCTCACCACCTTAGAAACCCTTACCCCTTCTCTCTTCTGTTTGATAGTATGTGTGTAAGAGCATAGTAATGGGTCTATAGTATGTTTGTATGTTTGTGTGTAATAGTGTGTATGTTTCATCCCCTTTCGTTTGCATGCTACTCCCTCTTGTGTGATAGTATGTTGCGTAAAAGTGTGTGTGTGTGTGCAAACACTGCTACTTTTCGTTAGAATGTCGGGGTATGTGTTTTTATTGTAATCGAAAAGGAGTTTCTTGATTGTAGGGTGTGTGTTTGAATTGTAATCGAAAAGCGCATGCTGGATTTTGAGGGGGTGTGTTTGGATAGTATACGTGGTGTGTTTGGATTATATATCAAAATGTATTGACATTCCTATTCCCGTTTGACCCTATAAACACTTTTGACCCGATAATACTATCCCCAGGTTAAATCGATGGACCATTTGAATACAGGATTTCCCGTATGACCCCATACCGGTTCTCGCATGTTAACCTACAGCGTAATGTTAAATCCAGTATGACCCCAGTAGGCTCGTATTATTACTAACAGGTTATTCTATGCTAGTTAGCCACATGCAGAATAACTCGCAGCTTATTATACCCAACTCTACCTATCTATCTATCTATCTATCTTTCTATCTATCTATCTATCTATCTATCGATCGATCCATCTATATATCTATCCAAATATAGTCATATCAGCATCGTATAATGTGCCGTGAGTTGTACAGTTACTGATAACAAAGTCACTGAATGCGCAAAGTTGTACATTGACCAGTACTCATATCTCAGACCACAGTTAGCTCCCTCCAAGTTAACAAAAATCAGGAAGACACTCTCCAAAAATAGTATCAAGTTTGATGATGTCTTTCACAAATGACTTATTTGAAATGCTTTAAGCTATGCTGATAATAAAAGGGTAGACTTCAAAGTTTACAAAGCTATAGACAGTAAATATATCCTAATCTGTAACGAACACAGTGATATAAATGTGTTACATAATTGCGTGTCAATCAGCAGTATTTTTGTTACTTCTCTTGAGTCATTCTTTTTACCGTATTACACATAAGTCAGTCTGGTGAACCCTTGATGAAACTTTCAGGATTTCATGTAATTTGGCGAGTTAATACGAGTGGAAAATAACAAAGTCCAATCAGTTATAGTAACAAAAGCACAATAATTAATGTGAGTGGAAAATGGCAAAGTCCAATCAGTTATAGTAACAAAAGCACAATAATTAATGTGAGTGGAAAATGGCAAAGTCCAATCAGTTATAGTAACAAAAGCACAATAATTAATGTGAGTGGAAAACGGCAAAGTCCAATCAGTTATAGTAACAAAAGCACAATAATTAATGTGAGTGGAAAATGGCAAAGTCCAATCAGTTATAGTAACAAAAGCACAATAATTAATGTGAGTGGAAAATGGCAAAGTTCAATCAGTTATAGTAATAGGTACAATAATTAATGTGAGTGGAAAATGGCAAAGTTCAATCAGTTATAGTAATAGGTACAATAATTAATGCTTATACATAACACAGAATCAGAATATTTGTAGTCATTTTGGTTGCTGATTTTGCAGAGGTTTACGGTTTCTCACGCCTAGGCCATTAAATGCACAAAGAACTGTATATTTCCTCATATGTAGTTCACTGAGTACGCAAATAGTAACTTCGTATTGTTAGTCGTATCTAGGTCATTTTGTGCGCAGAGCTGAACATTTATCATGAGCGTGATTATATACAAACTCACGCATACTCATCTCGAAGTCATTTAATGTGCAGAGAATTTAACGTTTTCAGTTAGTTATGTTTACTTGTTAATAACAATTATCATATTAATAATGACTGAGTTTGAGGCAGTATAGACAATATAATGTTGTTTGTTCTGGGGAGCACGTATTGTCTTACATGGCAAACATATATAGTGTCTAGTGAAAGGCGTGCACAAATTTCAAGCAGGATCCGGCAACTGCAGTCCTTGATTAGAACTAGGTTTCCCCAGAACCTGTCTTCTCGCTATGAAAAGGTGTGCACAAATTTCAAGCAGGATTCGGCAACTGCTGTCCTTGATTAAAACTAGGTCTTTCCAGAACCTGTCTTCTCTCAGAACGGATCTGAAAACGGGGAAAGCTACGAAGTGTTCCGATTGATAGAACACTATAGCTAATCCGCCAAACGCAGCGATGCAGCTTGATCAGTGACAATAACTGAAAAGCGCACAACGTTCTGGCGAAGCCTGGTTCTCACAACGGGCGTCGGCTGCCGGATACTTATGCAAAGTTCTCATATCATGTGCATGTTCTCCGCATTAAAAAGAAACATTACCATGGCGATAAGGTTTTAGAGGACCGCTGAAACTCTATGTCAAACAGTTTGGATCTTTTCAATAATACATTGTTTGTGTACATATTTTTATGTGAATAAAATCTCTCGCTACATTCCAGATCGATTAAGTGTCGCTGGATTATTCTGAAATCACAGAGAACTTATCGCCATTCACTTCCTTAGACTGCGATGCAGATAGAACAAACGCAGTAACACGTTGGAAGATAAGTATAAATAGGCTCGAAAATTTGTTCATGCGTATAACATTAGTGATGTCAGCAAAAATGTGCTCAGTTAGTACCTTGTGCTTGTGAATATATTTACTACAGATACGAAACGAATGCGCACAACGCAGCAGGAAGGGAGAAAGTGACGAAGCGTACGGCGAAACGAAAAACGTTTTGAAGAAATATTTCGTGCTCAAGAAAATGTACATATGGAGATCTACATCTTTAGACCATCACTGTCAAGTCAAATGAATTCGGCAAGAGGGCTTGCGTGACTCTGACAAACTATTGACTGCAAATCATAGATCAAGGCAGATCGTGGATCTGGCGATGAAACTATGTTGTCAGATGGTTCTTTCAATACCGTAATAACAATGAAGATGTTGTAGAGCTATCAGGGAACAAACTGCGACATTTCCGTTCTCGTGGTCTGGATTCACCGAATAAAGTAGCAAGACATACTGTAATTGTGGACTCCATAAGGGTAAGAAAGCATTGCCACTTTCTACGAGTGCTTTCCCTTTGCGTCAGGTCAAAGGTCATTCGAGGTAGAATCATATTATGCTGAAACGGGTGTTCATGCATATTCGTATACAAATATATTTAGAAAAACAAATAAGGCAAGATTTTATAAAAGTTTTATATAAAGTCTGCATTATTTACACATGTAGCTGGCATCATTCCTTCTAAACGAAGACTGCTTTTCTTCGAATGACCTCCGACCTTTGGAACTCTTAAATGCATAAAAAGCTACATTGCTAGTGATGTGTCAATACATATATTGCGTTCGTATATACTGTTATATAAGGCCTATATGATGTATAGCCATTAATATTTCCTTTTCTTTTTCTGTTTTATACATTACGCCATTCCCCTCCACCCCCAATCTAACAATGAATAATTAAAATAATAGCGTCAGTAGATGCACGAATAGAAATTTTAAAATGCCCTTATAATGAACAACTACTGGTTTGCGTTTGTTGCAAGCGCAAGAAATTCGCACGATACTAATTCCCCTTTTCTTATGTTGTATATGGGTGGCGTAACTTGGAACTTTTTTTGCTTTGATTCTAGCACACATATTCATCCCTGGTTGTTGAATGCTCCACATCTTAGTTGTCATCACAAAACTTTAGGCCGGAAATTATTGATTGTTATGGATTTCTACGTTGGCGGCCGTGTACTTATTAACTGTGTCAAGAACAGAGGACATTGGGTCTAAAAATTTTAAATGCAGCGTAGCATAACTTTTATGAATATGCAGCGTTCTCATTGTGACATCATAGCGCGACGTTCAATCAGGTTTATACTGGTACATACCTCTTGCTTGACCTCGTCCAAAAATGTCCAAGTAGTTTAAACATTTTTCGGATGTATTTCTCAGCGCGCTTATATTATGATATTCCAAGGACCATTGATCGAGGAGGAGCGAAATAAATTGAATAAACATCATTTAATCGTACGTGCAATCAAATGCTCAAAATGACAGCCATTGCTGAAATAAACTGTACCGAACGCCTACATGAACTTTACGATTGTACGTACGGTTACTCATACCTAGGTCATGAGTTGTACATTTTCAACAAGTGTGATTACTACTACTATTACTACTACTACTACTAATAATAATAATAATAAGTACATCTTTTCCTGTGCCCGAGAGGTCAATCTTATTATATGCATATTCTTTAGTAGCAAACGTTCAAGGTATTAGCATCCAACACTAACCCCACCCAATCCACCACCCTACCCCCAAACACACACACACACACACACACACACACACACACACACACACAAACACGCACTTGTAACATGTATCTGTATTTTGTCTAATTAATTATAATCAATAACTTCTCGAAGATGACAAGATAATGACATTTTAGGTATATAGGGCCTAACTAAAATGTATAGTCTGCAAATTGGAGATAAGCAAAATTATTCTCATTAAATATTCAAGTAAGCAAACAAGCAAGTTTTTAAAGTTAAAATGAATAACAAGAGATAGTTAATTGACAGAGGAGAAATACCACCACATGGAATCACTAGTAAATAATTGTATTCAGATATGGAATATTATGTTTATTTCCTTTTTTGCACAGTAAGGGTCACTTCATTCGTGAGCATGCATCTCTCTCTCTATCTCTCTCTCTCTCTCTCTCTCATGATGAATTATAACAAGATGTCCAAGATGGTCTGATATCGCTCACCTGGGTATAAGTTAATTTTTTATGAAATGTAAAAATGAATCTCAAAATCATGTTAGAACCATAATCAGCTGATTCAAATGCAGACTGATACTTGTTGGTTTCTTTTAATTAGGGTAAAGTGTACAAGTAGAATGCATCTTAACAGTCTCGGAACAAAAGAAGAAAACAAAAACTCGTTATTTATGAATAGCAGTTCCTTTGAACATAAGTTGGTTCAGCAAAGATCTTACATTTTAAAATGAATTCAAGTAATGTTTGAAGCAAGAATTAGGTCTATGTTGCATGAGAAAGGAGGTAATTTATTTTAATTAAATTTAAAATGTCAAAATCATATTTTAAAAGCCTGACCGTGTTGCAAAAAAAAAGGAAGCTATCTTTTTATGAAATGTTAAATTTATCTCAAAATCATGTTAGATCCCTGATTAGCTGATTTATATTTTTTCGTTTCTTTAAAATTAGAGGTAAATTGTAGATATATATTTCATCTTAACAGACTCAGAAAAAAAATTAATAAATAAATAAAATAGGTTATTTTTAAAAATATCTTGATCATTTGCAGCTCTGAGATCTTTAAATTAATTGAAGTAATGTTTGAAGAAGGGATTAGAACTACATGTGTGTTTCATGAAAAAGTAGGTACTTTATTGTAATTAAATGTAAACTTTAAAATCAACCAGTAGAGCCCTGAACAAGAGACCGATAACAAAAGAAAAATAACTGAAATAAGTTATTTTTTAATAGCAGACCCTTTGAAAACAACTTGGTTGAGTAAAGATCTGAGCTCTTGAAATGAACTGAAGTAATATTTGAAGAAGTGAGATGCGATTAGAACTAAGTTGCGTGAGAAAGGAGGCAATTTATTTTAATTAAATTAATGATTTCAAAATCATGATTAAAACTCTAGCCGTTTTCCAACAAAAAGGAATCTTTTTAATTTAATCAAATGTAATATTTATCTCAAAATCATGTTAGAACATGATCATCTGATTGAAATGTGGACTGGAATTTTACTTTTGATAAAGTGTACATGTAGAATGCACTTAACAGACTGAGAACTAAAGAAATATAACTCAAACAGGTTATTTTTAAAAACCATCACTTTGAAAACAACTTGGTTGAGCAAAGTTCTGACATCTTAAAAGGAATTCAAGTAATGTTTGAAGAAGGGATTAGTACTATGTTGCATGAGAAAGGATATAATTTATTTTAATTAAATTTAAAATTTAAAAATTATACATTAAAAATCTGGCAGTGTTGCAACAAAAAGGAAGTTATTTTTTTATGAAATGTAAAATGTATCTAAAATGCATGTTAGAGCCCTGATCAGCTGATTGAAATGCAGACTGGTATATTTTCGTTTCTTTTAATTAGGGTAAAGTGTACATGTAGAATGCATCTTAACAGACTCAGAACAACAAAAAAGAACTGAAATAAGCTATTTTTGAAAAGTAGACCCTTTGAAAATAACTTGGTTGAGTGAAGCTCTGAGATCGTTAAATTAATTGCAGTAATGTTTAAAGAAGGGATTAAAACTATGTTTAGATAATTCATTTGAATTAAATTTAAAATTTAAACTCATACAGTAGAACCTTGGCCATATAGCAATCAACGAAGACGTTATTTTCTTTCCATGAAATTTAAAGTTTTGTCTCAAAATTATGTCAGAACTCTAATCAGCTGACTGAAGTTTTATTGTCCTTGCGGTAGAGAGTTAAAGTGTGCATGTAAAAACGCACCTCAACAGACTGAGAACAAAAGAAAAATATATTTTAAGTCAAGGTCCGACATCTTTAAAGAAACTGAAGTAATGTTTGAATAAGAATGGAGGTAATTTATTTTAATTAAATTTAAAATTTCAGAACCAAACATTAGAACCGTTGCAACAAAAAGGAAATTTGTGTGTACTCATTAGAGACAGGATATTAGTAGTGTTGTTCAAACTTGCCCAAAGATTTTTCAGAATTGTTCTGAGCACTGAAAATGACCTTTCTGCATTTTCCCCCATGAAGGGAGGTGTTGCTATGTGTATGGCCTATACATTTTGGACATACCTTTTAATCTTCTTTCCAACTATGACTTTTTTTTATCTCACAATACTTTTTCCAATCAATGCCATGTATAGACATGATATAATTACCATCAGATCAGGAATATTGTTTTTCAGCTCTTTGGGAGGCGGACACGTTTTAGGCAAAAGAATGATCAAACCCTACCCCATGAAATTACATGATCGGCCCTTTTATCTGTAATAACTAATTCCTATATGGTGTTTGCTGTTTGTAAAAAAGAAATATAAAGTACCTCCACTGAGTTTCATAAAGTCAAACTCCATTAACAAGTCAACTAGGAGTTCTCAAATTGAGTTTCTTTGGGCTTGACTCCATTTACAGATGATTCCATCCCTGAATCACAGCTGCAATTCAACATTTTCCCTTCAACTATGACATCTCGTGTCTACTCCAACTAAGGAAATAATAACGTTTCATATATGCAGTAAAATTTTACTAAAAAAGAAATAAAAAACGTTCCCGCTGATCACAAAATAACCAATATTGTTTAGCAAAGATGGCTTAAACATTCTCGTTCAAGGCAGCGATGTGTAACAAAGTTTATTTCCTCAACACACATTATCTTTCATTTACCATGTTTACGTAACTTCAAACAAATTGGGTTCGTCTACTTTACTTACGCAAATTGGCCTAATCGGCTATTCCAGAGCGGTGCTTGAAGGACGCGTAATACAGAGTCAACAGCTCCAGTATTGTCAGCCTACTTGGTCGAAGGACCTCACAGGACTATAATTTAAAGTTAGTTATTTTCAGTCAATTTCATTGAACCTTTTGTACCCTATGGGACCCAACAAGTTGACGCATAGGTCACGTGAGTGGTCAATGTGCAAGTCAAAAGTGATGGTCAGTTCGTGTGTTTAGCTATTCAAGGAGTTTTTGTAGTTTTTCTATGATTTCAGCGTTTTTCCTCGCGTTTTAAAGACTCCTGTTAAAGATAATCGGACTCGGATTAATACTGTTTAGTCTATATTGCTCTACTTGTGCAGTGATTTCTTCCTATAGCAATTTTTAGTGCACTGGTCAGCGCTGCTAATGTAATGGCGAATGATGAGCTGCCTGCAAAACTAAAAGCCAGCCTTCCCTTGAACATGGATTTTTGCAAGAAACGACGGCCAACCGTGCACAATTACATTTGAACAAAAGGGTTTCGTTCTTGTAGGGAACCCACTGCAACTGTAGATAGTATTGATATGGTTCATGACGCCGAGATTGAACATGTTGTTGGAGCTCATAGGGCTGCAGAGCAGTCATTTTGGTCAGCAGGGCTAGTATAGCCCTCCCTCTTCACCTCGAGCGACGTCATGAGAGATGAACAAAGGGTTTTGTTCTTGTAAGAAACCCATTGGAATTATATCTAGTATCGATATGGTTCATTAAGTTGAGGCTGAGCATGTTGTTGTAGCTCATTGGACTGCATAACAGTCATTTTGATCAGCAGGGCTGGTATCGTCTCTACGCCTCGAGCGACGTCACGAGACTCACGTGACACAAACATGGTTGCTTACGAGCCAGATAAATAACCAGAGCGCTGCAAATAAATATTTCTGGCAGCAACAAGGTGATCTCCTACAAAAGCTCTCTAGTAATGTGGCCTCACTTCAAAGCCAAATGTTGGCTGTAACATCCTCTATAAAGCGTACACACAAGCAGGCATTTCGAACATCCCAAGTTGATGATAGCAACGAGGAATCCCCACTCCCCCTCAACAATGATGATGACTCACTCAATCGGGACACACCGGGGGTACGAACTAGTAGGCCTCTTTGCCGAAGGCATGGCAAATGAACTTGCAGAAGGCGCTTCAGTAAATTTTGTGGCGGAGTTGTCACAGTTCTATCAGCTCCATCATACAGGGCCTGCAGTTTCTGACAAATTGGCTACTGTTGTGAAGTTTGCCATACGCAATCAAGTGACGTAGTTATCAGAACAGTTCATGCGATGAAAGCAATGTAACAATTGAACAATGCCGAAGATAAATCTGGAAATTTGGTTGAAAGTTTTAAACCATAATATTTTCCTGACCTCCAAGGGCAATCAATCAATGGCATCATTCCACTCGTATCCCTCCAAATGGACATTTTTCTCACCAATAAAGAGAGTAACAGGCTACCAGGAGTGCCCAAATGTGGTTCTTCGGCAAGTGACATATTTTGCTTTCCTACCAACAGTTTATGTACAAGCCTTTTTTCTAGTACACACTCAGTCCAGTTCATGCTCTAATAATTAAATTAACTATTACAACGTACCATGGTCGAAGAAGAAGCAGACCAAATGGAGACAGGGCTCAGCTCGGCAGTTGAGGCTACCACCAATGATGTTTTTTCTGTAAGTACTTGTATGGATCCATTTTTCCTTACCTCCCCAGCTGAATAGGGATTTTCGTTCCAGTTCTATCAACATTACTGCCAATTTCATCGTTGGCAAAACAGTGTCATATTTCCAGAATGAAAAAATCTGACACTTGGATTTTAAAGACTTTACTGGAATATAAAATTGAATGTGACTTGTTTGAAATGAAAACTTTTCAACCCCAAAATAACTTCAGTAACACTGAGGGAGTGCTGGAAGTTGATTTTGAAAAACGTTGTTAGCCCCTACTTTAAGTTGCTAACACAAATTGTCTCTTTGTCATATTTCTTTTGACACAAGAAGGATGGTTTATGCACATTAATTTTAACCGCAAACACTCGAATCAATACATAGGAAAACGTCACTTTCAGATGGAAACTGTACATTCTGCCATTAATCTAATAAAGACGGAAAAATATGCTGGTTTGCCTCCATTTATTTTCAAGATTCATACTATTATGTTCCCATTTATGTTTTGCACAGACTTTACTTTAGGTTTTGTTAGGATAACACAGTGTAAGAATTCACTTGCCTTCCAAATGCGTTGTCTTCTGCTCTTTGTGTATTCACAAATTCATTAATGCCTATTTTTGCATACTTGCGCAAACTTGGTTATTGTAATACAGGTGTACATTGATGAGTTTGCTGCAGGCAGACACATCCACTGACTGTAAAAAATGTGCAAGGCACTGCATTTGGTGGATAACTTGGCATACATTATTCAAGTTATTATGTTTGTGAGCTTCATGCCTAATTCCTTTCACATAACCATGTGCCTTACACAAAAAAGGCCTATAGCTTGGTATCTAACTGACAGCAGTTGCTGAGGCAACTTACCTTTCCCATTTGGGATTTTGCTAGGTTGATCCAAAATATTTTTGCCAGTGAACATGGAGTGCCATACACCCAAATTAACCATGATTCTGAACGCATGCTGAGGCCTAAAATTTGTCAAGAAATTGAACATAATTTGGTCAATGTGATATTGAACTGTTTTGTCTCAAGAACAAATTGACAATTGCCAAAGTATATTTCTTACAGACCAGATCCTGTAGTTTTACTTGTTTATGCCTCTTTTGTGTCTTGCAGTAATTTCATTCTACCATATGTTCTTCCCCCTTTTAGTATGATTCTTAGAGATCTACAGAAACTGCAGGAGGGTGGACGGGAGGTAGTGATGGCAGCACAAATCTTTAGTACTCGGCCATGATCAGTCGTACTGCCCAGAACATAAGAGGTTTTGTTCTTCCACAGGGCCCCACCACAATGCATCCATTGAAAAAACTCCAGTTGGAAGTGTTTCGGTTATCAGCAAGGCTATGGAAAACAGAAACGTGTCGCAGTCAGTTTCTGATATTTTATGAAGACAGTAAACACAGTTATAATATCGTACATATCTCTAGTGATGGCTGTGCATTTATGGCCAAAACAAGATAAATCCATTTTGCTCATCTGTACATTTTGATCTGGAATTCTTAGCATTGTTTTTTTCATAATGGATTAGGATACAGTGCTATAAATACAGCCAAATGTAATATTAGCGCAATTTTAGTTTTGTCAGATGGTACCAATTATTATCAATGCCCATTGCTTAAATGTTTTACGAGATGAGTGTTTAACAAGAGACCTACTTTACCCAATAATTTAGTCACATGGGATGTTGATATTGAACCAAGATACTTACAATCGCTTTCACTGGTTAATAAAAAAGAAAAAAGAGAGAGATAAGAGAAGAGATACAGACTCTCCTTGAAATTCTCTTGTACACATTGATTATGTTTTCTGGGCAAAAAGGGCAAACCCTTCAGTTCTTAGATCGTAGAAATTTAAGTACAGAGTTAGCTTTATAATTGGTGATCTTCTTAAGCAACCACATGCAGGAAGTCATTTGGGTAAAATTTGTATAACATCTTATGCACCAGACAGACGACTTTGTACGGTCACTACTCTTGTAGATATCCATATGGGACAAACAATATTTGAAATAATGAAACCAATCTATTTATTAGTTTCCAGGCTTCCTTTACACACTGTTAACAGGCATACTATTTAAAGATGGCTAGATTCCACCTTGCAAATTGCTGACATCAGTACTGATATTGTACATTACATAGTACAAGAATGGCATTCACTAGTGCTATTTTTTCAGACAAAGTACATGTGGCTACAATATTAAAAACAACTGGTTGGAGCTAAGACTCTACATTCCTGGAACATTGGCAGACACCTATCATATCTGACTTGACATTCAGTGCAAAACTGTTTGAATCAGCTCCAACCCCTTGATAGTAAATTCATTACACGCTTTTACCATGTTCAGTTGAATCTGTCTGCATAGAAAATTACTATGCGCAGTGAGTTGCCTTCCTCCCCTGCCATGCTTCTGTCACACGATACAGTCTAAATATCTCGTGGGGTCCCTTAGGGTACAAAAGGTTCAATGAAATTGAAAAATTAAATGATACTTACCAAGTTGAAGTTTGATGATAATTTCATTGAACCTGTAGTACCCTTAGGGATCACACGCCCACGCAACCTCCCTGTGTCTCATTTCGTATCCTATAACTTCTCTAAAGACTGACGACTCACCTGGCCTGTGCGTCATCTCGTGTGATCCCAAAGGGTACGACAGGTTTAAGGAAATTATATTCAAACATCGTTTGGTAAGTATCGTTTGATGTTTCAATTAAATAATATATGCAATGGTGGTTGCTAAATTGTCCCTATACCAATATTACTGTGCTGAGACGCTGTTAAACACTAATACGAACGTATGTATTCTTTATTGCTATTATTACCATTTAATAGCCTATGTGGCAATTATATGTAAAACTGTCCCCTGTTGTTATTTGCCATCAGCATTAGTAGTTATATGAGGCATTTGAGAACCATAAGGAAAATTAACATGGAGGAGGCACTTGAGAGCGATACGGGAAATTAACATGGAGGAGGCACTTGAGAGCTATAAGGGAAATTAACACGAAGAGGCACTTGAGAGTCATACGGAAAATTAACATGGAGGAGTCATTGGGAGCCATACGGGAAATTAGCATGAAGAGGCACACTTATGGGTCAAAAGTGTTTATAGGGACAGAATTATTTATAGGGTCAAAAGGGTTTATAGGTCAAACGGGAATGGATGTCATTGTCAATATACACATATACAAAGATAAATACAAAACATGTAACAACCAATGGCAATTTGAGTAGGGTCTCTTTTCTTAGAGATATGGGTGGCCCAGGGAAGGACCGTTGGAGTTTGTTAACCAAAGTGAGTTAACACATATCACACCCCTTCACAGGTCTTCTTCTCCACAAACTTCTACGCACTTCAGGCTCGTAGAGTACGACACTCTTCAGACACCCTTGTCCCTCCACATAAATTCTTCTCTTCCAAATAACGGTAGCCGTAATCTTGGTAATAGCCCAAGATGCCTTCATATACATGGGGTAGTCCGGGTTGAAGAGGATGCCCGATACAATGGATCATAACACTACACTAGTTTGCATCTTGCTTGAGTTGTCTTGAGAACAGGTGACAGCATAGGAGAATGCACTAGTATATATATAAGACCGGATCTAAATGGACTGAAATGGTCAAACGATCCAACTGTGCGTTACAAAAAATATGGTCTCTCTTCCAGTCAGAATAGTGCTGGTGTGTGACGTCACATTCAGTATATAGGCCCAACAGTGTTCGTCCGGAGTACCATTGTGGTATAGTTTAAGTATGACTGAAGCCATGAAGACAATGTATTGGAGTGCGCCTGCTACAGAGACCTTGTATACTCGGAGTGAAGGTATGACTACGAATGCAGCTAGGCTTCTTCCAGAAGAGGATCACTTTAATTTTGGATTACATAAATTTTCTGACGTCGTCTTCGCAAGAATGTTTTGCCTGCGCCGGTAGTACCACCATTCTTCCCTTCTACATTATTACCCTTGCGGATGATTTTAGAAAAAGGCAGAAGGAAGAACTGGAGTTTTTTTTTGCAAAGGCAGAGATAAGCAGAAGAAGCATTTCTTTAACAACAACAACAACAAGAGGAAAGAACAAAACAAGAAGAAGACGAAGAAGGGAAGCAGACAACTTTGAAGTGTGAAGGACAGAACGAATGGAGTAGTGAAAACAAAACTGTGAGTCTGCTACAAGACATTTTGGAGGAGTTAAAGTATCTGAGACAAATGTATCATATTTTTTTAACACAACCCAAGAGAAAGAGACCTTCACGGGCTAAGCTTCCTAAACCCATCATACCATCCAATCTCACCTGCACTGAGGTACCACCACCAGTGAGTACTGCTACTACCACTACCAAAGCAGCAACAACAACAGCAGGAGATGGACTTGGCCGTGGAAAAGGATTGAGGCAGTTAAAGCTCATCATGTCAAGTCCGCGAGTTTGTTAAAAGAACCCACCCCAACGGTCCTTTTCAGGGCCACTCACATCTCTTAAAAAAAAGATACTATTTCATGATTGCCAAATCAAGTAAAACCTAAATCCCATTACAAAAATATGTTTACTTGTATGAGTGCGTGTGTGTTTCTTCATATAAAAAATCAAGACAAAGAGATACGTTTTCTTTTTGGTACATTCTATTTTTGAATGACAATGAAAATTTTGTAACACATCATCAATGTCCATTTTTCTTTCATTTTCTACCTATTTTCTTGAATTTCTTCACGGGCATGGGTTTTTCTTCCTCTTGTACTGTTTCTCCCAGGGGTTTTGACTTGTTACATTTCTTGATGGGGATGGGTCCTTATTCTATTTATGAAGAGCCCTCTGGCTCCTCCCGCTCCTGCTTCTTCTCATTTGCCTTAGGGCACTCTGAAGACCAATGTCCTTTTTTTTCACAGTGATAACAGATATCTTTACAGAGCTACCCAGGAAGAACGTCGTTCCGTAGCTCCCGAAAAATTATTATCACATTCGAGAGACGCAAAAAGTGACTTCCAGGAAATTTAGAACCACGGCTTACACCCTACACGGTCAACTTAAAAGAGTTCAAGTCTGAAGTGCCACCCGAGAAAGTGGCAGATTTCATTACAGATTTGTGGGATTCCTTGTTAGAGACATTGAAACGACATTGCTAAGCTAAAGAGTACGATTGTTTGATACTTTCTATACATAATGATAGTTTGAAGTCTCCTGTCTGGATCGAGTTTAGTACTCCGGCAGAATTAACAAAGTCTAAAGTCATCGACAAAATTGAACACGTTAAACAATCCAATGACAAATTTAGCATGACCGATGAAAAAGCCACTCTTTACATAACCCACGTTTCCCCTACTAGATGTAGCGGAAGACGAAAAGTGTTATTGGTCGACGACATTCTCAGTACCAAACGTCCTAATTAACAATTCCCAAGACCAGATGTGCGTAGTCCTTTACATCGTCGTGGGGCGAACGTATGCCGACAAGAACGAGACCCCAGAATGGAAAAAAGTACGGATGACATTCGACGTTCGGAGAAGCCCCAACAACGAAAAGAAGCAGAACTCATTTTGCAACAAGGCAGGCTTATCTAAAGAGACCGTGTGTGGCATTCCTGAAATACAAAAACTTCAAGACGTCTTGGCTACTCGTTATACGTTGAAAGTATACCCTTAAGTGTTTCACGGAGCTATCGTGTTTCGATGGCCCAATTTCCCAGAGGGAAAATACATTCACATCTATAATCATCACAACTATCTCGATACCAACACCAGTATCAGAGGATTTCTTGGATACGCTTACTACTGTCAACTATTTTGCAGTAGAGACCAACACATTCATCGCGGAGCGAGATGCCGGGGTTGTTTAGTGTCCAAGCCATGTGTACCTGCAGAACACATTAATTGCTTGATAAACCTTTGTCAGTCCCTCTTGTTATAAACAACATCGCATGAAACAAGTGAACCAACAGAAAAGTGCTTGCGAATTATTGAGATTGTTCTCCACTTGTGGATATCTGATTCTAACCAATAACCCAAAGGCACACATTTGTTCATGAAAGAAAAGATACCGTTTATGTGACCAAATCGTGGACTTTGAGCATCAATGCTACATTCAAAACTATGACAATGTAGTGGAGGAAGAAGACATCAAGGAATAGAAGCAAAAGAAGAACAAGACACAAGTGGATTTTATCTTATTTGACTTTTAATGTACGCAAGAGACAGGTATTCACGTCCCTAATTTCTGTGTCGCTCATCGGACTTGTGATAAGTGTATACAAGAATCTATCTTTTTTCACTGTCCCCATTGTAGTACGATTCCAGGAGGACGTGAACAAATCTTTCGAGTACCCCGCACTCTTCCCGATTTTGCGGAATAGATTTTAGATCGTACTAAGGAGACTTGGAGCGAAGAGGACATCCAACGTTACGAGGACTGCCACAGACATATTATAGCGATGGCTGACAATTTCTCGGGATATGAATGACAATTTCTTCTGACAAGGTACCCAATGTTCCACAGCCACCATGAACGGAGCCGAACTCATTTTACATGAAAGTGGGTCAAGTACAGTTTAAAGATTCCAGGAATTATTTAGCCATGCCTTTGAGCTGAATGCTTAAAACGTTTGGAATGGCAGAAATGGCCAAAGGATATTTTCCACGCTTATTCAATGCCGAAGAGAATCAACATACCGTGCTCTCGCATTTGCCTGACTCTCGCTGTTACGATCCTGATGGTATGCAAACCGAACAACGAGAAGCCTTCTACGCATGGTACCACACTCACGCTTCAGACCCGTTTGAATTTCAAGAAGAAATGCTGGAATATTGTCCATCCGAAAATTTCGAGAATTATTTCTGGATAATAGAGGTATCGATCTCTTGAAGGAAGCTTGCACAATTGCCACTGACAGTTGTATGTACATCCATCGTCAAGATAGCCACTAACACTCAACCATCGAAGGGGATCGTTTAGTGGCATGGACGAACGAGCCTTACAAGATGTGATTGTCAGTTTTGCTAGCGGCGCCCCCAAAAATTACGGATACCTATACAGAGACCGACAAGAACAACTACATACCAAATGCAAAGTCAAAGGATTGACACTAAACTATCGAGCGAGTCAACGAGGCAATTTTAATGTCTTGAAAGAAGCTTTACAGTCCAGACAAGATCAAGACTTTTGCGTGAAAACACTAGAGCTCCATACAATTGTACGTTCGCCAAACCACCAAATCATCAGTCGCCCTTTTTAAAAAGTCTATTAAATTGTATACCAGACACAAGTGGAACTTCCACGCCGCAACACGTTACCGTACCGACAAACTGAGCTCCAGTATAAAAAGGGGCAAGTTTCAAGACCAAGAATTCATTGTGAATACAAAGACTGACCTCGAAAGATGATGAATAATTCAGCGCATTCACCGCGTGAGGAACTCACTATGAACTTCAAGTTCAATGTTGAGGCCAGTACACTGACACAGATGCTGACGAACTCGACACAGCAACTGAGTGAGGGACCCCCTGTGGACTCCTGTTCGATCATGAACTCGAGTGCCATGCTGTTCCTTGCGATGAGACGGAGGCCGTACCCTGCGAAATCAGCGATGCAGCACGACCTTGCCACTCCTCTGGAACCATCGAAAGCGATGCTGTTCGTGTGCCTTACCGCTCCACTGGCAAAAGCGATGCAGCATGGTGCCCATTCTGCTTTACTGGTCAATGTGATGCTAAGCGTGTACCTACCTACGGATCTCATCCATACACTGGCAAACTACTCTGAATACAACTACTAGCACAACGAGATGGACCAATAAAGGAATAATTCACGTTGCCTGTGGCTTTGCCTGGCTATTGTGACTCTGAAAGTCGATTCCAGACGTTCAAAGAAAAATGGTTTAAATATCTGCAAGAACCTACTACCAAAACTTTATCCAGAGCCGGGTTTGTTTACTTGGGAGAAGGAGATAAAGTCCAGTGTTTCAGCTGCAGTGTGAAACTTCAATATTGGGAGCCTAATGACTCAGCTTACCTGGAACATGCCAGATGGTATCTGGGCTGTCACTACCTTCTTTTGGTCGGTCCAAAGAAGTAATATGTCGGATACTTCAGAAGAGAACATTCATAGTTTGCCTCCTAAGCTAAGACAACGCATTTACAATGAAATTGTCCAGATTCACTGACACGCAAAGAACAATTACATCCTTTACGACATATACGTTTTAGCCAATTGTATCAGAATGCCATTAGAGGATTGATTCTTTTCAAAGTGTTAAAAGGGTCAGATATTGATCAACTACCCACAACTTGTAAGAAGGTCGATGCTACGACTTCTACCTACAATGTGGGAGTGCTACACATAATTCGAGAGGACAAAGACTTAGAGGATTACAAGAAACGTTTAAAAGAAATGTCACCTTAAGAAGAGATGTCTTCAAGGAGTGTGGTGTGTGAGTTAGTGACTGATCTGGTTTCTTATAATTGACCACCAGATTCTGTTTGGCAAAAGTATGACTATTTCCTCAAAAAGAAAGATGACGTTGCTGCCATGGACTAATATAAAAGTGGACCATGCCACGACTGTTGTTTTTAGTGTTGCAACGAATTCCGTGGAAGGAAGTTATTGACAGTGTTCGGAACTTAGAGAACTACCACACACTTTTACAAGAAGTATATCCACCTTTTACGATTCCATTGACTTTTGGACGTAGCATCGTGTGTGTTTGTTAGTGACTTCTTTTCTCGGATTTCGTTTCCCAGGAAGTTCTTTGTGGACTATTTATGAACAGTACGTACATCAAAGACATGACCATTCACAGCTTATCAGTGCACGAAAGACCCTTCCTTGAAATATACGACGGATAGTAATAACAACAACGGTAGCCTTGCAGCCGAAGCCAGTCATCATTCTTCCAGTCAAAACAACAGCAGCCCTCATTAGGAACATTTAGAAAAGCATTCTCCTTTGACCTCGAGCGACTCCTCGAATACCAGAGCCAACGAACTATGAATAACCAATTTTATTTTACCTTACCGAGTGACAGTTCTATGGATGTGTTTCCCATCAACATCTTATGTTGTTTCACAGCCAAATTACCTCAAGCCATACAATTTGATTACGAAGCTCACTGATAAGTGACTTTGGTGGAAATCATTCATCGTAAGCAAGCCCTCAGTATCAAGGAAGGTCAAAACACTTTCATAGAATTGTTGGGCAAAAATGATCCTGGCATTTACGAATCCAAAAACTTATTACACACCAATCCTTTCATTGATTAGCGATACCATGATAATCACTGTAGGGTATTATTTTAATGCTCAGCATCTGTTGGAAACCATTTCTGCAATTCTCAACGACCAGTTTGGCAAAGCCTTGGAGAAAGCTCGCAAAAGTGTACAATAAAATTGCTCGTCGTCTTAAAATGCATTTTTCGGACGGCAAAATAATGCCCATTACTTTTTGTCCTGGTTTGTTTGATATTTTGGGCGGATACACTGCTTTGGTTCCTATAAATATCGTTTTCAACAACGATCTATTTTACAAGTATTTTCGTTATTATGTCGAATTGAATGAAGGGCTCAATTTATTGTTTGTGTGCTACGATATGGTCGAATACAAAGTGGTAGGAAACACAGTTGCTCTGTTACTGAGAGTCATTCCTTTCAAAGCGTATTCTGCCATTACTGCTTACAAGGAAGGTGGAAACACGTATCACGTTCACTTTTAATTTGTACATCATCATTATCTTCCTCTCAGTAAATCGTATTTTGACAGTGTCAACATTAGTATAAAAGGAGATCTGTGACAAAATATTATATTCTCGAAAGGAAAAATCACGGTGAAAATATATTTTCGAAAACGAATCTCCCGTGAATTGTAACACAACATGTATCTTGTGTACAAAGGAGTCGCTCGACAACGAGGACATGGTTTAGGAGATATGTTAATATCCACTTTCGTACGGTAGACCCTATCTTGAAACTGATGGTGACTCGAAGATCTCACTCCTTAAGTGATGCCACTTTGACGCAAGAAAAAGAATAACTTCAAAACGTCCTCATCGACAAACAAATTCTTGAAGAAGCCTTTATGAGAGCAGAACAAACTGTGTTGCTGCAAACTGGAAAATATATTTTGGGTCGCCGAAACACCCCTATGAATTCGCTCCACACTTCTGACTCTGGCATTACTTCTTGCTCAACGCCACAGCAAGGACAAAACAGACAGAGACGTCAGATCTCAGAAACACGTTGTTCAGACAAAGAATAAGAAAAAAGAAACCTGACACCTCGGACAAGTTTAACGACAGTGTTAATTACAGATGACGATTCTCACAATGTTAGATTTAACGACCGTCGAAAGAAAATGGGACAAGGACACACTTTAGAACTGATGGATAGTTGCATTTGGACAAGACAAGTATTTGTTGAATGGAGTGGATGTACGCCTGAGACTGAATCGCAGTAGTACCGTGTTCCATTTGATGGCTAATGCTAACGAGTACAAAACCATCATCGAAGAATCCAGACTCGAGTGGAATTGAAAACTTTTACCATTGCCTCTGGACTCCGATCCAAGATCGAAGATCATGCTTTCAAATGACAGTTACTCGAACATTTGCTCATTGGCATCGTCAGTAATACAGCACTCAACGGACCCATCGACCAACATCCTTTTGTCTTTCAACACTTCAACGTGTCCAAGATAGAAGTCACTCGAGATGGTCAGGCATTATGTTGCAGACCTTTTGAACCTAACGTTGCCCAGAAAAAAAATACTTGAGATCTAACTTGACACTGTTTGAAGCCACAGGACAGTTAGGTACCAATAGCAGTCACGGTATTTTGTATGAGGTTTTTGCAGGAGTGTGGAACTTCAGTTCGTTACAGCTCTGGTCAACACAGTGAACGTCATCTTGTATGCAGAATTCGACAATACTCTGGAAATCAACAGTTTGAGAGAAGTGATTCCAGAATATGAGAATAAAAGATGGAACACGAAGAACATATGGGGATAGTCGATGAGGATGTGTTGGAGTCAGAACAAGAAAAAAAATCACTAGAGCCATGATGTCAAGATAGCCAAGAACACCATTTAGTCTCCTGCTTTGCCCGTGGCTTAGCTGAAAGAATTACAGGTCTAACCAGAGAACATTGTTATGGATGTCAAATCGATCATCCAAGTTATAAACGACACGACCAATGTATAATGATGAGTAAAGAAGAAAAGTTTGAAGAGTATCTGGAAGAGGCATGGTCTCCTCTCAGAAGAGAAGGTATTGAGAAAGTGGTGTAAAGACTTGCGTGATCATCCCTTATCTACTTTGACTTCTCCGGAGACTCAACGCATTGGAGCTCTATTGTAACAGAGTACAGAGACTAACTGTGGTTCATCGACTTACTTGACATACATTTTCAAAGAAAAAGTCAGGCGTGAATTAATGACTTATCATTACCTGTGAAAAAGAAAAAAAAGAATGGATACCTGGGAATATCATTACCTGTTGACTCGCAGTTCGTACGCCACTTCTTGGAATCCTGTGGTGTGTGTTAAAGATGAATTTCCTCATGGCAAACCTAAATATGTTCAAGCTTATGTCATCAACACGGACGACAGTCTTCGACCAGGATCCCATTGGGTAGCGGTCTACTTTCTCAACTATCACAATGTGGAGTATTTTGATTTTTATGGATTACCTCCTTTGGAAGATGACATCATTGACTTTATGAGAAGAAATTTTGTCTCCACTCGATTCAATAATGTGAGATTACAAGAATCAGATTCCATGGTGTGTGGACAATATTGTGTGTATTATCTTCATCAACGCAGTCTTGGATTTCATTTAGAACATTTAGAGACTTGTTTTGATTGCGAGTACTATAGATATGATGATAAAATAGATAGATGATTTTGTGAACAAGATGGCTATCTCTTGTTGTTAGCTCAGAAACGTAGTGTGCATTGATGGGAAAATGACAGTAAAATGACATGGCAAATGACCATTGGAAGTCAAGTTTGACTTAACAACGTTTTCTATCCTGTACATATGTTCATGCTTCATAGTTTTTGTTTGTTTGTGTTTAGGGAAGCTTCATTTTAATATTAAATGTGTTGATTTTTAAAAAATGGTTTTGTCTTTTTTATTTATTGAAAAAAAATATGTACGTGTTTTTCTACATTTCTCTTTATTGATCTTATAAACCTGCTCTTTCAGAGTTTTGTATATCGATCTGGGTCATGTTTTCGAATTGGAGGGGATGTTTCAATCACGTCCGGTCTTTAAGCATATAAAACATGACTTCGAAGCTTGGTAGACTGAATGAAGCTATGGTGAGCATGCATCGGGTCAGGCATAACCTGATCCAGAAGGACCCAGAGACAGCAGCAGTGGTTTCAACAACAACGACGGCAACAACAACAGCAGCAGCAGCAGCAGGAACACGAGGGAACAGTGGAATGTAAGATGGACTGTGAGGAGTTATCCTTCTCATTCAAAAGGAAACGGCCTTGTCCTGTGATGAAGCCACTGGTCAGGCGTGGTCGTTCTGCCAGATGTTAAAATTCTCACCAAGACCCCAATGTTCCCTTTTAGGCCCCCCATCTCTAGAAAAGGTGAAAAGATTACTTCATGATTGCCAAAAACATTTGTGTTTGTATGTTTGGTGTATGTTTGTGTCTGTCTTTGTCTTTTTCCCCGACTCAACTTCCCCCTTCCCTTATAAAAATGTATGTTTGTTGTATGTTTGTATCGAGTGTGTCTATAAACACTTCCTTAACTTGTGTAAACAAAACTAGTTTATTTTAGGTCCGTGCGAATTCTGTTTCTGTTTTCTGTGTGTGGGTTGTATTTTTGGTGTGAGGAATGTTTTCCTTCACGTCCGTGTTTTAAGTATATAAAGCGGTGCGTTAACCAGTCTGGCCACCCATTGTTGACTGAAAAGAAGACTGAAGAAGATGAGTAGGATATAGAAACTGATGGATATTCAGATATACCTGGATCATGTTCGTGGCCTCCTGGACGAACTAGTCCTCGAGAGATTGGGGGATGAGACTCCAGAGGAGAAGAAGAAGAAGGTAGAAGAGGAAAAGATGAAGAAAGAAAAGCTGTTGCCATGTATCATGTTGAGACCTGACTGTGCTGTCAATCCCATGGTAAGGACTCAGCCGCAACTACAGCGACAGCAACCCCCACAATATCAACCACCCCAGAGGTTTACTGTCCCCCAGACAGAGAACTGGAATCTGGAGCTACAGCAGCAGCAGCATCCACAAGGGCTTAGGTTGTATAGAAGGAGAAGGCAGACATTCACCGTCCCTCAAACCGAGGATTGGGGTGGTGATGCCACTCAACCCCCTTCAGCGTTTCTCATCTCAATCAATCCCTGGGGTGAAGATAGATGGAGTGGGAGATGTGCAGCTTGTGGTGCTAGAGACGGGAGGTCTGAACATCACTAGGCGTACCAAAACCAGACATCCCTTTTCGGGGTCATCCAATCAGGTAAGAAAAGAAATGATATTGCCAAAAAATTGTGTTTGTATGTTTGGTGCATGTTTGTGTATATCCTTGCCTCCCCCCCCCCCCAACAAAAAAAAAAAAAACAACACTTCTCCTATAAACATGTGTGTTTGTATAGTGTGCTTGTATAGTGTGATTGCATGATTGTATAGAGTGTGTCTTTAAACACTCCCTTACTCTTATGTTAAAAATTTTAAAAGTGTTTATTTTAGGTCCGCTCAATTGGTGCGGTTTATGTGTAATATGGTTTTGAATGTTTTGGGTAAGGAATGTTTTTCTCCACGTCCGTGCTTTAAGCATATAAAGAGACGCGTTCGCCAGTCACACCATTCATCGATGACCAGATCAAGGATAAAAAATAGCAGTGGAGAATTTACAGAAAGCTTGAGATTGGATAGTGAGGGTGGAGTCCCTCCTAGAAAAGGTAGAAGTTTAATGGCGTTACCCGACAACTCTATACTGTGTGAGCACGTAAATGACCGCCCTGGAAACAGCCAGGAGCTTTGTCCATGAAGTCATGTAGGAGAAATTGCTGAAAATGAAGGCAGCCTCGGTAGTTCCACCCTTTAGAGTGGGGAAGTTGAAGGAAGCGGTGGATTGGATAGAAGGGGTAGAGTACCTCCTACAACAAAAAGATGCTTGTATAGATTGGAGTTACCATTCCCTAAGCAGTGTGAGAAGGGAAGCGGCTACCCTGAATACAGCCGAGGGACTTACAAGAAAAAAAAATAAGTTCTCCCTGAAGAGATGGTGGAAGAAATGGCGGTCAGAGAGGAAGAATTAGAAGAAGAAGAAAACAAACGGTCCTTTTCAGAGCTACCCACATCTCTTAGAAAAGAGATACTACTCAAATTACCATTAGTGTTTATATGTTTTGTGTTTGTGTTTGTCTGTGTGTATATTGCCAATGACATACATTCCTGTTTGACCCTATAAAGCCTTTTGACCCTAAACATACTTCTGTCCTTATAAACACTTTAGATCCACAATTGCTTCTTCATGTTTATTTCCCGAATGGCTTCCAAATGCCTCCTCCATGTTAATTTCCCATATGGCTCTCAAGAGCCTCTTCATATTAATTTCCCATATGGCTCTCAAGTGCCATCTTCATGGTAATTTCCCATATGGCTCTAAAGTGCTTCCTCCATGTTTTTTTTCCGTATAGCTCTCAAGTGCCTCTTTTGGCTCTCAATACAACTACTAGCATTATTAACGACTGCTTATATATGTTAGGTGCATATGTGGTGGTGTAAATAACCCCTTATACATTTCACTCTGAAATGTATACTTGACACCTTCCCATATGCAATATAAAATCATTAAGATCGATGTTCAAGACACCTGAACACAGAAAGTCATGTGCGCCTCAAGAAAGTCCCGAATAGGAATGGTTGAAACGAAAAACAAAAGGAATGCTGAAGCACATGGGAAATAAAGCATATTACTGCAGAAAAGTATCTGACTCTTCTTAAAATTGTGTTTAACATCGACAATTTTAACAATAAAAATTACGCAAAATAATGACACAAAAGTTGAACTAAACTTGTATTCGTTGCTTCTTTTTCCCGTAATCGCCCTCTGGTGAGGAATATAAAAATACCTGGAGTTCCATTTTGTCTAAGTGGGATAAACAACGTGGGATATACGAAGAAAAGGCACAATGACATTAATTTTGAAAAACTCGAAATAACGTAAATAAGCTGTTTTCAAAGTCACTTGAGGTGTGTAGAAATAACGTGAATAAGTTATTTTAAAAATCACTTGTTCACGTTAGACCCCTGACTGATACAGACATATGTTAGTTTTTGAATGAAACTATGGAGAGGTAAAATGTTGTAGCACTTAGTTGATGCATCGAGTATTAATGTTGGTGTTGCTTACGATTCTTTTCTATCGTTTGCAGTCCAGTCTTCACGTCAGCACTTTGTTTGGTGGAGAACGCACTTCACTTAGAGTCATTAAACCTTGAACCCTAGTGTTCTTTAGAATAACATCATGGCCACGGCAAGAGCAAAGGAGTCAGTTTGCAAACTGGTCAATGTTGAGCGTCTGAAACTAGGGAAAGGTATGTGATGATAAATGAAAGTATACATTTTCAAACACCACTTTGTTGTCTCACTATTTGTGTACTGTTTATACACAGTGTATCTACTTGGCGCATATTGTTACAAAAATTTATGTTTATTATGTCCATATTATATACACGTAGCTTATTATCAATGCTTCTTTATTATTATTATTATTATTATTTTTATTATTATTATTATTATTAATATTATTATTATTGTGTGTGCAACTATGTACATGTACTCTGTATGTAAATATGCATATAATAGAGGACCACAAGGAAGATTAGTTCCATGCAACTAATTTTGTCATATTCTTTAAAGAAAGTCGTTGTTATTATTATTATTATTATTATTATTATTATTATTATTATTATAGATAACAATCTAGTCGCCTTTTACTAAAAGAATCAATACATACACTGTTTGTTTCCAAAGGTACTAAACTCGATTGGGGCAAAATATATACTATTGTCAAAACGCCAATAAGTTGCTATTTATGTTTCATTACTTAAGGTATGATATGTATAACGAAACGTTCCAGTGCAATCCCATCATGCCCCAATGCATAATGACATAAATGATATAAACATATGGGGTTGGCGAAGGGATGGTTGCAAATGATAATTATATTCAGCCTAATGCAAATATCTGTTGTGATTATTGTTGGAGATGCCTTATATTAAATTTCAGTATAAAAATGAATCCAAGTAATTTCATAAAATTTTGCTATAAAATAAGATTTCTTAACATACCGTGTATTTTGCCCCTATTAGTTCGGACTTTCATAATCAATTTATTTTCACTTTTTCTCTTAACTGATAATAACATTACTGTATTAGGATAATCTGTTTATATTTGTGCGTAATTTACGAAGTATAGGACACATTTCCAGTGGAGGTACTCCTGAGAAGGGAAAAATTATAATAGTTTATACATGGACTATCAACTTAAAGGCAGAGTTCCATTTGTAAGAGTATATTCGGCAGGAACACAAAATAATTTGCACTGGGCTTTTACTTTTCATTTATTTAACATCATTATAAATACAAAGTTAGACACAAAGATACCCTTACATAATTTCACCTGTTGTGCCTAGCTTCTCAGCGATGAAATTTCCAACCCCAATTGTAGAATACAGAGAAGTAACGTTCATAAGTAGCATATTTATTTCACTTTAGACTGTATAGTCCTGAATTTCATGTAAAATTAAAAGAAAAACAGTGTGTACAAGAGAACAAAGTGTTAGCATCATATTAAATACAAACACACATTCACAATGTGCGTCTTCACCATCCATATTGGGGGGAGGGGGGTAGAGATGCAATGAGAAAACAGTTACATTTTAAAATTAAGTTAACAACTTTCCAACTAGTTAGGAAAATGATAACAGGCCAGAAACATATTGACACTTAATGTATCAAAAACATGACATATACAAAAGAATATAGTCATATTATATAGACTATGATAAAGTAATTATAAACAAGAACAGCACAATACATGTATAATTATACATTTAGTACAGTATACAATACTTCTCTTAACTTCATGTATGGTAGTATTTAACAGTTGCAAAACCTTATTATAGATCTGCATTAAACATTTGTCGTTATTTGTTGGACAATGAAATTTGTTGACTCTATTATGTATTTTATGGGAATTACTAATTTATTATTATTAAAACTCCACCCGCCCCAGTTCCGTATTCTCATGGTGCACAAGAATACGCATTTTACACACACACACACCACACTCTAAGGAAACATTTTAACTGTAAGATAAAGAGAAAGCTTCTGATATGTGTTCTAAGGTTTTGGTCAACTTGTTCAGAAGCGACCAAGTTTAAGAATTGTATTGTACTGATGTCAAAATTAAAACAAATCTTTGAAAAAGTGAAGACAAACGAAACAAAAAAAATCAAGAACTTGTATGTTTGCGTAAAAACAAGCTTGCTGAGACATCAACTGATCTAGACTTTATGGCAATAGAATACTGAGCAATAATGATGAAGACTTTGTCAAACACTCAACAACGTATAAGACTACCAAACGTACTCTACTATACACATTTTGTAAAACAAGATACACACTTTTCGCATACGAAGAAAAGAGTTAAAGTTAAGTCTAACAAGGGTTAAGGGTTGCCGGAACTCTCAGCTGATTCCACACAATATCTATCCGTACACATGTAATCTACTGGCGATTTTAAAGGACACCTTCGCAGGTTTAAGGTAAAAAATGGAAACGTTTTATAGGTTGGAGACAAGTGTGCAGTAAATGTTTGATTACCAGAGTTGATATTTAATAGACGTCATAGCTTCTTATACCGGGCTACTTTGGATCCATCATTGCATGTAACTTTCGTAGGTATGATGATGATGATGATGGTGAATTTAAGTCATGTGAGGCCATTCGTAGCTGCCGTCACTGTGTATAGTTCACTGAGCATGCGTCGGACAGGTTGAGTCTATTAAAGCCGTACGGACGAGTTACCAAACAGAGGTTAGGAACGACTTTCGGATAAATGTTTAATACAGTGTTCCCCTGATGCCAGTTTCAACACATATGTTTTTTTATTTGTAAATAATTATCCTATTTACCTATATTTATAATCTCAACACGATTTAGGGTTTTCCAACAATTTGCCAAGTTCTCCAGCATCGAACACTTTTCCAACAGCCTTCCAACTTATAACAGTTTTCCAACTAAATTTTGACGCTAATGTATTTAAGGCTTGGTAATTTTTTAATTTGAAACCAGCAATCCAGTTCACAAACGACCAGATTCATAAGCGTCTGAAATACAAATTCCTTGTTATGTACAACTTTTAGCAGCCAACATTTTGACACTTGCATCCTTAAAAAAGCAAGACATTGGCTTTGCTTTAATTTAAAATTTCAGTAAATTCTGTAATTTATTTAGCATTTATTCTGGAATTATTTTTCTAGAAGTTGACATTCAACTAGTAACGAATTTTATGATATATTTATGTAATCTGAACAATAATTTCAGTAATTGAATTTAGGACTTACATTTTAGTAACATGGTGACATTTAGTAATTTCCTTACTTATCTATTTCATCTAGGAACCATTTTCACGAGTTTGAATTATTTATCTACTCAAGACTTAGTTCCTGTTCTCTAAGGAGATTCGCTTGCAAATCTTAGTTGCACAAATGTAAGTGAGTTCACCTTGATGTAGAGATACATTGCAGTTATGCAGCTTTGTTTGGGTGATCATGGTGACGTTTTCTTACCACATATCATCTCTTTCTGATTAATTTGTGTGTGGTCATTGAATGGGACAATTTCCTCTTCCCATACCACGCCAATACTCATATAAAGTGTGTTGTCACTGGATGAGAATATTCCTCTCTCTATGTCACACTTATTCAGTCGTACAAAAGTATGTATGATCACTAAATGAGTATGCGGGTCTTGAAATGTCACACTTATTCCATCGTATACAAGTATGTATAATCATTAAATGAATATGCGTGTCTTGAAATGTCACACTTATTCCATCGTATAAAAGTACGTATGATCACTAAATGACTATGTGTGTCTTCAAATGTCATACTTATTCCATCGTATACAAGTATGTATAATCATAAAATGAGTATGTTTCTCTTCAATTATCACACTTTCCAATATATAGCGGTAGTTTTGTTACTAGGAAGTGTTTGATCTTAACTAATAACCAGCCAATCTTGTAAATATTATTTGATGGACATGAACAGAACACTATTCCTTTTGTTAGACCTGAGTCAAGTGTTACGACTCTATGGTCTAACAAAATGTAGCATAAAGAAAGTGAAACCAACAAATGAAGTAAACATCAACAAGCAATTTGTTGCTAGACAATTAAAGTGAAAATTCTAAAGACACTTACAGTAACGTGAATTCAAATCCAAATAATCCAATAATACTAAGTGTCCTAATCACAAGTTCTAAATATAGAATGTTCCGAATGAACAAATATAGAACCGTACGGACGGAATGATAGTCTAGCATTATTTAAATTATAGAGTGATTTACGGCTTGTTGTGTTAAGAGGATCCAGTACACGAAAAATTGATGCCTAAATACTTAAAGTTGTTGATGAACTCCAAATTATATTCCGTGTTCAAATTTTAAATCCTGTAAAAACTTATTACTTTAGTTTTGTTCAGTGTTGACTGAGAGTTTCTTCATAACAACATTGACGATGATGATGATCATTCGGTGGTAATGATAGAGCTACTGCTGCTGTTGGTAAACATGATAATGATGATGATGATAGTGATGCTAGTTGATGTTTTTAAGAGGTTCCGTATTATTAATCCTATGATCTTGGCTTTCGGTCTTACTGTGTGGGGTAGTATTTACGGAAATAAATGTTGGGCAAAGTAAACATAAACTGCACAAGTTAGTTCACAGTCAGAGCTTTTTATACCTCTATACGTCATAGCTGACGATGTATTTTTGTTGCATACTGTAAAATAACCTAATTATCATTCAATGCGAACTTTAGAACATAACGCCGTTCATAATTTACTTTTCGTTACATTTGTCAGATGTCTTGCTTTATAGTGCTGCAGTAGGCGGAGTTTGTGTGACACAATAGATGATGCACGCTCCCCACAGATCAAACCTTTACAGAATATTTCGCTACCGTGAAGCTGTTTTGACTCCTGAGTCATATCAATCTTAGTTCATCGGCTACGCGCATTTATAGACAAGCACACTGACTGGATTTCACCTTACTTCTCTTATGATCGATTGAAATCCAACCATACGCAAAGTTTCAAATTCGCTTAATTGTGACGTTATCGGTATATTGTGTCTACTAACAGGGATTTTCATTGAAATGAACAGGGTAATAGTTCATTTAGGGATGCGTTGAAATGTTGATTATGACAGGGATATCTTAGATGAATGAACGATTAATTTATCTTTGTATCTTTGAAGTTTTTTTTTTCGCTTGTTACTTGGATGGAGGGGGGAGGGTGAGTTTCGCCCCCAACCCCATCTCTTGCTTGTATGGCCACACAAATATTGTTAAGCAAGTTTTCCAATAATGAAAACAAATGTCTTTATCGGGGTTAGATGCTTCATATTTTCAAAAGAAAAATCTAATGGAAAAATTTGTTTCTTCCTTTCAATGGATATTTCTTCTTTAAAAAAAAACAAAAACATAAAATACTTTGTTCTGAGTAAAATGTTTGTCCTTCGCTACAGTAATTTTCAATGGTTTTGTGAAAAATTGAATTTAAGTTGACTGTCATACTTTGTACTTGATTTGGTGGACAGTAAGGTCTTTTTCTACCTAAATGACCTATCGTTTAATTTTAGGGGGAAGAGGGACTGAGATTGTGTAGGGAAAAATTATACGGATGTCAAATAGCTTGAAAAAGATATTCTTGCTCAAATCTATAGCCCAGAACTAAATTAAATTGTCGGTCCCTAACAACATCAACAGCTTGCATTATGTGCTTGTAAATCTGGTATCCGCTTGCTTCCCCGTTTTGACCGAAAACCTCATGTTGGAGCCTCTTTTGGGTAGGTCCCCGACCCTGTGGATAACGACTACCCTAGAGGAAAATATCATATCGGAGTGTGCAATGTCCTTTCATGCCCAGCAGGTATTTCAGATGTACATGGTTATCGGGTGAGAACCTTTATAGTTTTCAAGCAAACTTATCCTCAAGGTACGTTCCTTCGGGTAAGGATGGACCCCAAGTCCAATTTCGGCTGCATGTATTAATTTTTCTTTCAATGCCCAATCAACGTATATATGGTTATAGGATGGGGATCTGACTAGTTTCTAAGTTATGAGATACAGGCTAATCACCCAGTGGAAGGACTGGTCCCTTTAGTCAAAGCTGCATGTATTAATTTGTCTGTTCATGCAAGTAAGTGTACATTGTTGTATGGAGGTGATCTGAATTGTTATGACACATAGGGCTAAGGTCCTGTGGGTTGGGATGGACGCTGAGGTCAAAATTAGCTGCATGAATTAATTTTCTTTTCATGCCCACAAGATGTATATATGGTTATAAGGTGGGGATCTCAGTAGTTTCTAATTTTTGACCCAGGGACTAAGTCACAGTGGGTAAGGATGGACCCTGAAATCAAAGTCAGTTGCATTTATAAATTTGTTTCTTTATGTGCAGTAAACGTGTATATGATTATAGGGTGAGGATCTCAGTGATCTCCAAGTTATAGCCAAGGAGCTGAGTTCCTGGGTGTATGGATGAATCCCCGGGGTCAATGTCAGCTACATGTAAAAATTTGTCTTTTCGTGCCTATTAAATGTGAATATGGATATAGGGTGTGAATCTCAATAGTTTATATGAGATTACCCTGGGGTTACGTTCTTGGGGGTAGGGATAGACCCCGTGGTATCAATCATCTGCTATATGTGGACACTTGGTCCATTGATCATATATGGTAATTCTCACACACCTGAGGCATACACCTCTAGACTTATTTTAAATTAATAAAAAAAATCACCCTACCCCCTTAGCCACACCCCCAAGACAGTGATCAAAACTCTAAGAGTATTAGGACAATCTACACTCATAGAACTATTACTAATCCAAGCTGTATGTGTGTATCTTTAACTGTGTAGTGGAAGGGTTAAAAAATGTTAGACGCGTACGACCGTAAGTATGACTACATCATTTGAAAATTATAGAGGGACAATAATAGTTACCACATAGAACCAGTTGCCACACTATTCGTTACATATTATTGACTATGTACAGTATTGTTTTAATGAATACAGTAGAAATGTTAACAAAATGAAATGTACATTTATATCTTCAGCTTACTAAAATACTGTATTGAACAAGAATAGTGCGCTTATTGGTTCCATGTGACGTCTGCTGAAAATCCTTCATGTAATAATAATAATAATAATAATAATAATAATAATAATAATAATGATACTACCAGTACTACTATTACTACTACTACTACTACTAATAATAATAATATAATGATGATAATTATGGTGATGATTGAACCACGACTATGATGATGGCTGTTATGGTTTTTAAAATTACGATAGCAGACTATGTTTAAAGTCAGAAATATAATGAAATTCATCCAATGTGGATGTATAGAAGCTATTTTGTATTATATATATATATATATATATATATATATATATAAGTAAACATGTTAGTATTTTGTATGTTGTCCGGATTATGGACGCATTTGAAATGTATGTAAAAGCACCCCTATCTCTTTAGCCCCACCCGCTTGATGGTGCTCAAATAATAATAAGACAAGGATGGTGTGATAGCACCACGACTATGTTATTGGTTGTGTTTTTGGTTAAAGTTATGACAGTAGACATGTAATGGAATTCACCCTATTACTTTTTTTCTACAGCCGACCTTTACCCAACATGTCTTCTTGTGTCTGGAGATATGCTGATGGTCACAGACAAGAAAGAGTGGAAGGTCTGGCTTTACAGACACCAGGAGGCAAAGTTACTGGCTACATCAGAGAAACTGGAGTCTGAACCCCGTGGTTTATGTCTTATTAATAACATGGAAATATGTGTGACTTGCGGTAACAATATAGAAATCATGTCAGTACAGGGCGCAGGTGACACAGGAGTAATAACACGGGTCAGGACATTACATGTAAACAACACACCATTTAATTACTGTAGTAGAATAGTGAAATGTATAGATAAAGTTGTTGTCTGTGGCAGGAATCAGGATGAAACGATATGCTGGTGTATTGTACCACTTACTGATGGACATGTTGACACAGTTCACCAGATCTCTAAAGGGACCTTTTGGTACATGACCACAAAACACAACATGATTTATATCTCGTGTTTTACTGGTCGTGACTCCCCTGACAATGGTGTATATGGATATGATATTCAAAATCCCAGTAAACAGACATTTGGATACAAACACAAGGATCTGGATTGGCCCAGTGGTATAACTGTAGATAGAATGGGATTTATATTTGTGGCTAACTACTTCCCTCCCTGTATTCATTGTGTGACAGATAAATGTGAGCTAGTGACCATATTCAGGGAGGGGTTGCCGTCAACATGTCTCTATGACATATTCTGGGACCAAGGACTTCTGTTTGTCACACGCGAGTGGAGTAATGTCATCATTCGATACAAAACAGAATATTCACTTCAACAAGGTAATTACCAAATTGTTTATTTTATTGACATAAGCTTTTACATCACATAATTATAACTTTGTTATGGAGACAAACAATTTAAAAGATGTAAAAAATAATTACACTTAATGAAAATCAAACTGAAAATAGAAAACCAGATTGTATATCTTGCTGATTCGAGTGTAGGTCATCATGGTCGTGTATTAATTTATTAATCTTAAGTAAAGTATAAATAAAATATTATTTGTTGTTCTAAAATTTAATACTTATATAATGAATCTAAGTCTGTTCATCCATTATTGTTAACTAATTTGCACCATAGTTATTATTACAAGACTTACAGACGAAATGTATTAATTGATATGGACTTTTGCAATGGCGATTTGATTACGAAGCCAATACCAGTGCAGGGTAGTACACATATTTTCCACTAGGTGGTGCTTTCATTGTGATATCATAGCAAGCGACATTCAGTCTGGATTACACTGAATTACACCTTTTGGTTGACCTGTCTACTTTAACACTGATTGTGAGCATCAATTTCTTGATGCACTACTATAACAATCTTACAAAGAGTCTTTAACAACGAGTACAACTTTAAAAAAACAACAAAAACAAAACACTAAATAATCGCCATTTAAATGTATGTGTAATCAAGAATTCACACCTATAGTCAGTACCAAACACCTACATATTGTGCGTGACTTGTACTTCCTTGTACATACTGCTGTGGAATGTATGCAAAATGTTAAGCAATAGCACATACGACCCTTGAGACATCTGGATATACTTGTGTCAAGATTTTTGTTGATCAATGAGAAATACACATATAATAATATATGATTAGGAAGCTTAACGTTTATATCCCCAGCTTAGCTTATGTGGACTATATGAGCACAGCATGAATGGTGCATTGTACCTTCGTACAATGATTACAACTGAAACATATCTTTAAATAGCACAAATCTTTGCTTAATGTCTCAGTATGCTGATATCGCACAGTGTCCAATCATGGGAAAAATAAATATTAAACTAACTAAACAAATTCAGTTGCAGCATATCTGCCATCTGGAAAGAAATGCTATATAACGAAATAATGTTGTCTAAGTTAATGACAATTGAAACGGAGACTGAATCATTTTTTTGCATTTTTTTAATTGTCCATCTGTCTTCACCGTTGGATCTTGCCACAGCATATTGGCTTTGCATTTCCATACAGTATAAACATTTGAGAGTTCTACAAACAAAGGAAAAGGATAAACCTGGATATTGGATATGTGATGAGTTCTTCAATGTTACCCTTAATTCCACATGATTGACATTTAAAACCTTTTTTTTGGCAGTAAGTTATTTGATTTCCCTACAGTTGGTATTTTACCTGTTAAAAGTTCAAGGTGCATGTAAATGATTTAATATAGGTACAGTTAGTCATCTTAGCTAAGTAAAGTTAATATTAGGGTAATGATTATTATTGGTGGAAATGATATTATTATCATTATTATTCTTGCTGTTATTATTATCGTTATTTATTATATCATTATTGTTAATACTTATCTCATTCTACTAATATTTGCTACTTATTTTGATTGTTGTTTATTAGCGTTCTATTGTAATACTGTACTGTATGTGTGGCAGCATAGCAAATACTTGTAGACAGATCTATTAAAATATGTGTCAAGAAAGAGGAGCTGTGAATGAGGACTATTCAGCATGTTTGCATAACAACAGCAGCAATACCTTTAGAAAGGCAAGAATCATCTTAACATCTGAAGATAAATATGTTGTTCTCTGGCTGTGATTTTGTTTTAGATGACCCGTACTGGAAGTATCCTTTGCATTATAAATGAGTTTTGTTTCAAATCTGAGGTGTCTGTGCGCAACCATATTGTATAACCTGCAAATATAAGGATTATGTACGTCCATCAGCCTTTTAGCAGAGAAGGGGGTGAGGATCATATAAGAGAAGGAATAAACATTTAACTTGAAATAATTCCATAATAAATTTGTAATTGGCATTTGTATCAGGTTACATAAGAACTGGACTAAATATCGTACAGGTTTCATGAGGTTATGAAGCTTGAAATATGATCATACATTAATGAATGGCCGTAGCAACGTAACGTCTGTTCATGGATAGTGTGTAATTCAACTTCCAAACATACCAATCATACTAACTGGCTGATTTACATCTTAGTGACATGCAGTTGGCATAGTGTGTACTCACACTTGCTAACACACTAATCATGTAAATTGGCCCATGTACATCGTAGTGATACAAAGCTGACGTCTGCATTACTGACTTTAAAAAAAGACAGAAAAGGATAGTATCAGATTTTAAGCATATTGTTATAATGATGGAATGAATGTCTGACAACAGTTCACAATTTTGTGGAGATCTGATTAATTGTGGCGTAAAGGTTTTGTTGACTTTGACCACTGTTCTATACCATGTTTTTCATGAACTTGCCATATTACATGCTATTCGTTTAAGCGTGCCTGAATGACAATGAATAGAAACGACAATAGTATGGGCAATGTGACTGTTGATGAATTTTACATTATCATAGGGTCTCTAAAATTCGTGTGATAAATAGCGGTTTTGAAGTTGTTTCACTAGAAACTAATTCGTGAGACAGATCACCTAGTTTCGTTTGTGATATCTAAAGTATATTGCATCCACCATTCATAAAGGCAATTATGCATATACTGTTATATTTCTAACTAAAGCTGCATTCTTGTTTTGTCATTTCACATCTTCATGCACTTTATCTGCTCTATTTAATTATTTATTTAATGATTAGCAATGGCGTTTAAACTTTACAGTGTTGGACCGATTTGTCTAAGGTGATTTTGCATTTCAATTAAGGATTGCCATACTGTAATGTACCCGTCTCTGTTTCTTTTTTTATGGGATGCATCTTTATTTTACATGCGTGAATTAAGATGGTTACGTGTGAAGAATATACAAGTTTTATTAGAGTTCAATCATGTTGAACCTGATTGTATCAAAGCTGTCCGATGTGCATTACTACCACATATTAATTCGTATCCACTTCATTGTCCTAAAAACTCATATATTTGCCGAACATGTCCCTAGATCACTGCTTTAGACCGGTACATACTCTGAGCAACCAGACATCGATCATAAGAGTTATCAAATATCAAGATGTCAAATTGTCTTTGATTTGCTTATCCATTAAACTGCCAAAATAAACATGTAACCAAATACAATTCAATGCACACTAGGTCTATTTTATAGATTGTTTCTTTGTCAGATAACCAATAAAGATCTTGCTGACTAAGCTAAATTCAGAGGTCACTATGTCAAGATTACACATTGTTTCCTTGTCAGACAATAGACATAGGTGTTGCTGAATAAGCTTGTATGGTCATTATACTTTGCCTATGTTTAAACCCTTTATAGCTACAAACACAAGATAAAAAAGTTGCGAAAGCTTATTTCTTGGACTTATCAAAACCTTATAATGTAATCAATGCCCCAGGGACTTTACTAGTTTAGGATTTTTCATGCGTACCTTTGTTTGTTATTTTATGTATATTTTGCAGAGTTTAACATCTGCACTTTTTATATTTTATCTCGTTGTACCTTTTTTAAAATGTTTTTGAAAGGGTTTAACTTCCTGAATTTTTGTGCAATTCATTTTTACATTTTTCAAACTTAACCTTTTGTTAGCACTGAGTAGCCAATTTTGTTCTGATGTGCCGTAAAACACTGCATACATACATTATACTATGACACAACGTGGTTTGTGTCTCGTATCAGCACATGATGCCTTTGAATAAAATATTTGAAGCCTAGGCCCAAATTCAGAAAGAAAATACTAGCAACAACTAACATGTATAATCATCCTCCAAGATTTATTTGGAAACTGATAAAAGAAATAATAATAATAAAAATAATAAAAAGTAAAAAAGTCACCATTCGACTATACGGCAAGATCGTTGTTATGTATTTTCTAGTTAGTAAGTCAGCCAGTTGTCAATTAATAATTCATTTTAAAAGAAAGTAGGGTGGAATAAAATCATGTTATTAGATGAAATTGTATAGTACAGTTCTCTAAAAGAAAACAAAATTTAGTTTTTTTAATAAAAAATTAGTTTGAAAGGAAACTGGTTAGTCACGGAAGGATAATAAAAGGAGCAGCAAAGTCGCAACCGAAAACGAGCAGCAAATTTGGAACCGAAATTGAGCAGCAAATTTGGAACCGAAGATGACATATTTCCCAACACATTAAATAATTAGATATATGAATGTTCTGTTTTTTATCATCACAACTTGTTATATCTCCTTTTGAATGTATTTATATTAAATTTCAAAAGTATATGACTGCAAAGTTAATTTTCGTGGAAGAAATGTCTGAAAAGAAAGGCTGTACACTGTCATACTATGTGCAGAGATATTCTCCCATTTCATCAGGAAAAGTTTAAATGTAAAGGTAATTAATATAAATAATAGATACTATCTTATTTCACAATATGCAAGAAACACGGCACTCATTGTTGATTGTTATGAAAAGTCAGCTTTGGACCCCGCATGGCAATAATCAACATTTTCAGACCTTACCACACACATTGAAAACAACTACATCACTCTGGATTGGTAGTAGAACAGAAAGTAATACCAGGCATGGGTCAGAATATAATCTAGCTTGAGATTCATCTGAATTTATTTATCTTGGTGTAGGTTATTCAATAGACTTCAATAAAACCGTGAAATTCAAGTATGATACTAGAGTTATGGAAGTTACAAATCTTCTTTTTGAAATGGTCAAACAGATTACTCACATCATCTGGTAAAAGTACAGTTATTAAAAGCTTTGCACTGTAAGAACTTACACATTTGTTGTTGAATTCACCCAGTCCATCTGATAATGTACTTAAAGATCTAGACTCTCTTTTTTACAAGTTTGTTTGGGCTGGGGAAAAATAGAAATATAAGAATAATCATTTGAAAGGATAATCATAAAGATGGTACAAAAATGATGGATATAAATACGTTATCGATGTCTTTAAGTTATCTTGGATCAGAAGAAAATAAATCTTCTTAGCCAAAACTGATAACTATTTTAGTTGCCCTTGCTTCACATGTAGATTTGTTATGTTTGGAATAAAGACAGTCATATACATGAAATACATTTTAGATAGATCTTTCTCAGCATACATTAAACTATGGTTTACAGTACAAAAGTAAAGAGGAATTTCTACAAACACAATATATATGAATCCTAATATTATAACTGCAAATTATTTTATAATATATAACATTCATAAGCATTGAGTTTAAAAAAGAATTTATACATGCATGACTTTGTAAATGAAGATGATTCACTGATTCAGTTGGAAAACTTTGTCAATAAGTTTAGATTACATACAAACATTTTAGAAAAAGGAGGATGCTACTAAATGCTAACTCACATATTCAATAAACATTTTTACACTCATCTACTTAACATATAAGAGATGAAAAGGTCTGTAAAGAAACGAACAAGTATTAATTTTTAACAATTACAAACCATCTTGAAAAGATAATGGAATGTGTCATTTAATGATTTAGGGGATAATTAATTGAATAATTACTTCTCCCAGCCACAGAAGGTGACTAAGCATCCCAGACGTAGATAGTTTGAAACTTAAACTGCATAACAATTTATTAGCAAATGCTTTTTTTTACTAAAATTTTTAAAATTCCAAATAATTTGTGTTATCTGTGTAATAATTATATAAAACTACTTTTAGTTTATTTTGGGACTGTTCAGAAGCAAACTTTTACTGAGTGGTTAAGAATGAATGCAATCGTTTTCGTAACTTTTTTATTTAAAAAGAAATGCATAGTGATATAGTAAATACGAGACAATCTTTAGATGTGATAAATTTATGTTGCAGTTGAAACTATACATGTACAGATGAACATTTACTTGTGAATTACCAAATATGGTTCTAATTTACACATATAGATTTACTTGTGAATTACCAAATATGGTTCTAATTTACACATATAGATTTCCTTTTGAATTACCAAATATGGTTCTAATTTACACATATATTTTTTTACTTGTGAATTACCAAATATGGTTCTAATTTAAACATATAGATTTACTTGTGAATTACCAAATATGGTTCTAATTTACTCATATCGATTTACTTGTGAATTACCAAATACAGTTCTAATTTACCCATATCGATTTACTTGTGAATTACCAAATACATTTCTAATTTACACATATAGATTTACTTGTGAATTACCAAATATGGTTCTAATTTACACATATAGATTTACTTGTGAATTACCAAATATGGTTCTAATTTACACATATAGATTTACTTGTGAATTACCAAATATGGTTCTAATTTACACATATAGATTTACTTGTGAATTACCAAATACAGTTCTAATTTACACATATAGATTTACTTGTGAATTACCAAATACAGTTCTAATTTAACCATATCGATTTACTTGTGAATTACCAAATATGGTTCTAATTTACACATATAGATTTACTTGTGAATTACCAAATATGGTTCTAATTTACACATATAGATTTACTTGTGAATTACCAAATATGGTTCTAATTTACACATATAGATTTACTTGTGAATTACCAAATACAGTTCTAATTTACACATATAGATTTACTTGTGAATTACCAAATACAGTTCTAATTTACACATATAGATTTACTTGTGAATTACCAAATATGGTTCTAATTTACACATATAGATTTACTTGTGAATTACCAAATATGGTTCTAATTTACACATATAGATTTACTTGTGAATTACCAAATATGGTTCTAATTTACACATATAGATTTACTTGTGAATTACCAAATACAGTTCTAATTTACACATATAGATTTACTTGTGAATTACCAAATACAGTTCTAATTTAACCATATCGATTTACTTGTGAATTACCAAATATGGTTCTAATTTACACATATAGATTTACTTGTGAATTACCAAATATGGTTCTAATTTACACATATAGATTTACTTGTGAATTACCAAATATGGTTCTAATTTACACATATAGATTTACTTGTGAATTACCAAATACAGTTCTAATTTACACATATAGATTTACTTGTGAATTACCAAATACAGATCTAATTTACACATATAGATTTACTTGTGAATTACCAAATACAGTTCTAATTTACACATACGGATTTACTTGTGAATTACCAAATATGGTTCTAATTTAAACATATAGATTTACTTGTGAATTACCAAATACAATTCTAATTTAACCATATCGATTTACTTGTGAATTACCAAATACAGTTCTAATTTAACCATATCGATTTACTTGTGAATTACCAAATACAGTTCTAATTTAACCATATCGATTTACTTGTGAATTACCAAATACAGTTCTAATTTAACCATATCGATTTACTTGTGAATTACCAAATACAGTTCTAATTTAACCATATCGATTTACTTGTGAATTACCAAATACAGTTCTAATTTACACATATAGATTTACTTGAGAATTACTAAATATGGTTGATTCTAAGAAAGAAATGAAGTTAAAATTTGTCTGAAAATTATTCTACATATACATGTATGCATTGTAAATGGGATAATTTTGACATTAAGTGGCCTTTCTACCAAAGTCTCTTCTATATTTCTGTATGTATGTATGTATGTATGTATGTATGTATGTATGGTCAAACCTGCCTACAAATGTCACTTCTTTTAAGCAACCACGTGTTGTATACAGCCATATTTTTATATATTTCTTGAGTCAATTCTCAGAGAAGTTTTTTTTTCTCTTCTTTTGGACAAGCACCTGCTTTGAAAGGCCATTTTTCTAGCTTCTCTTTTCTGACTGATTATTATGCATGCATGTATTATGTTTTTGTATGTATCTATAAATGTGTATTTATTATACTCAAGAAGTTCATACGGTTGCGTACCGTAGATCTAAAAATTTCAAGGACCATCTAGTACGTGCCAATATAACTTCGAACAAGATCACAGATTTAGACATATACCGCTGCAAAGACAAGCGTTGCTTAATTTGCAAACATATGCCGTAAGTTCGAGAACAGGAGTTAGCTACACGATCAATCAGAAGTTATAATGTCGAGCCAGGAATGCAATCTATCTTCTGACGTGCAAGATCTTTGCCACTCAATATGTTGGCGAAACCATTGATTTCAGAAGGCGAATGAATAATCACAAAAGCCGCATTCGCAACAAAATCAACGAGAAAGTCGCCAATCACAACAGCTTGACTGGACATTCAGTTAAGTTCCGCGAGATGCTACCAATTGAATCAGACCTGGGGTGGACCGACATAGAACGCACACGTAAGGAACGATACTGGATACTACAATTTAAAACTCATGGGGATTTTGGTCTAAATAAACAAATCTAACCTTCCCGTTGCAGTTGTTACATCCAGTCATCAGCTTTTCACCCGCACGGAGTTTTTGCGATAATATTTACCCAAGTAATCATATGTATTATTTATTTATTTATTATTTATATTTTTTAAATTGTCATTATAATCTGTTGTTGTTGTTGTTATTGTTATTATTATTATTATTATTATTATTAGTATAGTTCTTGTCCATCACACCGTCAGACAATTATCTGGACATCTTTTCTTTAGAACCTCCATACATAACCCTACCGGGATATAATTTCTTCAGCAAATCTTGTAGATGACGTTGATTTTTCGTCATATTGTGTTTGCGTCCTTTGTTCACGATCTGGAAAATATATCAAAACATGTTGGTTCGCTATGTGATAGCCACAATAACTTGCTTGTTTATTATTATTATTGTTACACAACTTTTTATTATTATATCTCTTGTTGTAAATTAACCCTAGTGATTCCAACATGTGAGAGTCCAGAATTGTTCTCCGATTTTGTGTTTAGTGTTTGTTTTGTATATGTAAGATGTTATTACCCTCACGAATAGCTTGTTTAGCTCAAAAACGTTGAGAAACCGTTTTGAATTTGCGCCGTAAAACTTGTTTGTGTCTATATATATATATATATATATATATATATATATATATATATATATATATATATATATATATATATATATATATATATATATATATGTGTGTGTGTGTGTGTGTGTGTGTGTGTTAGGAATGTATTTTTAGATATGATGATACATATCAGTCAAATTGTAGCAATAGATGAATTGTTTGAAGAAAATGCACCACTTAAACTAAGTGAACATGCTAAAATACTTTAAATTAGCTTATCTGGAACATCAGATTTTTCAGACCTAGAATCTGCCGGTAGTAATAATATCCAGAAAAATATACACATTCAGGACAGATTTATTCAATATCTGTTCAGAATTACTTTGTCAGGATGATCAGAGAAGTATTCTCTATGAAATTTTCAAGTTCAGTCTTAAACATACACACAAAAATATAATTCCAAAAGTTTCAGGATTTTCTCCAAATTTCAGAATTTGGTATGATAATCTTCTGTTTTATATGTTGACTCGGCCTGTTTGTAAACATTTAGCAATGAGGACAAATTTGATATTTTGAAATAACTTACTATATTGTATGTCCAAATATATGAAGCAAAACTTGCAGATAAGATCGTCTGCTTAAGTTTTTAAACCAGATTCTTTTTTGACAAAATTAAAGGTTCCAAAAACATACGAAATTGGATACATTAAAATTTGAAAGATGAACTTTCCTTTTCTAGATCTATTACCTGTCTCATTTTTATGAGGTTTTTAAATTTAGGATCATTCTCTAAAGAGTTTTACTCGATGGACTAAATATGACAAGTCCGAAACTTTTAACGCAGACTTTGTTTATAAATAAGATTGGCAGGTGAACTCATTTTAGTAACACAAAGCGCTAGGCTAGGCTATGCATGGCGGCCAGTATGAAAGAACCCGCGAAGACCCCAGGAAGACCCACCGACCCCCACTGGAAGCTACTCTCAAACTTTCTCACCTACTGAAGCTGGTCGAGCCGGGACTCCAACTCACGGTGACATAGGTGAGATGTGTGTGATTCTTTAAAGGCGAACGCCTTAGACCACTCAGGCATTAGCCCGCCCCGCTGCTCCACACACTCCATAAATGCATTACCTAAAATGGAATATCATGTGTAATGATGAACTTACTCAGTTATATGCATGTAATCTTCGACTGTTTGCCCAGGTAATTTTATTTCACAATCTCATTTTGCTGCACAATAGATGCAAACGGTAACAAGCATTTCAGTGTACAAGGGGTCATCTGTAAATAGTTGCGTTATACAACCAATGCGGTACTACAAAAATCAGCCAATGAGAAGATAACTATGCTCAAGCAAAGAGGGAAAAACTTTAAACAACTTTGTAAAATAGCGTTTGACCCGGTTTCCAAGATAGCTCTATTTATGCACCATAGTTTGTAGTCATGCAATCTCTTCTTGCTTGCAATTATGGGTATTTATGCTAAGTGAAAACCACAAATATTGCATACCTGGCCTGGTTATACATTTTGCGTACATTTTAAGGTTATTAAAGGAAAGACGAAGTATTCAGATTGCATTTGATCCTCGTAATCTGCAAAATATGCGCTCAACACATCGCTTTTTAGATACAGCAATATTTGAATATTTTTATGAAGACATTTTTAATAATTGTATATGTTGTGCCTTATCTACAATTGTGTGTTGAATTAGTTTGGTTATTATTGTAATCCAAACCGGTATTAGGACACATTGCCAACATGTTTGCTTATGGCGCATGTCATTGGCAACAAGCAAAAAGGTTGGCAAGTTTCAGGCCCAAAAAAAACAAAACAGAGAACAGTACTATTTCACAGATTTTCTTTGCCAAATATGTTGTTTTGATTGAAATAATTACCAAGCTAATAGTCTTTTGGCTGTTTCTTTTTCAATTTTGATGGTTACTAGCGCCACCTTCAACGATTTGGACACAATCACCTTTGTGCCATTTTCAGCAAGTGTTGTAAAGTAATTGCACTATATTTAATTTCGAAAGCTCGTTTCAGTGATAATAACGTTTATAATCGTAATAATGAACATTATAACACGTTTTAATATTTTGACTCTCCTGAATTATGCTTATATTTAGAATTAAATCAAAAAATGAGGGAAATGTAGTATACACCATAGAAGCCGATTGCCCGTACATAGGATACAATGTTTTGTTCGCATTGTTTAGTCACATTTGGAAATGCCTGAATATCACCTAGATTCTTGTGATAAGGTATTAACAAAATGTTTTTATATTGGAGTTGTGTGAAATTTTTCCATTGCTGACGAGAAAACCGTTGATAGTCAGATCTTGGAAATAGTGAATCCATGCTATTTTTAGATATGAACATTTGGAATTCTCCTGGTTTAATATGCCATGGTATGGGGGAAAATGTCTTTAATATGCAATATTGAGGCTGCAATAAATATAAGAAATATATAGATTACTCATGAAAACTAAATGTTTTCAAATACCTTGAATATACCTACATAGGATATGGAAAATTGTGGCATTGCAATACTTATGTTTAAAATTTGTAATTGGCAGGAAAGCTCCAAGTTCTAACCTTGAATTTTATTTTTTACATTTGTTTTTCTTTTGCAAATTAAGTTTATTAATCACAGAGCTCTCATTTAAAACGCAGGAGTGGGCAGGTGTTGTCAACATTTACGGACAATATTAATTTCTTCATTAGTATCGACTGACATCCAATGCCATACGATGATTAGTATAATTCCCGTTTATATTCCATACTCGCATAAATTGATTCTAAATCATCCTTTGAACTGTTTAAATTCATGATGTTAATGCCATGAATCAACGCGTAAATCCATGATCGGTATCAGCCTCGTTTCTACGTTCTCACATAATTACACTTGGAACACTTCTGTAGTTATTTCGCTTAGCGATCGCTAAGGTATCATCTATGTTAAAGCTAAGCTTTTGTTTATTTATATTGAACATTTTGACCATTTAGACTTATATTCGATACATGTACACTTAGTTAATACACTAAGTAGTTTAGGTTTTTTAATCATAGTTATTAATTAAGGTGTAGTGTTGTTGTTATTAGTACAAATGTACAATTGCCCCTGCGAGTGTACGCCAGCAGATTTTTTCCCTGTGGTTGCTACCCAGCTAACGGCAGAATTTTTCCGTCCAGGCGCAAATTTTGTAGGGAGTATATAAAGGCTTGTCAGGATCTGTGCCGGGATCTGGTGGGGTTTCTGTGGGTCACTCATAGACTTTTGTGTGTTCAGACAGTCCGTAAGAAATTTTTTTTTTTTTTAAACAAGCCCCTATAAGGCAATGAGCAAAGAAAAGGTAAGTCTTTTGTTTATTATTTTTCCGTTATTCAGGAATTTACAGTTAATTTACGATATCTTTATAAATATTTTGCCAGGAACAAATGTTTTGATAGTACCTTTTACAAGTCTAAAAATAAGTTCTAAAATCTTGCATCTATATAATCCCAACCTTTCAGGATATTTATTCACTCATTTTAATGTTTTAGAAATCAGCAAGTTTTGTTTCCACATTTGTTCAAACAGAAACATTTCAGTATATTTCATAAACTTGTAGGGTAAAGTCAATCGTTTCTTGCAGACTTAGTTAAAAAAAAATACTTATATCAGTTCCATAGAAATGGGACATCAGGGATTAGTAATAATAATGCTAATGACAAGTGCAAGTTTGAGTGTGAAGCCATTGACTGTTTCTCAAGGCTCTTTTTATAAGTTATTCATCATATTGGAAAGCTATCGATTGTTTCTCAAGACATTGCACATTAACTATCAGTTACAATTGTTATGAGTGTTCATTGCTACTAACATCGTTGTTAAAAGTCAACCCTTATGAGTATAGGCAAATATTAACTAATGTTTGTAAGTTTATTACTAAATAATAAATTAATATAAAATATAAATATTACAAGTTTGATATTTGTAAATGTTTATATCAAATTCTATCATAATAAACATTTATTTATATTAGTTATGTTTGTCAAAATGCACACTACAACTCTGATATCAAGTTAATGAGTCATTATATAGATGTTGGTTTTTACAAATGTATAAATACACAGGCAGATACCATCCTCGCAAGCCACCTTTATCAGCCATGGACGCCTGTGCAGAAATGTAATCGTTTCTCATGAATATGCATAAACCTGCTTAAGCAATTACTGCGAGCGCGAGTAAAATCTTCTCGCCATTGTGACCCAACATGACCTTTCACGCTGCTTGAATCAGCCAATAAAAATTTCTCTTTAAGACACAATCGATAAATCGGACACTTTCATTGTCAAATGGAACATCCTCTGCCTTTAACGTCAAATCGAGAAAGAAATATCGGACGTAATTCGCCGCCATTGAGATATGTTCACAGGGCACAGTATAACGGCGGAAGGGAAGTTGTAATCCCAACATCGTCTGGCTTTTATGTAGTGCACTCCGCTTGGGAGAACCACTAGACCCATTAATATGATGTGTGGAACTACAGCTGCTTCCGACATTTTCTCTTGACTTGACGGAATGACCGAGTGATGTTTCGATCGTTTCGTTTATGTGTTAGAGAGTGTTACATTGTTTTGTTGATGACGTTTATGTTTGTTTATGTGAACTTGTTGCAATCGAGAAAATCTACGCACAGGGCATGGGTGATAAAGGAGCGTAGCATATTGTCACCGTGGCTTGCGACGATGAAGCAGATACATACAAGCTTTCACACATTTAATGATCTCCTCATGGTAGTAGTTACTAAGTTTGTATTTTACATTTTCCATCAGTCCTCAATGTTAACAACATATAAATTCACATATCATACCACCCTATTATCTTTCTCCCTCCCTTAACCGAAAGCTTCAGACATATATACATCAAACAGATATACCCAATGCATACTTGTTAATTCTAAAGTTTTCTTACTGAATAAATTACATACGTCTATGTTATACTTAAATGTTGAGCACTCTACGTTTGCAAACGGTGAATACAATGCACTCCAAACATAGGCAAGATAACATGACTGAGGCCAAAGAAAGTATTGATATCAACTAATGTACAGTCAGGACAATAGGGACACTACTCCCTCTGACCTCTGCCAGGAGTGACCCCCCCCCCCTTCCAGTTTTTCATTTTAGATACATCTCAGTCTCATTTCTGAATAATGTAATCTAGGTTAGATTAACAGTTAGAAAGAATTACAATGCTTAGTTTCAGCTGTGGTTATTTGAAGGGGCTATTCTAAGATGCAAGATTGCATGTCTTGTATACATTTCTAAAACATTTATGCTGAAAAGTCAAACAAATGCATTAACAACTGTTCTCCAAAATTTGTTTATTTCTTGAATAGAGCCTGCTAATGATACAGAATTTGATGTCATGCAATAGGTGATTTATTTATTGAGTTTTGTTTTAAAGGCATTTTTATATCATGCCAAGGAAATGAAAGCTAAGTGTTATGTATGATGCTTACATACTTAACTTTTGTTTATGATTGAGAGTTGTATGGTTATTTGAAAATACATACTTAACTTTTGTCCATGCTTGTAAGTTGTGACATGTGTCATGTACACCAGCATTTTCGTAGGCATTTTGCAATTATACTTTTCTGACATATGTAGGTAGACCAAAATGTTTCCATTATTATTACTCGTATTCTGATGTGACATAGGTTATGTGGGCATGTGTATTTTTATACAGATTTTGGTAAACAAATTATATCCTGTTCTAGAATTTCGGCTCTGAAAGAGTAGTCTGTAAGGAATCTATTTTAGTTGTGTTGTTCGAATCAGATATAATTTGAGAGGAATTATTTATTTACAATATTCATTGGAAATATAAAAGTGCTTATTGACTTTTGGATTAATACATGATCTGGGGGTTTATGTAAACTCATACAAATACATTCTGGATTACATCTGTTTGGTACATCAAGACTATCAAGGCTATTTAAAATTAGTCGTAACATTCTGTTATTTTGGGCTTGTGATTAGGACATTTAGGATTATTTGGAATTTAGCTCACAAATTGTAAGTGTCTTTTGAATTTTCACTTTAATTGTCTGGAAATATATTGCTTGTTTATTTAACTTACATTGTTGGTTTGACTTTCTTTCTGTTACATATTTTTAAGACCCGAAGTCATTTAATTTATATTTGGGAAGAAAAAGCTATTGGAATCCTAAGATTTACATGGAGAAAAAATAATCCAGTTAAGCAAGCAGAACTGAACACTTTGCATATTATTTCAGTGCTCAAATACAATGTTTTTTAGACACAGACCCAGAGCAAGTGACTTTAAAACAAATCACAAGCCCTGACTCAAATTCCACTAGCCCTAACTCCAAGTCCATGTGACCATAATTGGGGCACTATATTGATACTATCATTTTGATACAACGTTGAAATTGCTGTACTTTAAATATGAAAAGAAATAAGCAAAAGTATCTTAAATCGACTCGTTTATTAGCGATCGAAAATAACTCTCTTGCCCTGACTTGAAACCCAATTACCGGAGAAGGCCATATTTTTTACTATTATTGTGATACAAACACTTCCTTCAGAAAATTAAAATGGTCGGTTCCTTATTCTTTTGAAATTGGTCACTGAATCCTCGTTCGCATTTTACTGAAGATGGGCTTACAACCAACAAGGTTTTCAACAATTTCACATTTCTGCATCCTCGGTCGATGAATTCTGACTGTGATATCTGACCGTATGCCTTCAGATCGATGTACAGTCTGTTCATCACGATCTGTTTGTAGGGATACGTATTCGGAGGCCTTGGAGTAATTTCGTGCTTCTCGATCAAAGTTGAAAATAGAAATGAAGTCTGAGAGGCACTTATCTCTTTATAATATTAATTAGTAAAAACAGTACCTTCAAGTTCAAAACTAGTTCGTATGATAGTTCTGTGCAAGTGTCTCAATTACAGAAAACGCTTATACCGTATCATTAAAGGCCGAGACTATTCACATGGCTGCCGTGTACTTTAACTGAGAAAGAATATTCGCACGGTTGCCATGTACATCATCTGCAAAAAACTATTTGCACGGCTGTTGCGTACACAATTTACTTAAATCTATTCGTCGTGTACCTGATACGCTGTTTTTTTTCTTCTTTTTTTCTTCCCAGTCATTTTAGGTAAAACTGGTACAATCAAGGCTATATTAAAGTCGTTGCAAATGTTGCAGTTAGTCCAGGCCCCTTGCTCTGGTGGTGGTGGTGGTGGTGGTGGTGGGGGGGACAATGCTGTGGCATTTTGTAGGCCCGCTCATTTTGAAATTGCTTCAGGGCATCCAACCATCTTAATCCGGCCTTGGATAAAATGTTAAATTTTTACTGTTTCACCCCCTGTACTAATACAAACTTAAGAACTTGTATCTATTACCAGTCATGTTCATAATCTCATGTAGAAAATTGCCCATAATAAATTGCATAATGGCTGATTTTTTTCACGTTAACCGTTATTTGCTATATTTCTGAACGAATCACCACATGCTCGTTATTTTATAAAATATTTCTTATCTTTATTATTAACCGTTACTGTGCTCGTTAAAATTGAATGCACATTAAATGAAAGATTATCGAACTATTTCCTTTCTTATGGTGTTTTTTGTAGTCCGATAAATCGGCTGATTTATTTAATAAGGTGTCTTGTCACCAGTTAGGTTTCTAGTAGTTAGCCAACCCATGACCAGAAGCGTATCTATATATTATGTTTACCAGAGTTTAAATAACTCAGAATATTTTTGACTCGTCCCTAATGCATTCATCGGTCGCCGTGCGGACAGTCTTTTATATTGTGGGCACAAGGCATCCGTGCGAATAGTCTGGAATAAAGTTGGTATACGGCGACCGTACGAAAAGACACTTCCATCAACAAAACCGGCAGCGACCAACTCGTCGAACTAAATGGATTTAAATATAATGTAACAGTCTCAATTCCCTTAGGCTAAAAACAAACAAACAAACAAACAAACAACAACATTGTATTGTTTTAATTTTTTTATAAGTTGCTAATTCCCTAACTTAACTTAATTGTAAAATAGCATAGGTAATGCTCAATATATTTAATCAACAATGCATTACCAAGTCAGCATGTGCAATCGGTAGCTTATTTACTATTCATGCTGTACAAGTGAAACGGTGGCTGGATAGTGTCACTAAATATTTTGTATATATCTTGTTTAAACTAAATACTATCTTGTTTAAACACTATCCAGCCACCGTAAGTGAGCGCTAATTATAGGTAACCAATGACATACAGAGGGCAGAAATAGTAATGTCCCCATTCATAGGTCACGTGCATTGCTTGGTACACACAAACTTTATTGCTCTTGATCCAGTTAAGCAGATGATCTTCATAATGTGGATGGAATTACAAATGGGGCCCAGCAGGGAGCTGAGTATTAATAATTTTCCAGTGTCTTTTAATAACTTTGAAATAAAAATGCACCATTTCCTCGGCGGTCTCCAGGTTTATTTCAGGCAATTATATAACACATTTTTGGGGCTGGGGGTGGTGACAAGCCGACGGGCAACTAACTTATAATATGAGAAAGTCCCCATTTAGAATTAGAGGGCCCTGGGCGTCAGTCTATCAGATTTTTTGAGCTCTGTATTTCTGAAAACCTTTTTCACCATGGTGGATGAAACAGTAATGGATCTTGGTTGTCGGACTGATCGTAACCTTGTAAAGAAGGCTTCGTCTTTTAGAAAAACTGAAAAGCATAAAACATTTTGGAAATTTAATAATTCATTGTTAAGAGATATTGATGGTACATTATATCCCTTTTAACAGAAACAATTAAACAATTTAAAATCAATACATTTACCCTAATCAGATATTTAGTTTTGAGCAAACTCCAGTTTCTGATATGAGTCTTATCATGAATGTTCAAATTTTAAAAAAATGGTATTCTTAGAAATTAGAGGGAAAGCGATTTCATATTCCTAATTTTTAAAAAAGATTTCAAGATCAACAGGGTAAATAACTTACAATTGAAAATAATCTTTTGGAACAAAGTGGTCAAACTGACTAATTACAGGCTTTAGAAAACAAAAAGGACCAGTTGGAAAAAAATTGCTGGAAATAGATGGAAGGTGTGAAAATAAGATTATGAGTATAATGGATGAGGATAAAAAATGGGTAAGAACAACTTTCTTTAATTTGGAAAATAGGAATTAGATAAGCAAAATGGGGCCTAATTTATTGAAATTAAGTGGAACTTGTACTAGGGAGAAATTTTGGATGAAACAAAATCATACCATCAGAACCTATATTCCTTTCATGAAGTAGATCCAGTTGATCTCGAGTCTCTTCTGGACTAACAGGTTAGTCCTAAACAAAACAATAAGTAGAAAGAATCAACATATGACCGCATAATCGTAGTTGAAGCAACTGCAGCTCTAAGAAATACGCCAAATGACAAAACTCAGAACCTGACGGATTTTCAGTAGAGGTTTTCTAGTTCTTTCAGAAAGATATTGGCTCATATTTTGTAAAAACAATTACCTACTCATAGAAAACTGGTGATAAACCAAAATAAAATTTGCGGAATTGGACACTGCTATCTTTAGTAAACGGATCTTATAAAATTTTCATCAGTATGCATTGCAAATAGACTAAAACAAGCTGTGGCCACAATAGTTAAAAAGGAGCAAACTGGTCTTATTAAGATAAGAGATACAGGAGAAAATATCAGTACTTTGTATGATCTAATGTTTTATGCAAGGAAAAATAGAATGCCAGGGCTCCTCTTAATTGATTCTGGAAAAGCTATGGACCCATTTGCATGACTCTTCATTGATAATGGATCCAAATGTTTCAGAATAATGTAAAATCATATGTAATTGTGCATGGGCAATGCTCGTCATGGTTTGATGGTAGCGACGGAGATCTCCCCTCTACTTGCTGTACATTTCATTCTGTGTGCAGAGCTATTATCCCATCTAATCAGAAAAGATCAAAATGTAAATGGAATTAATATAAATACTAGAGATTTTCTATTTCACAATATGCAGATGACACAGCACTCACCGCTGATGGTTCTGAAAGGTCGGCTTTGGACTTCCATACATGTATATCAGTACACTACATTTTAAGACCATAGACAAACATTAAAAAAAAACTAAAGCCGTCTGGGTTGGTTGTAGAAACTAAATTAGTCTGGAGATAGAACAGGAAGTTATGTCAGAAATTGTTAAGAATCTAATCTGAATTTACTTACCTGGGTATACATTTTGCTACAGACTTAAATAAAATAGTGAAATTGAATTATGATACTAAAGTTAGGGAAGTTTGAAATATTTTTTTTTAAATAGTCAAAAAGATTTCTCACACTATTTGGTAAAATTACAGACATTAAAAGCTTGGCACTGTCAAACATTCCGATTAGTTATTGAGTTTACCCAGTCCTCCTGACAATGTACTTAAGAACCTAGATTCTCTTTTTCATAAGTTTGTTTGGGGTGGGGCAAGTAGCAGCGGCACAGACACTTACCCTAACTGAGCTTACCTAGAGATTCTACTTAATTGCGCAATAAAACCCAAGAACACACACAATGACGCTTGTGTGGTGTGGAAACTTGAAACCTAGGGTGCATTCAGAGAGAGAGAGAGAGAGAGAGAGAGAGAGAGAGAGAGAGAGAGAGAGATATGACTGAGAATGGTGATCCTCACAATGTAGGATTGAATGACTGACAAAAGAAAATCAAACAAGGGTGGAGTTTAGAAATGATGGATCATGTACACATGACATACGGTTGCAAGGCAAGTATTTTTTTAATAATGTGGACGTACGCCTGAGACCAAATCAAAGTAGTAACGTGTTCCATTTGATGGCTTTTTTGAGAAGAATGTAAAAACTGTAGAGCAGAACCATAAAGGACCAAATAGGTGTTATTTATGGTATGATTTAATTTTAAATTTATCGCTGAAACATTTAAGCCGCAAGAATTTAAAGTAGGGGTGTATAACTCATTTGCTATGGCGGGCCAGATTTGATATAAATAATAATAATAAATAATAAATAATAATAAATAATGAGTCTGGTTGGCCGTATGTTTCACACCCCTGATCTAAAGAGTCCTTTTGAATAAATATTTCTTCCACAGAACAGTATTCATTAGTACCCAAGCCTCAGACAAGCCCCTCTCCCACCCCCATTGGCATACAGTGGTGAAAAGTGAGGTATTTTAAAATACACCTTGCAGTAACTCAACTAAGCAACCAGTGTTATGCAAAAAGACAGAATCATGAAACTTACTACAATTATTTCTGAGGACTCATTCATAAATTTTACAGTTTGAACAGGGATGGAACAGGTCAGGTTCACAGATGTCAAAGATCCAAGGGTAAATAGTTTGCTAATTCTTCTAACACCCATATATTGAAGCACGTGAATCTGCTTTGTCCTCATTTTTGCCTTAATATTATTACAAATTAATGACAAGAAATATTTTGCTATATTTTTCTTTCATGTCATCAATCAGTTTTAAATTTACATTGATGTTACCGCTGTGCTCCAAGACTTTTGATTTCCCCATGATTAAGGATATTTCAAACACAATACAGACACAAGGAATATTGTATAAGCAAGAGCAAAATAGGGATAATTAGGTTGTTTTCAAATAGAGCATCAATATTATTCGACTGTTTTATTGAGAAAATCATACATGTTCATATTTCTCTTAAGGTTCTGCTCTATGATTTTTAATTTGCATAGGTTTGATATTTAAAAGAGAAAAGAATTTCCCAGGTTTTCCTCACTGATAATCCTGGGTATTTAAAAAAGACCTTGCATATTTTAGATAATATTTAAAACAAAACGTTTAATTTCCTTTATGTTGGTGTATGATTGATGTGATTTGTATAATTTGGGTTGGAGAATATACAGCTTGGCGTTACTTCAGATGTGCACCTAGCAAAAGACTGCTAGCTCCACTTGGTTATTTTCACTTCCGGGACTTCAAAAGTAAATTAGAAGAAAAAAAACAAACTGATATCTTATTTTACTTTTTCTATATTTTATAATTTATTGCACTTTCAGAAGCTGCTATTGCCTACACTAGCAAAATTCATTTTCCTATTTTAATAACTGCTAAAGGTAGTGTAATTTGGACTAGTTCATGCTCTGTTTTTGAGCACATGGGAGCGGCCATTTTGATCAGCTGTCTGCTTTAGATAGTGCAGTATTTGCGTAATTGCCACATGTAAAGAATTTCAGTCACAGTATATAAAAGTAGCACCGAGGTATGCCAATATTTTCTCCATTGCGCATGTTGTAAATGCAAACAACTTCACCTTATGCCTGCCCCTCTTTGAGAAGTACATAATAACTGTAGTGCGGAACTATAACTGGAACGTCATTTTAATACGGGGTTTTCGTCATGGTGTTTAGTTGGTCTGAAATAAAAATGATGCAACTGGCACTTAATATGACTCTGACCCACTATTTATGCTTGTCCATATAACCCTATGTGTTCGGGCTGAGGGTATATAATAAATCACCAAGTCATCTTTGATAATTAATGTTTGTATACATATACAACAATATAAGCATACTAACGTCGTGTCCACCTTTCCAATGTGTCTATGCTACAATTTTAGCTACATGGTTTTCAGATGTATGTCTCACAACTTCACTTAGTTTCTTTTATTTCGCCTCTTCGAAAGTCGTCCATCCCTTTGTATTCTTTCTCTCTCTTTCTCTCGCTGTATATATATATATATATATATATATATATATATATATATATATATATATATATATATATATATATATATATATAATACCAACACCCGCTTCCCTTACATGCAGAATATGCTTGGCTAACCCTTACTAAATGAAAGACGAGCCCAACAGACCACCCAGTAACTAAATGGTGATGACCCAGCATTTTAGAAGAATATGACCCAGTTCCCCATATTTATCATTGATTTTCTGACTCCCACAACCTGATCTTTTCAACTGTCCCTGATGATGATATGTTTACCAAATTCCTCCTCCCCACCTCTTGCTAAATTGAAACCTGATAATGGTAACTGTTGATTCTGTTATTTCCATTAATGTCGCCCTATCTAACCTTACACAACATCTTTAACTATTTCTCACACTAAAATCCATTTGGTAATAATAGCCACCATGGTGGCCATCTTGAAAATAATGTTATCTCCACTCCTCCCAAATGGATGACTATATCAACACGGAGTTTTCACCAATAGACTTCTTATGATACCTGATTGGTCTTAAACGAAAATATGCCAATCGTACGTCCATTATATTTGTTTCAAAAATAATCTGGTGGTAACAAAACAAGCGTCCCTCGAAGGATATTACAATTTAATGGTCAAAAATAAATTCCATAAATTTAAGATAAGACCATTTCTTCCTTTTAACTGTTGAGTGTTCAAACCATCTCTGATATTCTTCACCAATAACAAACTTTTCAAAATAGCTGCCGTGGTGAACATATTGGATGTCAAATTGGCACCACTTCCTTTTAGGACCAATTAGGCATCATTGAAAGTCTTTTGGTAAAACCCCATGTCAACATGACTATCCATTTAAAGGGAGTAGTGACGGCAAGATTATCAAGACAGCCGTGATGGCAGCCGTATTTGATTTAATTAGTTCTTTTTCTCTAAAACTCAAAGGAGTAATATTTTTTCAAACTATTGGGGTCGGAATTTGTTTTAAACAACAAATCTAGGGTGCACCTCACCCGCTGAACATTACATGATCGATTCCTGATGTTTGTTTATGGCCATGGAATCCAGAGAATTTATGTGCGTTAAAGAAGACTGTGAATTGTAATGATTCTGCACTTGTATCATCGCAAATGCCTGCATTCTAATAGCAGTTAATAGCCTCCAACATCTCCACCGTGTTTATTTCTTCACTGTCCGTTAACACATGTGACCCTGACTTGTGCTGGTAAAGTTTGGGAAGAGTGGGCGATTCTGCAAGAAACTATGACATTACTCTCTTAATTTACTTAAAACGATGCAAGAACGTTCTAGAATGGCTCACTTGGGTATTATGTAATGTCTCGAAACTGCGTGACTCATTATTGCCCCTCAATATATATATATATATATATATATATATATATATATATATATATATATATATATATATATATATATATATATAATACCTGAACAGCTGAATGTAGCCATTTATTAATTATAACATATGATACGTATCATGATGATACACAACTTTCAATACAAGATACGTATTGATGATATACATTTAGTGATATTCATACTCAACTTCCAATACACGATACATATTGGTGATACACTTTTAGTGATATTCAAACATGTTTGTCTGTACATTTTGATATTCAAGCATGTTTTCCTGTACATTGTTGTTGGTTTTTCCTCATTTAAGCAAAATTACACTGAAATGTTCTATTTCCCAAGGATATGGGAACACACTGGCTGCACCATTAGTTGTGCAGACTGATGCAAAACTGAGGCTAAGACATGAAGTTCAACATAGCAAATTTTGTTTAATTACAGTAGTGTGTGATTGACAGATTAATCTACAAAACAGCTGTTTTATTGATTTATTCCGCGTATTGAACATAATACATGATGATAAGTTGAACGTTTGTTGGAATTTCAAACATTTTATTGAACCAATACAACTAAGAATGATTAACAATCATCATATAAGAGTATAACATTGATCCAGCCCTAATTATTAGGCCAGTTTCTTAGAAACTTGTATATAAAGGTGGATCAAAACCACAGACTCAGCACCGTAAAATAGATCATTGTGACCTATATGTTGTTCATAAAGTTTGTATTCCTTTTATATTTCCAGATGCGTGCTTTTGCCTTGAACTTTTGATTTAGTGTTGTATGGGAAAGGAAAGTGGATACATCCAGTGAGCTTCCAGGAGACTCTTCCATATAAAGACACTTGTCAATAAATTTTCTTATTTACAGACCGTCCTTTGCAGACAAATTTTAATGTAGTCGTAGTTTGTGCAAATACTAATTAATAACTCATTTCAAATTTAATGTCTTCGTGGTATAGCTAAAACAGAGATATTGTTTGTCTTTCATAGAAGATCACAAAGCTCCAGCAGACCCAGAGAGTAATGGAAGAAAACAGCCTGCCAGCGAGGAGACCTCTTTACAGGCAGAACAGGGATTAGTAAGTATCAGTACACCATATCTGTTTCATGCAACACACACAGTTTACCATCCACGAAAGTCAGTAGATGCAATTTTTAGATGCATACATGCCTGCCATACGGTGGAACGTATTATGTTATGATGGCATCCATCTATCTGTCTGTTACCAATTTCGTTTGCACATAATAACTCGAATTGTCTTCCATCTACACTTATAAAACGTTGTAGATAGTTTGCACTTGTGGTAAGAACTAAGCCTACAATTTTGGGGTCAAAAGGTAAAACGTCAAGATCACTGTTTTTGAACAAAGTAAAATGGTTTCTAGAAAATAACTGATCTGTACATCATCATCTACGTATTTCCAAGGTCACTATTACTGAAAAAAGTAAAATGGTTTCTACAAAATAACTGAGCTTTACATCATCATCTACATATATCAGTCTTTGTGGATACACTTTTCTTAGGATTAGGAAGAATCATATTGGTTTTGGGCTCAACATGTCAAAGTTCAAGGTCACTGTAACTGAAATTCTGCACAATGACATTAGTTCTCCATTACAGACCTGAACCGACTGAAAAAAGAAGAAAACATGGTTTCTGCACAATAACATAAATTTTACATCACAAACCTGGATCAAACTTTGTGGATAATTTTCACTTGGGGTAAGGATGAAATCTCTTTTAGGGGGAGTCAAAGGTCAAGGTCACTGAAAGAAGAAAAATGGTTTTGCATAATCACTTTAGTTCTGGACCACATACCTTGACAAAGGTTTGTAGAGGGTATGCACTTAAAGTATGGCAGAAACATATTTTTTTTTGCGTTAAGATCATTGTGACTAAAATATGGATTTTACAGAATAACTATTGTTCTAGAGTGAGTTCCATGATCAAACTTTGTAGATGGTTTGAATTTAGGGTGAATTTAGGGTGATAACAAAAACCTATAGATTCTGTGGTAAAAAGTCCGAGGTCAAGGTCATGATAAGTTTAATTAGAAAATAATGGTGTAAGCACATTAGATGTGTGTCATGTGTATACGTAGGTGACTATTAAACACAGGATGGGTGCATGGTACTGTATACGGTCAGGCCTGCCGACAGAATTTCCGGGCCCCTTGGCAGAGCATTCATGGACCCCAAAACTACTTTAATTTTTTGTATATAAAAACCTGTGTTCAGATTTGCATATAAAACCTCTAGTAATCTACCATAACTTGGACTCTTGCAATTAACAAATTTTAATATTTACTGCAAAGATTAATTTATGTTTGATAACTGAGTTGATGGCAGGCTCCTAGAAATCACCGGGCTCCTGGGCAATTCCCCTCCCCCCCTCCCTTTCGGATGGGCTGTTTACAGTATACAGTAATAATGTACCGAATTGTATTGTTACCTTCGCGAGTATCCGCGTTGTAACCATTCACCTCAAGACGGATTTTAGGCTGTCCTTGTACTATACATATAATTTCTTTAACATTGCACTCGCCGTTAACAACTTTAATTTTCCAAATTAACACGTCTGCACAGGCAGAATAAGGTTTGGTTTGAAATTTGCATGGTTTAAGGGGATTAAATAATCCTCAGCTAGATAGTAACTGTGCCAAGAAAATATTTTCGAAGACCGGAGGTTGTGTACGATTCGTAATGGAATGGGTCCAGAATATAATAACTTACATTACTATTAAAAAAATTAATTTATACGGCATGCAGGGGTTGACTAATTAAAAAAAAAATAAGAAAAACATGCTAGTCACTTAAGGGTCTTGAATAAATATTTTTGGGATTCAGACTACAAGTTAAATGAATGTGGGTGTTTATATCCCTGTTTATATTCAAATTCAATATGACCAAACATGTTCTTTAGTTCTGATGAAGGACAATAGGTAAACAAGGGCAGTAACGCTCAATTACTTGTTCCATTTAATGCGGGGACTTTTTAAAAATAATTTTGTAGGATGTGATTTGTTTGCAGTTAACATCGCATGGATATGTGCACAATATAATTTAATTAATTTTGCGTACGTTGATTTCTACGTAAAAGCTTTGTTGACCTTGATATGACTGCTGTTTTAATAGCATTTTCTTTATCAACTTGCTGTATTCTCGAACCTCCATATTTCGTGCCCTTAACATGTGAGAATCTATTCAAATAACCATAGAAAGTGTTCAACTATATCTACTATATTTAATCATCGTTAAAACTTTTTGGCATTCATCTAATCTTGTTTGGATAACTTCAGTATCAGAGCTAGATGTATACAAGGTTGCATTATCTGCAAACAAGTCTGTATTTGTGGATTCATTATTTAATGGAAGATCGTTTATGTAAATAAGAATGAGGTAGTGCCTAAAACAGAACCTTGACAGATACCAGAATGAATAGTGTGAGCTTGTGAGCTAATATTGCCAATGGTTAATTGTTGAGACCTTTGGTTTAGGTATGATCTAAAAAGATCTTTAAAGAAGAAAAATATCAAACCTGTAACAGTTGAACTTTTGCAACATAATGTCATGATCAAATTGATGAAAAGGCTTTCTTGAAGTCGAGGAAAACTATCCCAGTCATATAGCCATTATACATTTCTTGTAGCCAAATATCTGTTAATTTGGTGACTTTTGTTTGGCGTGAGAGATTTTTTTCTAAATCCTGATTGTGCCTAATGAAATAGAAAGTAAGTTTTAAAAAATGAATAGACCTGCTTAGCTACTTGCTTTTCAGATAGTTTTGATAATGTATGTAGAATGTAGTGGTGTTGCAACTGCCAAGCAACCCCCCGCAACTGAGATGGGGCCGGCGCAGGTCGGATGGGGGTGGGGTGGAAAAAATTTCAATAAAACATGCTAAATGTTATCGGGAGATGGCACAAGAATTAAGTTTTGCAGGGCGGGAGGAGGTAGGATGGATATTGGTCTTGAGTTTCTTAGATCCTCTTTTTCTTCTTTCTTAAATAGAGGTCTAACCTTTGTATATTTCAAGGTATGTGGAAAGTTACCACTCATTATACTTAAGTTTATAATATGCGTTAATGACTTTGTTATTACAGGTACAGCGATTTAAGAATTCGTGGACCAGTGCCATCCAGTCCAGAGGATTTATACTCAGCTTATTGAGCGCATCAAAAACCTCAGCTTCACTAACATAAGCTATTGAAAAATATTTATCATCAGGAATGTTAGCTCTTATTAATGATAGAAGGGCATCGATCTCAGTAGGGATGTTAATCTGGTTCTAAATAGAGTGATTTTCGATGTTTGTGAGGAAATTACCTAACATTTCAACAATATCTTGCATAGATGTTGCTATGTGATCATTTCGGTTAAGTCTAGGGGAAAACAACTCTTCTTGGATGTGTTCAGTTCTTTTAGATGCTTCCACGATATCTTGGTACCCTTACATTCATCAATATCCTGTTTACAGTATTCTTTACTTTTGCCTTGTCATTCAGGTACTTGGCTTTATTCCTCAATTTTCTATAGTTTTTCATGTCTTTCTTCTCATGAAATTTATCACCTAGATGATTAGCCTCATTGATCTCAGCGGTAATCCTCTTGAGAATAAGTTGTTGTTTAACCTTTATTGTTTTAATTAAGACAATCATGTCCAAAACTGCATTTAATAATTGATCCCATGTGTCTAAAGCAGTGTTGACATCAGCTATATTACTAACTGAGTGGAAGGGTTTGCAAATTAAATCATTTAAGAACTTTTACTCATCAAACTGTTGAAAGTCCCAGTATAGTGCTTCAGTGTGGTGACCATTTTTAGACAGTTTGGGAGCATGTCTAGTTATACAGACTGGAAAGTGATCATTCAGTGCATACACCGGCACATTCTTTTCATTTATGTTTTCAGGTTTCTTAGTATAAACATAATCAATAACGGTAGCACTTTTATGTATTTGTTACTCTAGTTGGACTGTTAATATATTGGGTAAAGTTGTTAACGTTTCAAAGTTACTTATCCATTTTAATGGTGGAGTTTTCATGTAGTCGTTTAAGCAGGCCAAGCATAGGACAGTTTTGATCATAAGATTGATTTTCAGACATGACACTATGCAATGTGTTGTTGTCAGACTGAACAGATTGTTTTTCATCACCTTGAAGATTATTTACATAAGCACATGGTCGAGTTTTCATGTAATCAGTGTTAAAGTCACCTACAATGATAGTTTCTAAATATTTCTTTAGTATGTCTTTCTGAATTTGCCCATCAAATCTATCAATCAAATCAGATGTAGAACTAGATGGCCTGTAAACTGAATATAAGAGTATTGGTTCGAACTGGGCAAGGGATACTTCGATCCAGATGCTATCCAACCCATTAGTCTGTAGATCGACATGTCTGTTATAACTAATGGAACTGCATACATAGAGAAACCCTCTCCCCCGAAACCCTGTTTGTTTCTTTCAAAGTTCAAGCCTTATTTTTTGGAGAGCAAAACTATCAGTGTCATCAGATTCAGAGAGACAGGTTCACAGAGACCCAGAATATTGACAGATCCAGTATGTTGCAGCATAAATTTAATCTCATTTAGCTTAGGGAGGACATGTTGGATATTTAGGTCGTCAGACTTAACAAATTACTTTTCATCACCTTGAAAATTATTTGCATAAGCACATGTATACTATAACATACAAGTCTCATCTTTTGTAACTTGACCACATTTAGTAGAATTGGATACATCAGAATGTTTAATGTGAGACTGATTAACATGTGTACAAGAAGACATTGATGTATTAGATACTGGAGGAGTCTTAGATGGAAAATTAACATCAACAGTATCACGTAATTCATCAGAATTATACAGAGAAGATACAGTATGAGAATATGTGTTATACTGCAAAAGCTAGGTTTCTTATTCTTTTCATAATTATTACTTCGTTCATAATGGTAATCGAATGATACTACTTCACATACACATGGAAAGAATTCACAGACTTCAAAATACATCTAATAAGTGATTAAATCTATTTCTGTCACTATATGATAACTATAAGTTTCCCAGTTGTAGTATTAGTCAAGTGGGCTATTTCTTCTTTGCGACATTCCTAATACCCGCTAAAGTAAGAACAATGGTTTCGTTCGAATCCAAATATGTTACACGAGTATCATCAAATCCTCTTCAACAATTTCTATATTTGAATAATTTGGAGTGACTAACACTCAAATTCAGTAACAAACTGGATCAATAATATTTATCATTGAATCAAAATAAATACTTCAACCTTTGAGTAAAATCCAGGGAAATATCCATATACACTCAATTGTTAGGATTTAACGTTATACATTTGTATAAACAAATGAGAATAAACTCATCAAACATATGTCCTACTGAGAAAAGATTAATTCACAGAGATTGCAATCATGCAATCAATGATATGCTCAATGACAAAAAATATACAAATTCTCCCAAAATACTTAAGCAGCTGCCACTTAAAGAACAAATTTTATTTTTGTTAGTTTCTTCACTAGTAAATGGCAGTCGAAAGCATTTCTAAACGGGTTTGAAACAACCCCTATACTAGGCTATACCACGCATATGAGAGCACATGTTCATGTGTCTTCAACATCAATGTGTTCATCCATTCAAACCACAGTGGTCATTGATGAGTAATCTCAACTGTACAGCTGCATTTTGAGGGAGCTGATTCTAAACTAAATGTGAATTTTTTTACTGTCATTTTTTTTCTGAAGTTCTCACCTTCTAGCTTCGTTACAACAATCCAGTAGATAGGATTGAAAATGTATGGTTTTAATATTTGTCTGCATTCTCGTAATAACGTCGTGTATTGGTTCGATATTTTTTCTTTGCTACTTTTTCTGGTATTTTCACAAAAATGAGAGATGTAAAAAAGCAACCTTGTCCTTAAGTTACAGCGCTTATCGATTCCACAAACATTGTCCCATATGTTTCTGACCAACACATTTTTATATTTAGGCTAAATCTTTTATAACATAATAGTTACACTTCGCTTTCTACAAATTGTATAATTTCCTTAAATGTATGTGCCCAGTGAATTACGAAAACAGACAGTCTAATGAAGACGTACTTCCAAGATACAGCGATGTCCGCCATTATTAGTCCTTAGTAGGTTCACGTACGGTTTCAAACTGATTTTATGAAGAAAATAATGCAAGCACGGCAGTTAAAATCTTCAAAATATACATTTAGAAAGTGCTTTCACCAATTCTATTCTCAAAACACAAATTGTTATTCACATATAGATGATTTAGTTTTGAAGCAATTTGCTAAGTTTTCATCATCGTATGATAATTTGCATAACTCGGGCAGTGATATCTTGCGTGGGGGGGAGGGGGAGAGTCAGTTGGTCAATCAGCTATTAATGCCTGTGAATGCGCAAGAGTTTGTTTTGTTGACGCAATTGATATGAACACCTGCCAAGGCAACATGCAATCCTTTTCGCCTGTGGCTTAACTACTTGGCTGGGTTGAGGGAGCATCTCAAAAGCCATAAACTACTATCGGTGCAGATCTAAAAAAAACCAATGCCAGGGCGAAGTCGTGTTCACTTTCCAAATAGAAGAAGGCGAAGTTTACATTTTTTCGGCAACTTAATCACCCACTTTGCCAGGTAGCATGACCCCTGCGATATGTGTCGCTAATTTTAAGCTTTCTCTGTTGATCAGTCAACATCGTGCAGAGACGTCCTGAAAATCCATACAATATATTCCTGCATTTCAATCATCTATCGTCAAATTTCGATAATGTGTGCATAATAACATACCTACAACAGGTTGTATACAGTATCTTCTTCATTTTTACCAGTTTTTGTGCTAATTTGTCACATTTGCAAACGTCGCTATTTCGAATTATATGTTTCTACAGAGCATCGTTGTTGCGTGTTGTGTTTCGCATTAGTCGCGCTCCCTATGTGTTCCCGCTCACTATGGTGGTAACAGGTGTTGTTTTGGTGCCATATTAACACAATTTTGTGCTTAGTTTATTAACATTTTCATTGCTTTTGTTGTTTCAGAAATCTAATAATGATGACTAAATGTTGTACTTGCAAGAATTTTAAAGTTCAGGAGGACAACCATGACTAATGCCTTGCTTGCTCTAAGTGCACCTCTTCCGGGATATGCAACGTTTGCACGACTTGGTCCTGAGACATGTTGTCTAGTATTGTACGCAAAACAATGACAAATAGACTGAGAAAGACTAAGTCCAACATCGAACAGTCTTGAGCATGCATCCTAGAACTGAATCAGTGGTGAGCTTAGTGGGAGACATTGTTCTCCACACACCCCCACCCCCGCCCAAATTGAGATGGCAAATGCCATCAGCTACGATTACTTCATCGGAAGTGAAGGAGCCAGGTGCCAAGTTTCGCTCTCCCCACCATCGCCCAGATTGTCCCTGAAGCTACACATGTGTCGTCTGGTGCAGGTGTGGTGTATGAAGATTTTAATGAAAGATCAGTCCCACTACTTCTACGGCATTGCCAGTTACAAAAAACTGAGCCGTCTGTACAGTCATTTATATGGTATACACTCGTACCGTCCATGCTCCTGTTGAGCCAGCTGTCCGTACCGGGACAACAAGTCCATCTGATAGATATGGACTCTCCTTTGTTTACGATCTACCCATTGGGTAGGTACAAGGACTCATATAACGAAGACAGCATTACCTCTTCAATACCGTTAGGCATGTTCTATTCGTTCTGGGACGTATAAGTAGACCAGGATATCCCACACTTGTGAGTGTGCAGATTATTCTGACGATCTATCCTACTCCAACCAAACTATGGAGAGGACGGAGTTTAGTTTCAAGGCTGTGGTGGAGGAGATTATCAGGTGTTGCCAGCCTCTGAATGTCCTCCACCCCTTATCACCACACATGCCTATATGGTCAAGGCCACTGTGGACGTAGAAGAGGAAGAGGACTGTCGTTCCTTTCGTCTTCTACCACAGTCTGTAAATAATCAAAGAAATAACTGATCACCTATCCAGAAAAATTAGCAATCCGAGCAGTTCGAAGACTTTCTTTGCAGAAAGCCAGCTATCAGTGGCCTTTTCTTTTCCCACTGGTACACAACACACTCAGCTGCTTTTCTAATGGAGCCTCTGGCCCTTGATAATAATTTTTCAGCCGTGGACAAAAATGTTTTCCGTTCAACATCAAAGCTTGTTCGAAACATTGTTGCCATTTATTCAATGTTAGATCTTTTGTCACTAGCAATTTTCCGGCTCACCAAGAAATCAGGTAATGACCATGCATGGGAGTCCACAGTCCGGATCACCAGGGTCATTAACAGAGCAGCTCACCATTCCATGGTGAATGCCTTGACTGCTTCTGCTAATCTTGACCTAGTGCGATAAGATGCTTGTTACAGCAACTCTAAAATTGCACCACACCCTGACATTATGGACGACACCTTTTACGTCGACCCTACTATTTGGAGACAAGATAGAGGAAGTGAGGATACACGCGGTCCAATAACTGTCCCTCCAACTTGCAGCTCAGCCTCCACAACCCTATAGACCCAATCAGTCTCAACCCCAAAGGAGTGACGATCAGCGTTAAAAGGACAAGGGATTGTTCTCACAACAAACACAGAACCATTCATGACCCAAGCCCAATGGGAAGCTACTGGCAGCCTTATCAGGTGGGAGGAGAGGGAGGCGGCAAGAAACAAGGTTTTTCACACCCAATGCCTCCTAACTCCTACGATTGACTTACCACCCAAAACGCCTGCAGAGAGTCTACTGATAGGCACCACACTCCTGCACTTCAACCCTCGTGTTATTGCTCTATTCCCACAAAATGAGTGGGCATTCGAAGTCATTTCTGAGGGACTTCAGATTTCATGTATCCAACCCCCTCACCTCTCGTCCTCTCCGCTAGTTACGGCAGTTCTATCACAGTCAAAGAAGGACAGAATCATGCAGATGGAGATCTGGTCACTAATCGACATGTGCGTGGTGGAGATTGTTTGCAAACCGCAATCTCAAGGGTCCTATTCAAGGCTCTTCCTTGTACAAAAAAAACAAAACAAAAAAATAACGGCAAGCTCAGACCGATTGTCAACCTGAGCCAGCTTAATCAATATATTTCACCACCGAAGTTCAAGATGGAGCTGCTTTGATCGATATGATTTACCATCAGAAGGGACGAATTTGCCATTAGTCTCGACCAGACCGATGTATACTTGCACATCCATATACATCAGGCATCTCGGAAATTCAATCAATTTGCTTACTCCTGAACTATTTATCAATTTTGAGCTCTCCCATTTGGCCTAAGCATTAGTCCATGAGTTTTCACCAAAATTTTGAACTGCGTTTTCACCTTGTTCTGGCCGACTTCCTCGCGCTCGAGTGATGCGTATCGTCAAATGCTTCGAGACCAATTCTAACAGGAAGTAGCTAACAGCGAGATAGCTTTTGCGACTCCTCAGATTATTCAGTATGGTGGCAGACCTGATACCACTGGGCCGTCTTTTCATACAAATTACATTGCTAGATCAATGGCACCCCTTTTACAGTCCTCTTGATCAAAAGATCAGAATCACAGGCCATGGTCAGTGGCACAACGGAAAATCCCCAAGGGGAAGTTACAGTATGTTGGGGAGCCCACTTGTTACAGGGCTTCGAGACTGCCAGCGGCACATGTGGACTGGAGGATATGTCTCTCCACATCAAACATTTCAAAATGAACATAATCAATGCCTTTAATTTCTGGGAATATCAACTCTGCAGGAAAGTTGTCTTAATTATATCAGACAACTCGGTGGTGGTGAACTACCTCCTCAAGCAAGAGGAAAACAGAGCATCTGATCTGTGTATTCTGGTTTGGGAATTCTTGCGTTGGTGCTTCCAACTCAACATAACTTTTTTAATTAGACACATTCCTGGCTGACTCAATGTCCTGGCTGATGCTCTGTCAATAAAGGATCAGACGATTCGTACCTTTTTGTGACGGGATATAACCACAAACTGCACACCCGTGTCCCTCCAGTTCCGGACCCAGCAGCTTGAACCATGGACATACTTCCATTCAGTTGGGAGGGTCTGTGGGCTTTTGCCTACCCACCCCAGTCTTAGTGCCAAACATAATTCAGAAATCAAGCTGCAAGCTGATTCTGATCGCCCCTTTTATATGGGACAGTTCAAGGGTCAACAACCTACTCAATCTGACTGTAGAACTACCCAGGAAGATTCTGGTGAAGCCGAATCTTATCAAATAGCCGCTGTCACAGGTATTCCATCCCTATTTGGACCAACTCCTCCTTCATGCCGGGGTGTTGTCAGGAGTGCCCTGAGAAGGAAATAATTCAAGCCTTCGATCGTGGAGAAAATCTCATGAGCAAGAAGACCCGCCACTTTGAAGACCTATCAGGGAAAGTGGCGTATATTCAGGAACTGGTGCAAAGACAATAACATCGTTCCTTTAAGTGCCTCAGTCCCACAACTGACTGAAATGTTTCTCTGACTTTATGGGGAGATAATGTTGGCCCCTATTACCATGAAAAGTTACCGTTCCATGACATCCGACTCATTCCAGTATCATGGCAGATGCGATATCGGTCATGATAAAGATCTTTGAGACCTATCAGACCTTCTAGCCAATTTTGACTTGAATAGACAAAATTCCCTCACCCTGTTTCCAAAATGGAATCTCTCATGGGTCCTAACATGGCTAAATTCAGACAAATTCAAGCCTTTATCTAAGACTTTGATGAAGCTAGTATCATACAAAGCTTGTTTTCTATAGCTTCAGTGGACCCGAACTATCTTCAGTTCAGATTGGATGGTTCCGTGGTCCTCATGACACAACTGGGCTTTGTCGCCAATAATAGGCTGCCTTCAATGAGCAATCGGAGAGTTGTCGTACGATCTCTCTCTTCGATAGATAAGTCAAGAGAAGTGTCCTTGCAAGATCAAGACTGTGCTGTCAAACATTATCTGAAGCACACAGAGATACTTCGAGGAAAAATAAAACAACTCTTCCTCCCGTTCCGGGACGGGAAAGAAGACATTACCCCTCCCCCCCCCTCTCCAAACCCCATCATCGTTGCTGAAGTGGGTCATATGGACAGCGTACTCTGATGTCTGTACTGTGTCCACGTTAGGATAGTGGGTTATGTTTCATATAGGGAATCCAGTCTTAATCCTTCGCGGGATGCTCAGGGTATAGGTAGGATGCTCAGCATTCCTTTCTATGACCTATTCTCCTAATGTTAATGTGATCGGGAACTTTTTTTTGAAGAAAGCAAATTTATAAGTAAATTCTGTTTCTCCGAACATACTTACTCGATCACATTTCTTTAACACCCTACCACCTCATTGCCATGTGAGCAGCATACTTGTTGATCCATTGCTCAGCTTAAAACTAGCAACACCAGTGTTAAGGGTAGGTAATTGGCAGGGGTTATTGCCCTTTGTCTATATGATATAAATGGAAAAGAATTTTTTCGTCTTTTTTGTGGGCTGGATTCGACAGGTAGTAAGTATATCCCTTAATGTTCATGTGATTGGGTAAGTATTTTCAGAGAAATATAATTTACAAAGTTTCCACACTGCAGCGGGGAAACTTAATACATATGCTAATAGTGACAGAAATAGAAGTATATTTAATACCCCCGCCCCCCATTACGGAATTTAAATGGTTGATCCCTTTGTATTTGCCAATTTGTCAGGTTTGTGACATTCCAATATCGATAAAAAGAAATGTTTACAGATGAAAAATGGCTTAATTTATCGCGATTGGAATAAACAGATTGTGGTATCTCAGGTTTGATAAATCATATGATAATGAGCGATATATGTGTTTAAGATCAGAATGTTACCAGCATTTTATAGTAGATGCAATCAATAATCAACTGCTTTCATGTAAATGACATAGTAGGAGGACTGCAGTTGCCATGCGGGAAACAGTTAACGAACAATAATCCTTTAAAGCTCTTATTCTTAATTCTTAGGCTTGTTTTCATTTGTAAGAGAGACATTTAAATATTGGCATGTAAGGAATGTTTGACACAGTTACCATTAAAAGTCATGAACAAAACTAACAATAAGACTACATTGTGCAACAACTGGTACTGTGTGGCAACTGTTACAGTTCCTCTAGCGGAAGACAAACATGAAAATCTCTAAAGACTGTTAGAATAAAGTCACAAATGGACCAGCTTTTGGGAGGTCTTAACATATTCCAGACGATTATCATATCAGCACTTTTAGAATTGGTGTGACCAATTATTTAAGGGGGGGGAGACTGGGATTCTCACTTGAACAAGAATTTTTGTTTTCTTCTGTTGTTTACTCATAATTCACTGTGTACAATAATCAAACCCTCAGATATTCAGCAGCAGCAATTGTATGTAAGATTCTACAGTAATTGTTCTACAGCACAATTTTGTAAGATCAGTTAAAAGCAGCTTCGTGATTTTTTTAAAATGAATAAATTATTATAGCTGGATATGTATTGTCTTCTGTATATTGACATGAAATGTAAGTGTTCTTTTACAAGTATTTTAGGCACTCAATTACTTTTCTAGGGCACTGGCATCCTGCGTCATTTAAAATCTAGCTGAAACATTGCTGGTTATTTTTTGTCCATTTGCCCCTATATCTACACCATCAAATTGGTATGTAATTATGTGCCATATTCAGTTTATGATTGTATTTTTACCTACATGAATCAAGTAAATGTACTTGGCATTGTGCAAACTGGTATGCATATATATTGTACACAATTGTACGCATGATTGACACTGTCAATATAATATGTTTTGATGGATGTTCTGCTAGTTTTTATCTTCTATTAAGGTTATTAGTTGGCATTACTCGAAATAAAACTTTTAACCCCATTCCCAAACATTAAGGTTCCCCGACCTAAATGTTCATATACCTCTAAATGTTCATATACCTTCCCTATGGTTGAACTAAAAATTTCCTCTAATTTCTAAATCTGTTAGCATTTTATCATCCGATAGAGTGCTATATGTCATTCCCCATCAGTGCAAGTGTTCCAAGTAAGTGGAGCAAAATCAAATTTTTTTATGTTGACTTAATGATGATATTATAGAGCACTGTTATTATGTACAAGATTTAACATAGTTTACAAATATTTTCATTTTTTTGACATCTAGGAAGATAGAGAGCAATCAAGTGAACAGATCCCAGAGAATTCAGAAAATGATGAACAAGGTAATGATGATTCATTGACATTGCTACAAGTGTAGGGCTCCACACAATTAAGTTCCCAGGCATACTTGTGAGTAATTCAGTATTTGACAGGTTTGCTCATTACATGTGTATTACATAAAGATATACAAACATTATTACGTAATATATATCCGTTATTTCTATATACAAGATTACATATTTAATATTCCATTTGGTATTTTATACTATGATGATTCATACATACATACATACATACATACATACATACATACATACATACATACATACATACATACATACATACATACATACATACATACATACATACATACATACATACATACATACATACATACAGCCAGCGAGCAAGTCATACATACATACATACATATACATACATACATACACACATGCACATACATACATACATACATACATACATACATACATACATACATACATACATACATACATACATACATACATACATACATACATACATACATACATACATACATACATACATACATACATACATACATACATACTGTATATGCATAATCAATGACATGATATTTAATAGTACATGATTATGATAGATTGCTTATGTTTGAATTAGGATTGGTTTGGTTTTTGCGGGTTTAACGCCATTTTTCATCACATGAAAAGCTATACGTGTCGTCCAGTATGTTTGGTGGAGGAAGAACCCGAGATGACCCCAGGAAGAACAACCGACCCACGGGAAGCTACTGGCAAGCTGTCTCACATACCCACATAGACCGAGTCAAGACTCGAAACGATGTGGACAGAGGTGAGATGTCAGGGATCTGTAAAGGTGAGCACCTTAGACCACTCTCAGCCTCCTGGGCCCCTTTGAATTAGGTTCTCTATAAGCTTGTTACACAAGTATTTATAAACATGTTTACATTTTTGGACCAGACAGTCTCAGAATAAGGAGATGGCAGGTTATGTAAATCAAATTGACAAAGGCTGACTTTTACTTTGTCATTTTTCATAAGGTTTCTAAACCACTCAAAGAAATACGTGATGTACAAAGCTTAATAATCCAGACATTAGTCATGTGAGATTGTTGTACCGGACACAAGGCTTTACAAAAGCTTGCCCAGGGCAAGCTGACTGGTGAATTGAGCTTGCCCTTAGGCTATCTGAACTTGCCTCAAAATATGACCAAAAAATATCAAAATAATGATAAATTGTATGTGCATGGGTGTGTATGTGTGCAATATTTATATCAAAATGTGCATATGTACATTTGGAGCTGCAAACATTTACCTTCAAATGTGGAACGGGCTTCCTGCAAACATTTTAAAGCTCTTATTTCATCAGTTAGTTTCAAACCTTAAAAGTATTATCAATGTGCAACAGCGGCTGTATTACAGTTTTACATGTTAAAACTGTTTGCAAACTCAATTGCTGAGAACTGCATGTGCATTGTACCAACCTATCTAGTTTACGGTATATTGCATTTGGTAAAAAAAGTTAGATAATTCTGGTCTAACACTTGCCCTGTGCTCGTTCCAAATGCACAGTTTCCTCCTTCTATCTAAAACAGTATCGGGGAACAATATTAGCTCAGTTGGTAGAGCATTGGCCATATAATTCAGGGGTCATGCATTTGATACCTGATGCGCACAACTCAGATGTTCACATTGACCAGAATCGACCTTGATTGGAACAAATAAAGATACACCAGGTCTAAACTGTATTTTAGAGATACACTAGATGTACACTGTATCTTAAAGATACACTAGATGCACACTGTATGTTAAAATATACACTAGATCTAAACTGTATATGAAAGATACATTAGATCTACACTGTATCTTAAAGATACACTAGATGTACACTCTATGTTAAAATTACACTAGCTGTACTGTATCTTAAAGATACACTAGATGCACACTGTGTCTTAAAGATACACTAGCTGTACTGTATCTTAAAGATACACTAGATGTACACTGTGTCTTAAAGATACACTAGCTGTACTGTATCTTAAAGATACACCAGATGTACACTGCATCTTAAAGATACACTAGATCTACACTGTATTTTAAAGAGGCACTGTATGCTACAGTATTTTTATCGTGACCTTCTTAAAACAAGTCATTGTCAACTGTTGTTTTAGAAAAGAAGGAAAAGCAACTGTGTTGATAAAATGTGGGCTTTTCTTCATTTTTATTTTTAAAAAATTGCCGACCAATCGTATGATATATACTTGTATGACAATTTCCTATTAAAATGCCACACTTATTTCTGTTCATGAAGACTGATGTCAAATTGTCTGACTTATTTTGTGGATGAATTTCTGATTCCAGTTCTTAAAATCCCCGTGGAGATACTTAGTATGGATCAGAAATCCCAACAGAGGTACAAAGAGGCTTTGCGGGTTGGAACGGTAAAAGTTTATAACATCAGGGTTATGGTGGTTGGACATTATGGAGTTGGAAAGACAACGCTGACAAAGCGCCTTCTAGAGCAGCAGGTTGTTATATCTGAAAGGAACAGTACGGAAGGAATAGATATACATAAGCATTGCTGCAAAGTCTCAATGGACAATAGGGAATGGATAGTACAGCATGAAGGTAGGCCATCATTAACCCCGAGTTAAATGGAAGTAAAAAAATAATGTTCATGTGATTCTGCCTGTCTGAGAGCGTATGAGTAATGTTACATAATTCCTCTAGTGTTCAAATATAGATTTTAAGTCCTGAGATATGATTTGGATCATACTCAAATGAGTACCATGGTTGTCAAGGCCCAGGAAAACCACTTGTCTTCTCGTCCTGACCGGGTAAAAATCGACTGGGTCGAGGAAAACTTTACTGCGTACTCGTCCCTGGGCCGAGTAGATGCAGGTTCGCACCTTGAGAATAAATCTGAATGCATTTGCTACCCTTAACAAGCTCACAAGTTCAACATCACTCAACATTTGGCGTGTATCAATTCATAAATAACATTAACCTAATTTGTATATTTGTTGTCAGTCTATAACATGTCGCAAAGGAGACATGTTGTAATTTTTTATTTCTTAATGGTGATCACATTTACAGTGACACTTTTTAGTAATTTAGGCATCATTGTGATGTGGAGAGAGTTTTCCTTTCAACGAGGTATCACACATCTTTATGAGTCATATATCTGAGAGGTTAAGAGACAGCACATGTCAAAATGCGTGTGATTTTTATCTGGTCAGGCAATGTTAAAGTTGCCTCAGGCCACTGGTATTTTCAACACTGAAGCTCTATTGACACATTGTCATGCCAAAGGGAATATGCAAGCAGATATTTCTATAAGTATGTAATAACTTTTCACAAGAAATATGTTGCCAACTGACATTCAAAATGGGTATTTTCAGTGTCTTAGCATATTCCCACCAAATTGTATGCATGCTGTTATAAGCTATTTATAAAACAGATAATGTCAAGGTAACAGCTGATTGGTTGATATTTTGTTGGGATAATGACATATAAATGTTCTAATTCTTTTGACCAATAAGAAATCTTCATTTTATGGTGTCCATGCGTAGCCCTCTAGACTGAAGATTTGACCAAAATGGATCATTTAGTCCGAAAATTGGTGGAAATTGAGACGTTTGGAATATTTCTTTCAAATGCAGTCTTGTAAATACTGAAGATCTGGGACAAGGGTAACAATGTCTGACCAGATGATAATCATAACATTTTGGCATTCTCTGTCGCTTGGCCTCTCCCATATCAAACTAATAAAGATGTGTGATAGCTCGTTGAAAAGGACAATTATGACACATAGATTACTCAAAGGTTTCACTGTAAATGTGAATACCACCAAGAAATCAAGGGCTGTATGTGCAACTACAAATGTTTGAGTTACAAACTTTGTCTCTTATTATATGTATATTTGAGGAGCCATGTTTAAAACATACTATTTTCATGAATTGGAACCATTTTAGTAGCAAACTTGCAACAGGTACCTGTGGTTCTTTAATAAAAGCATAAGAAGAATAGTGGAGAACTGTACTGTGTTGAGTATAATTATGGAGGGACAAGTAACTCTTTCACCACACTCGTTCCAGGGGCGAGTACTTGGGAATTTGTTTCCTGAGCCCTGGTTGTAGAACTTGGACTTATCCCTCTGGGGAGTGGTGAAATGTATCATACGATAAAATTTTTGAGAAGTTTTTGGGACAGAGTAGTTTGTAACTTTACCTGTGTAATCACTAATATAAAATGGTATTGTGATGTTGCCCAAGGGCCAGATCTAACTGCGGTTAGCATATCGCTACAAGCCCCTACTTAAACTGATGGTAGGGATGTATGAAGCTGATGTAACCTCAACTACAAGCTAGGTCAAGTCATCAAATTTCTTGAGATCATCACTTACCAGAATAAGTCCAGCTCGTCGGAGTAGTACGCTGTCAATATTACAGCTGTTGATATGAATTGTTTTGTTAGCTTTACTAGTTATAGACCAGAGGAGCTTAGGGCATGGTCTGTGGTATGTTGACCATTGGCTCAAGCTTGTTTTCACTATTCATCCTAAAATACTTGAAGGATTGCAAAGAAACTTTACACCCAAATTCATCCCACTGCCTTGTTGGTTCCATATTGATAATCTTGTTTTTGCTACTCCTCCTGAATGGATGGTCATATCAACATGGGATTTTCAAGAAATGACTTTTAAAGACATCTAGTTATTCCTAAATGAAAATGGTTCTTATCTGACATATAATATTGCCACCACAGCAGCCATCTTAAACATTTTATCGCTACTTCTCCTAAACGAAAAGTCATATTGACATTGTTTTGTTTTTTTACCGGAAGACTTCTTTTGATATCTAGTTGGTCCTAAATGAAAATGGCTCTGCATGGACATCTAATATGGCCAACACAGCACCCATCTTGTAAATCTTGTTATCTCTGCTCCTACTGAATGGATGGTCATATCAACATGGGGATTTCACTGAGAGACTTCTTATGATGTCTACTTGGTCCTAAATGAAAATGGTGCCGATCTGACATCCAATATGGCTACCATAGCAGCCATCTTAAACATCTTGTTGTCACAACTATAGTTGAAGAGAGTCATATTGACGTTTGGTTTTCACCAGCAGACTTCGTATGGCGGCCAGTTGGTCTTAAATCAAAATGGTGCCAATCTGACATCCACTATGGCCACAATAGCAGTCAATTTGAAAATGTTTGTATCCCTTCTTCATAAGAACAGAAATTCATATCAACATGTTTTTTTATCAGAAGACTTCGTATAATGTCAACTTGTTCCTAAATGAAAATGGTGCCACCCAGACATACACTTTGGCCACCACAGTGGCCATCTTGAAAATCTTGTCACTACTCCACCCTCAATGGATGGTCATATCAAAATGGAGATTTCACTGAAAGATTTTTTATGATGTTGAGTTGGTCCTAAATGCAAATGGTGCTGATCTGACATCCAATAAGGCCACCACAGCAGCCATCTTGAAAATCTTGTTATTGCTACTTCTTTTGAATGGAAACTCACATCATCATGGGTTTTTAACTGGAAGACTTCTTACAGTGTCTAATTGGTTTTAAATAAAAATTGTGCCGATCTGAAAATTCAATATGGTCATCACTGTAGCCGTCTTGAAAATCTTATTGCTATTCCTGGGTTTTCACCAGAAGGTTTCTTATGATGTCTAGGTAGTACAAAATAAAAATGGTGCCAATCTGACATCCATTATGGACACCATATCAATCATCTTGAAAGTCTTGTTATTGCTACTCCTGAATGGAAAGTCATATCGACATGGGGTTTTCACCAGAAGACTAATTATGATATCTAGTTGGTCCTGAATGAACATGTTGCCGATTTGACCTTAAATATGGCTGCCGCAATAAACGTATAGATAATCTGGTCACTAATTGTTATTAATGGATGATCATATCAGCATGAGGTTTTCAGCAAAAGTCTTCTAATGGTGTCCAGTTTATCATAAATAAAAATGGTGCCGATCTAACATCCAGTAGGGCTGCCACAGTGACTAATTTGAAATCTTGTCACTCAAGAATATCAGAGATGGTTTCAACACTCCACAGTCAAAAAGAAGATGTGATCTTATCTTGAAGTCCTGGACTTTATTTTCGGACAGTGGAGCATCAGTCCCTTTGTTTGTAATAATATTTCACAAATAATATGATTTAGTGGAGAGATTGCAATGAAATTTGTATAGGTCTAATGATGTGATGGTCAGGATAAAATCTTTTAGATAAGGCATACATGAAATTCAACCCAGTGTGGTTATAGGTATTATTTGCAATCCTTATTTCATCAAAGACAGCCTGGACATATTCCAGATTTTGTATCAGTATATAATCCCCAAACCAAATCAGGAACTTAAAAAGCAATTTTTCAATATTTTGCCCCCCATTCTCTGAAACAACATTCTACTTGAAAATGTAAAACAAAACCTCTCGATCAGTTTCAACTTTCATTAGCAATATGTCATTTGGCTCATATATATATCATTTGTATATCTTTAAATTTGATTAGCTGTAATTAATCTTACTCAGACAACATGATTTCATTGGTTTGATGTTTTATGGCACAGTGTCACAAGTAGGCTATTCAGTGCGGAGGCAATTTGTGTAAAATGTTTTGGCCAGGGTACAACATAGTAGCCAAACAAGGCTGATTGGAAGGTAGGATTTGAACTCTCATACCCTTTCAGTTGTACGTCCTAGCAAGCTAACCATTGAGCTACCATGATTCCTCCCTCCTTTAGTCGTTACTTACTGTATGCATGAGGGTGCATTTGGTCTATTTTACATCTCTAAGCCCTAAGGGGACAAAGAGCATTAATTTATAGATATCTTCACTTACTGTCATGGCATTTTTCTTTTGATTTTACATCTGCATTTTACGTAGACTTAACCTGTGTTTGTTTCGAAAGGTTCACATAAATTTAAATTTAATAGCGGATATGCAATACCTGCTACGATTGAATTGCTTTTCTTTCCCGGGACTCCAGTCCCCAGTTCAAGCTAATTAGTCCTTCCTCCAATTAGTATTAGAGTGCTAGAAGTGAAAAGAACCTGATCCCAGTCTAAGTCGATAGTCAGAGCCAACATACAGAATTCAATCCTCTTTTCTCCTTGGATGAGGTACACATTACATGTGTGCTATATTACTCATCTAAATTTGTCTTCATGAATAGCTTTAAAAGTATTTTTGACATTTCACCTCCCTTTTTGTATCGAATGAGTGTTTGTCTCCTTAGTCCTTGCTTTATTTTGAGTATTATCTGTGTTCTTCTTGTAAATTTGAGTGGCTGTTTACACCTTGCTTACCAAGCATTGTTTCATTAAATTGTATCCCCCTTCATTGTTCCGGTGCTGGGGTAAGTATTGTCTACCCATTTCTGGTTCCAGATTTTTTGTTTTGCATCAATTTTTATCTTACAGAATGTATAATGTTGTGGGCAAGTGTGGACACAGGATGGCCTCATGGGACACTCACCCCACCTGCATTGCATGCACAGGGTGTGCATGCATGGATGGCTGTTCAATTTATTTTGTGTTTTTTTTCTGACCAAGTGTGGGATTTCACTGAAGGGGTTGCTGCATATACAGGAGAACAAAACAAGAGGGATCTCTCTTCCTCTTCATCTTAAATGGATGACACCTTCATTCCCAGAAACTGTGTGGATTTCGTGCCGTGTTGGGAGGACTACTGCCCCTGTGGGGCATGAACGTTCTGTGTCCTCCATGGTTTGGAGATCATCTAATGGCCAAATATCCTTGATGCTCATGACGATGTTTTCTGTGCTGGTGAGGGATCAATGCTTGGCCCCTCCCAAGGTAGGAAAAATACCTGAGAGCAAATCGACCTCCTGCTTAGGGATGAGTAGTGCCCTCTCAAGGTCAATATCCTAATGGATGAGATTAACGAACTGCTTGTTTGATCTCATTTGAATAAATCTGATGTGGGCTCATCCTTCAGAGCTTTGTCATTGGACTGGTCTTTGTCAGGTGACCGATCACTGGGCACCAGGTGCCAGTCATGCGTTGGTCACAGGGCTTCGAACACTGGTCACCTGTGTTTGATTATCAGTGTGACCATTTAATTCCAACACAGATGGGATCTTCATCCCCCTCCCTACATTCCCTTTTAATCCCTATGGGATATAAGTACCCCTTTCCTGTAAGTGAGTCTTCCTTCCCCTCTCCCCCATGGAATCATGTCTCTCACCTTAGTTTCAAGGTAGGGCAGACGTAACGGGCCATTGATCTGCTCTGTCCTCTCAGGTCAGGGTGAACACAGTTGAGGGGCGCTGCCATTCACCCCCTAGATGATTTAGAAGGGATCAGCAATCCCATTCGCCCAAGAGGTTTACTAGTAGTCCAATCACACCCCATGGGCAGCTTTGGATTGAGAGCAACCCCATGTATACATCGCCCTCTCCAGAGAGATACTAGTAGGGACATTTCTCAGGTGTAGGCTCAGAATAATGATGCCATTTCCATCATGGTGGATTCAAATTAGTTCCCAGAGTAACCAGTGGCAATGGTCCCACCCCTTCCATTGGAGCACCCAGCTTATTTCGACCTGTCGGGATTAGGAGGGAGTTTGGATTTTTGATAAGGTGGTGAATTAAATGTATTATTATTATTATTATTATTATTATTATTTTCGTTATTACTAGTAGTATTCCTTACTTTCTATATACCTGCCAAAAGACAGAGCATATTATGCCATGACCCTGTCAGAGTCTGCATTTATGTCTGTCTCTGCATCTATCCATTAACTTTATATTTTCTTCACAATACCCTGAGTTCTCCACAATCTATAGTTACAAAACTGTGTGGCTGGCTTGAACTTGGAATGAGACTATGTCTCAAATAAAATAAGTGGTTTCAACTAAATAACATTAGTTTGACATGACATACCTGGACCAAACTTTGTGGATGGTTTGCACTTGAGGCAAGGAGGAAGCCTTGTGACCTTTGGGGTCAAAAGTCAAAGTCACTGTGTTTGAATGAAGGAAAATAGTTTCTGCACAGAAATCTCAGTTTTGACCATGTTCCTCCATCAAAGTTCGTAAATAATTACTCATGTGGTAAGAAAGAAGCTTATATAACTTCAATTTTGGACAACATACATTGAACAAAGTTGTGGTGATTTTACACTTAAGGTATGAAAGAGGTATGTTGGTTTTGGGACAAAGGAACAAAGCTCAAGGTCACTGTGACTCAAAGAAACATGGATCTTGCAAAATAACTTTTGTTCTGGAATAAATTCTTTTGCTAGAGTTTGTAGATAGCTTGCCCTTAGGGTTATCAAGGAACTTGTAGATTCTAGAGTCTAAAGATCAGATGTCACTGTTATGGTAAGTCTAATAAGAAATAGTGGTTTCTGCACAGCAAGTTTATACCTTGACTAAAGGTCCAGGCCATTTAGACCTGTCAGTCAATAATCTCCAAAGTCAATAATTCCCTACTAGTACCTGCATAGAGGACTATTAAACATGGAGCAGGCACATATAGTCTTAGTTTTTATACAATTATATACACTGTACTCCTAGTTGTATATCGTACATAAATTCACATCTTCTCAAGATGCTTACTGAACCATCAAAACACTTGTTAAGCATTTAAATACAGAAGATGTCACTTAAAGTGTTTAATAATTCCCTTCATAAGCATCTTTGTGAAAGCTGCTGCAGTAGGGACATAACAAAACATTTTTAGAGCGTGTACAAAGGACAGTATTGTCCATGTTGCCATAAAATGACTTAGTGCAGCAAGTATTTGTAGTGTTTATGTTTTTTAGCTTAGTACAGTACAAAGTAAATAGACACTAGTTAGTGTCAATATTCATTACTGTATATGAGTATAAAATAATTTGCATGCTGCTTTTTATAAAAGATTTAGAAATATTGGAACAACTGCAACCTTTTCTGGAATTCCTGCCTGATGTCAATGGTAAGCAGGAAGGACACAGTGAGGTCATCGATCAAGGAGAGACAACTCTTGAAGAATTGCATGGTCAGTTCCAATACAGTGACAATGACAATGATACACCATCCAGTTCCGAGTCAGTCATTGACCAAAAGGTTGATAGCGTGTCACCCCAGACACCGAAACCATCTCATGATAAGGAGAGTCATTCAGCTTGTGATGAAGATGTTGTCGATAATCAGGAGAGTGGAATACCTGCAATCAGGAAAGGGGATGCAGAGATGATGAAAATTGTTCAGTCATTCAATGAAAGAGTTGCAGGCAAACCAAAGAAGAATATAGAAGAAGCAACAGTGGGTATATGGGATTTTGCTGGCCAAGATGCATTCTATACTACTCACCAGACATTTCTAACATGGCGTGCAATATACCTTTTGGTTACAGATCTCAGTCAAGAAGTCTCAGGTCGTGTGACAGATGATAAATACTTTGATACAGACAGAAGTAGATTGCACTGTGTTCAAGGTAATAATATAAGATTGAATTATTTTAGAAAATATAAGTTATTGAGTATTGTATTTATCTCTGCGCTTTCACGCTAGAGAATATCCAAAAATGTACCATGAGAAAGATATTTATATTCATTTAAATCATCTTCTTTGTTGTATTTTAGTTTTAAAATTCCTAAAAGTTTCAATCTGTGATTTCTTTTTTGTATGAGTGTATCATGTTGTGATGCCATCCATCAGTCCGTTTTATTGTTTTAACACAATTACTTTAGTTCTAGACCACTTGACTTAATATTTTGATGTCTGGTTTTAGAAGGTCATTGTTCAAGGTCAATGTCACTTTAATAAGAAAATGGCTTGCACACAATAAAACTTAAGTTCTTTACCACATATGTGGAGCAATCTTTGTAGGCTGGGTTAGGAAGAAACCTAGATGATGGGGTCAAAAGGTCGACATCAGTGTGGTACAAAAATTAAGTCTCTGAAATAACCTTTATTAAGAAACATGTAATAAAGTCAAACCCTGAGGATGGCTTGTTAAAGTGGTAAGTAAATAAGCCGCAGATGCTGGGTCATGCAACTTAAAGGTCAGCCTCACAAAAAATTATACCCAACCCCAAACAAAATACAACTAGTTTTTTGGTCAGTGATGTCCAGAGTCAGCCTATATACAGATTATTAAGTGCATTTGGGCCTATAATATACAGTTAGTAGTCATGTTGAATTCTTTTTTTCCATCTTAACATCAATATTTATGATTTAACTGCTTCTCAAAAATCATGGAACCAGTTTCAACCTAAAGTTGCCGACTTTTAGCATCAAGCTTTCCTTTCAGTTTGGTACATTAAATATGTCTGCCATTTTTTTACATGTAAAAGCCTTTAAATAAATTCTTCTTTAAAGAAAAGAAGAAAAAACAAACCGCTTTAACAATGTGACCAAATTTAAGAGAAATCATTATGGCATAATCTTATTTCGGTTTTTTGGCTCATCTGGCTCTAATGCCAAGTGAGCCTATGATATGGCCCTTCATTCATTATTCATGTGTCTTTCATCCGTCAACAATTGACATTTTCAGTGTCTCAAAAATAGCTGAACCAATTTCGACCAAACTTGGCACAGAGCATTCTGGCATAAGGACCTTTCAAGATGGTGCAAATGATGCCAATCTGCAATAAAATATGGCTACCATTACTAAAATAGTTTTTAAAAAATTAACTTTCTTTTTTTTATCAAAAACGACTGTTTATAATTTGACCAAATTTGATAGAAAGCAATATGGTATAAAGGTCTTTTAAATTTATTTAGATGATGCTGATTAGCCATTATTAATGACCAATATTACTAAAGTAGAATTTTTTTTAAAAAAGACTTCTTTGTAAAAACTGCTCGATATAATCTGAATACATTTTGACAGAAAGCACCCTGGCATAAAAATCTTTCAATTTTCTCCAAATTATGCTGATTCTCCATCAGATATGGGCACCATCACTAAATATTTGAAACCATTTAAATGACATTTTCTTAAAAACGGCTAAACAGAATTTGACCAATTTGACAGAAAGCACTCTATGCACGAAGGCCTTTCAATTGATACAGTTTATACTAATAATGCCAATCCACCATTAAAATATGGCTAGTTACTACAAGTAGAAAAACCTTTAAATGACCTTCAGAAAATCACTAGACAGTATTAGGGCAAATATATATGCCAACATTCAAACATGAAGATATTTTAAATGTATACAAATGATGCTGAACCAAAATCAGAGATGGCAGTTGATACCAACAAAAAGTATAACCTTCAACCAACTTATTCTCATAAGCTGCTGAACAGAATTTGACCAAATTTGTTAGAAAGTTTTCTGGCATGAAAAAAGTTTTAATTTATACACGTCATGCTGAGATGCTACCAGATATGGCCACTGTTACTAAAAATAGAAAAACCATTCAACAACTTATCAAGAACTACCAAGCTAAATTTGAACAAATTTAACAGGAAACATTCTAGCAAGATGGCCGTATAAGTTTGTACAAATGATGCCGATCTGCCGTCACATTTGGTTGCATTACTAAAAATAGAAAACACCACATTGATTACTTCTTCTGAAAAATTAAAATGATGAACAGAATTTGACTACGTTTGACACACATCATCATGGCATGAAGGCTCTTCAGTTTTACACAAATGATGCTGACTCAATATGGCTATTGTTGCAGAATATGTACTTATCTTTAAATGATTTCTTTTCAGAAACCAGTCAACAGCATTTGACAAAATGTCACAGAAACAATGAAAGTCTTTTAAATGTGCAGAAATTATACTTATCTGTTTTCAAATGTGGCTGCTATTACTAAAAATATAAATGCTCTTATATGTGAACCTAAATTGTTGGCGAACTGCCGTTGCATTTTGCTTTTTAGTAGATGTCAGCCAGGTGAGTTACCTTTGGCCCACTCATTTTGTAAATGATGACAAGCCAAATGTCTGTCTGTACTAAAATGGAAAGAAAACACCTTCAGTAAGTTTTTATAAAAGAACTAAAACAACTCAACACAGGGTTCTCAATAGATACGGATCCTCAGGTTTTGATGATTGGAATTTAAATGTGACCCATTTCTGACATGGATAAATTTCATCCGGTGCGTTTTTATGAGGCACATCGATTTGGGCTGTAGCATCACTTTGAATTACCATTGATTTGCCTCCGGCCTAACTTCGTAATGAGCACGCGCTGTCCATAACAAATTTACTATATGTGACAGTGATCAGACATAATTTTTGTCTGTTTTAATGCGGAATTCCGCTTTTCTCCTGACCTGAATCAAACGTTCCTCGATATGGTCCTTTTTTATATCATCTCCGATCTGTTTTTCAAATAACGGTCTTTCCGGTCCAATTCCGCAATCATCGTTATAATAATATTCGTTCCATGTATTATTTAACAGACGATCGCTGTACAGAGCTTTCTGATTGGTCAAAATCTTTTACTCGCCCAATGAATCATTGCGCAATGAAAACTGATGGAAATAAGCATTCTTGCCAAACATATAGACACAGACACAAAAATTTGAATACAGGTTTGAAAAATGTGTGGAAATGGGAATGGCTTGAAGGCAAAGTCGTTGGGAATGTAATTGGTCAAATTGTAAGAAAACTGAACACCAGAGGACTAATATTGTGTGATCTTTGCCAGAATGATTTGAACTATTATTACCAACGTGACAGTAGTGTCTAACGTGTTAAATGAGAAGGAATTGGACCAGTATGATTTGGAAGAAAATTCCAAACTGATTCCCTTCCAGAATTTAAGGAAGGACAACACTTAGATCACTGGTGGGGAAGTGATGATATTGTTGCCAAATACCCGTGTCTATCAAAGATGGTCATGTCTCTACTGTGTTGTTGTCATGGCCCATAAGTAGAATCATTCTTCAATGTCATGAATGATATTATTGATTCTAAGTCAGGAGGATAAACATAGAAAACTACAACTTGGTACAGAACATCAAATAATGTCTGAAGGCATCAGGAAAAAGTGCAATACAGTATTTTAAGTAAGATTTCTTACATGAGAGAGCAGAAACAACTCTGTGTTAGATAATGTGAAAAGGAAAGCAAAAGAAATCTTTGCCAAAGCCGCAAAATAAGCAAGACTAGCACATCAGTATCAACAGGTTGTGTCCAATGGGGGAAAAGACAAGTGAATTTATGTGAATATGTTTATATAGTGGATGTATATAATTAATACGTTTTACCATGAAAGAAAAAAAAAGAAAAAGATTTTTAATGAAAAGAGAAAAATGTGATTTACATGTAATATGTGCTTCAAAAATGAACAAATTATTGTGACTGAATTATTATGTGAACACTGACATGCACATATAATAACTTCAGCACTAATATTTTTGGAGAACAAGTTGATGTTACAATGAACATTGTAAAATTCGTGAACTATTGTTTAAAGTTGGATAAGTTTGTTAATTTTCAAATGTTTTTTGTGTGGTTGGAATGAAGTAATAACTTTGCAAAATATTATAATAATAAGGGCCACCATGTGCAGTTTTGTATGCTCTTAGAGTCTAAAATGCATTTTTGGTTGGGGGCATTCGGACACCTGGTCCCCGTGATCATCGGCGCCACCCTAGAGACTTCACTGGGGCAAGATCCGCAGACACCCCCTTCACAATTTTACTTTTTTCTCTCATGAACCAAAATCATGTATGACTGATTGACATTTGCTGACTACTGTTGACACCATACCAGCCAATAATATTGCACCTATATAAAAACAGCATTAATTGGGCGGAGCCTACAGATCACTGATATCATGCTTGGGTATGTGTAACATAATCAAAGTTAGATTGTGTCGAGATTATCTTCCACGATTCTGATTGCTAGAGGAAGAGTGAAACAGTTATAACTTGAATGGATTAACTTATGATCAAATATTGGCATTTATTTGATTGCCCATCAAATTATAATCAATTAGCCAAAACTGTGGAACATAAGGTGGCTCGCAAAGCTAGTTGTTAAAGTTAAATTGATAAATTTTAATTCTTGTATTGCCGATTAATTTGCTTCATTCGGCAATATGTTTAAAAATTCTGACTCAGTTATGACATGATAGGATTAACTTCTGATCAAATATCGGCGTTTGTTTGATTGGTTATACTGAATTAGACAAAACTGCGGAAAATATGGCGGCTTGCAAAGCCAGTAAGAATTTAAAGGACATCACTCTCAGTGAATACATCTGAACTTTTAAATCACAATGGAGCAAAGAAGTATATTTTCTTTTCTGCCTCAGTCTCAGAAACGATCTGCCAGTGATAAATTTTCTGACCCTCAGTCTAAAAAACCCCAGAAAGTTTGTGTCACCTCTGAGGAGAAGGAGAGTAAATCTCCTAAGGTTGTTAGAATGTTTAAGAAAGAGTGGAAAAGTGAATTTCCTTGGGTGAAAAAATATTTCGAAAGATGGACCTTGGAGTGGTGATATGTGAGTGGTGTAAGAATGCTGAACAATCAAACCCGTTTACCACTGAGGGCAGGTCCATGCTTCAAAAAGGTGCCCTAAACTTTAATGAAGGAAGGGTTGTGCCAAGTTGTAAAGAGTAAAAACAGGAGGAATGTATTAACTGACATGTTCTGTTGACAGATGACTTCAGAGTATGCAAAGTCGCCAATTGTGATGTTCATCCTTGATATTTGATTAATATATAACTTTCATAGTTGTATGGGTATAGTTTTACATTTAAAATGATTTGAGGAGTTAAGATATGTTGAATGTTAAAAGTATAATAAAGTATAAAATAGTCCTTTCTCTGTTTTAATATACCAAATATACACACTGTCATACATAATTAGAAAGAGAAACACTTGTACAAAGATCAGTAATGAACATGTCAGTCTCTCTGGCAGCTTGTCTGTCTCTTACAAAATACTGTACAAGTGTTTGTTTTTATTCGGCATGAGACAAGAAATCTTAAACATCAGTTTGCTCCGCAAATAACGAACATTCCGAACTATGTGCTTATGACTGTCCAAAACAAATGACTCCATCCAGAGATTTCTGTGTTGACTCTTGAGATTTTCATTCTGACTCTTGAGATTTTGGGGTCAAGGGTAAAATTACTCTTCAGTTTTGAAATCTCTTGTGAACCATGCAACAGCATTTGATCAATTTAAAAATGAAGTGTAATGGACCGAATTTTTTTTCAAATTTATACTGATGATGCCAGTCTGCCATTAATATGTGATGGTACAATTTAGAAACAAAAGTAACTTCAAGTGAGTTTGTCTTCAAAAAATCATTAGACAGAACTCAACCAGATTTGACATAAAATATCTTGTGCTGAACATCTTTTATGCTGCTGTTTAATGAAATAAGAAAAAAAAAATAAAAATTTCCTCTCCAAAACATAATTTGAGAAAATGTAACAAAACACATCCTGTAACACAGTCTTTGTTGTTTTTTTATTTTTATTTTATTTTTTTAAATTTTTTGTTGATGATGATGCCAACTTCACTTAAGTTTTTAATTGTTACAGTTTCAAACGGAATAGTGTAGGGAAAGACGTGCAAAACATGTTTAAATTTGCCCAGATAGCTATAACCACAATCCCCCCACCAAAAAAAACAACAAAAAAACAAACAATGGGAGATATGACTATGAGGGCAAATTCCTCAGCTGTTTTAATAAATGCACATACTTATTTCTAGAGTACAGAAATGCACATGCTATGCATGTTATTATTTCCTATTATTTTTACTGTTTTATCTTTAGAATTTGCTTAGACCATACTTTGCTTTTTTTCAGACCTAGTTGAAGTTTGGCTCAATTCAATACATTGCTGTGAACCATCCTCTGCAGCTGGCAACCCAGTGACAAAGAATGAAACTGGCACACCTTTGACATCCCCTTCAGCTGGCATGTCATCGACAGCCCCATTAGCTGGCACACACGTAACATCTCCATCAGCTGACACTCCACTGACATCCCCATCAGCTGACACTCCAGTGACATTCCCATCAGCTGATACTCCAGCGACAGTCCCATCAGATGGCACCCCAGTGACATCCCCATCAGCTGGCACTCCAGTGACATCCACATCAGCTGATACTGCAGCGACAGCCCCATCACCTGTCACACCAATGATATCCTCATCAACTGGCACCTCAATGACGTCACCATCTGCTGGCACCACAGTGACATCCCCTTCAGTCAGCACCACATTGATATTCTCGGCAGATGTCACCCCAGTGACATCCCGTGCAGCTGGCATCACATTGACATCCCCTAAGCCTGACACTGCAATAACACTCCCTGCACCTGGAACCTCAGTGATATCCCATGATGATGTCATCTCAGCTACTCCACCTGTAATTCTTGTTGGTACCCATGTGGATCAAATACCTAAGGTAGATTTAATTGTAATTTAAAATGCAGGTTGTCTTAGTTTTGGTAACTTGCTTACATGGTGTGCTACATCGCCTGTAAATGTAACATGCAAAATTAGCCATCATTAATGTCCATTAATTCTTAAATGCTGGAGTGCTATTGTCAAAGGTGATCTTTCTCTCTTTTTGACACGTATAGTCATACGGTCATTTTTTTCCTTTTGTTTATAATACTTAGTAGTAATCACATCTGAGAGATCTAGTATATTGGTTTGAAATTGTAATTACTAGTAGTCAGCTTTAGAATTAATTGGTGCACAGAAAACTAATTCAGGCAAGAAAGATGTTATACAAATATTGTTGCAAGAGGGCAAGCGTAAGAACGGTAGTTAGTGAAGATGTACAGTGTAGACTGAATAATGTAAAGGTATATGATATTTTCTAAAGTGTAACTTGAGATAATCAAAAGGGTGTATATACGAGAGAGAGAGAGAGAGAGAGAGAGAGAGAGAGAACATTTAATCATCTTAATAAATGCTGAGCCAAATAGTGATTAAAGTCTAGCGAATTATGTATATAAACAAAAGAGCTGAAATTAGTAATTAAATATAATTTCGCAAGCATATTATCTGGCTCTGTAAGGATTTAGTTAAGGCAGGAAACAATGGTACTCATCTAATTTGATAATGAGATAACATAGATATTTAAGACCTCAAACCATCCATGATGGAATCATATAATTATACATTTACTTTATTGTAACTGTAGACTGCACATTTTGGAAATGTTTTTGCTGTTTTCAATAAAATAAAGCAGATGAGGTTTTTCATGTGGTGACTTTCATCACCCACCCATCTTAATAGGTGCCACATTTTCAACTTGCTTGAGTTATATTTAACATCAGAAATAAATTGTCCAAAGATGATACATACATTGTATCCAGCAGATGCATTTCTTATTTAAGTCCTAGAGACAAATTGGATTAATCAAATATACATTACAGCCTTAGCATATCCTTTACTGTATGAAGACTGCTCAGTCAGCACGAGACACCTCCAGATTGTACATTCTTTTCCTTTTAGGATAAGCGTGAAGAAGTCGCCAACATGTATTTTCAACAGATCCGCAGCATTTTAAAAAATAAGCCAACCTTACACCACTTGGTGGATTTTATTGCAATTGACAACACCCAGCTTGACCCTCAGTTAAAGACCTTGAAGAACAAGATTTTCCAGTTGGCCTCAGAGCAGCGATATTGGGGGGAAGAAGTGCCTATCAGTTACGTCCTCATCGAAGAAGAGCTCAGGAAGCTTAAAGTCTCTGGTAAAAAGGTACAAGAAACGGGCAATAATATCGCATACATTGTTTTTAATTGTCATGACTGTAGGTCAAAGTAAGCTTATGATATGGTCCTGTCTCGGTCGTCCGTCCTATCAACATGCATAACAGCTCCTCAGTGTAGCTAAATTAAATCTGGCAAGCATTTGTGCATGTATACATATATGATCTGATTAGATTTTCAGGTTATTACAACAATATTTCATTTATTTTTTTTAGCTCTACTGGTCATAGACCAGAAAAGTATACGGAATGGTCTGTTGTCGTCGACTGTCGTCTGTCCATCTGTCCGTTGGGACACGTTTGTTATACCTACTCCTCCTAAACTACTTGGAGATTGACATAGTTGGTGTTAGATGAAAATGGTGCCGCTTGGACATCCAATATGACCACCACAGTGATCATCTTGAAATTATTGTTATTGCAACTCCTCCTGAATGGATGGTCATATCAGGAATGGGGTTTATGAAAAGACTTATTATGATGTCCAGTTGGTCCCCCAAAATGGTGCTGATCTAACATTCAATATGGCCACTTGAGTAGTCATCTTGAAAATGTAGTTTCTCCTGAATGGATGGTCGTTTTCAACATGAGATTTTCACCAAAAAAATGATGTATAGTTGATCTTAAATGAAACTGGTGCAATCTGATATCTAATATAGCCTCCACAGCGACCACTTTGAACACCTTGTTAATGACACTCCTCCTACATGGATGGTCATAGCAACATGGATTTTCATTAAAATACTTCTTATGATATCCAGTTGGTTCTAATTATTAATAGTGCCGATCTGACTTCCAATATAGCCACCATGGCAGCCATCTTGAAAAACTTGTTATCGCAGCTCCTCTTGAATGAAAGGTCATATTGATGTGGAGATTTCACCAAAAGACTTCTTATTATGTCCAGTTAGATGAAAATAGTGCCAATCTGACATCCAATAAGGCCGCCAGAGAAGCCATCTTGACTCTAAAAGACTGTATATAAGGTGTAGTTGGTCCTAAAATGAAAATAGTGTCCATCTGATGTCCAATATGGCCGCCACAGCAGCCATTTTAAAAATCTTATTATCGCTATTCTTCATGAATCTAAAGTCATATTGACATGGGGTTTTCAACAAAAGACTTCTTGTCATGTCTTGTTAGTCCTAAATGAAAAATTGTGCCGATCGAATGTATACTATGGCTGCCACAGTGGCCAGCTTGAAATTCGTGTTATCACAACTTCTCTTGAATTAATGGTCATATCAGCATGGGGTTTTCACTAAAATACTTCTTATAATATTGTGTTGATCCTGAGTTAAAATAGTGCTGATCTGACGTCCAATATGTGGCCATCTTGAAAATCTTGTTTTAGATACACCTTGTAAATGGGAAGTCATTTTGCCATGGGGTTTTTATCAGAGGAGTTTGTAGGGTATCTGGTTGGTTCTAAATGAAAATGACTAACCTTTAATATGACAACCAAGGTGGCTATCTTGAAAATATTGTTATCTCTACTCCTCCTAAATGGATAGCTATATCAACATAGGGTTTTAACCAATAGACTTCTGGTGATACATAGTTGGTAATAAATAAAAATGGTGTCTTATATCCAGTATTGCTGCCACAATGGCTACCTTGACAATCTAGTTGTCACTACTCCCCTTGAACAGATGATCATTAGGACATGTGGTTTCTACCAAAAGTCTTCTTACTATGTCTACTTTGTTCTAAAAGAAAATGGTGCCAATCTTATGTCCAGTATGTCCAACACAGCAGCTACTTTGAAAATCTTTTTAATCACTAAAGCATTTCAGAGATAGTTTTAACACACAGCAGTTAAAAGGAAGGAATGGTCTTATATTAAATTCCTGGAAACTATTGTGTGCACTGTGGGCATAAAATGTTTAATCTAATATTTTGAAAAGGCAATTGACGGAATACGAAATAAAAAGGACATGCTCTAAATCTTCCGAACACGAAGTACCAAGGCTGCAATTATTTGAACTCGGAATTATTGACCATTTTTATGGGGAATGTTCAGATGCTGCCCCCCCCCCCACCACCACCACCACAACGACAGCGCCTACAGTGATGATCACTTAAGATCCATTCGAAGCCACGCCAAGCAATTCTACTCAAGCTATGTTGGAATTGCATATTATACGCATACTACAGTAAGCTCTGTCATCTAGAATGTCGATGAACAAGTGGGACGAAATTAGGATCATTTTTGTCTAAATTGGCAGCCCACTGGGCACGAGTCCCAGTCTCTGCCCATGCATGCATTTTGAAACGTTGATGCCAGGCATGCGGGACTACCTTCTGACTTTGCCGGCCGACCTTACCTGCAAGTTATATATTGTTCACCGTTTGCTGTCCCGGCTGCTGACCATGTGGTCCATCTGTCCAGATAATCAATGTACAGTTTTGGGAGTCATGAATCTGTTATCTTGGGTTAGCTAATAGCATGTCCCTCGACAGTTCCTACTGCAATGGCGTCGGCAGACCACCCTGACTGGCCAGCCAGCCATATCCATGATACCAGTACATGGTGACCCAGCATCACAACCGACCATTCCGGACCAGCATTACCCAGCCAGATCATGCTCTGTGCTAGGCATGATATAGCCAGCTCTAACAGCATATCCAGTACAGCTTTTTTGACACATAGTGACAATTCGGCATCTTAATTGCCGTAGGGAATGCTTTACACCTGGATGAAGATCATACAGGAGGACAATTCCCCATCAATAAGGGGGTGACACGGACTTGTCTGAATATTCCCATCCAACCATAGAAAGAACGGAATTTAATTTTAAGGGGGTAGTTGAAGAGATATACAGAATCTTGCTTCCATCAGAAGTCCCGTCTCCACCGGCAGGCAATAGCACATACAAGGTCAGGGCCTCAGTAGACATTGATGATGATGATGAAAATTCGTCCTTCATAATTTTACCACAGTCATCAAAGATTCCAGAAATTACCAGGTGTCTCTTGGATAAAATTCTCAACCCTTGGTAACTCGATGGCCTTATCTTTGGTGCGTCATTTGCTTGCAACTTTCTGACCACACTGGTACAAATCACATACCAATGTTTCTCATTCGGATGTACCTAGCTTAGGCAAGGATATTACTGATGGTAACATGTCTGCTTCACCCTATTATAAAGTGGACAGACAAGTGTTGCACGCCACGTCTAAGTTGGTCAGGAACATCGCGTCGACTTCATCACTATTCAATATGGCATATCTTGTAATTTTTTCATCTAGCCACCACATGATAGCAAATGCCCTAATGGCCTTTTGTAACCTTGACTTGAAAATAAGAGATCTACTCCTGCCATCTTCTTCTCTTACCCACCATGTGGTGACCCTGAGTTCCCTCCCCTTTGGTCCCCTCCCTTCTGTTTGGGGTTCAGGTTGAGGCGAGACAGCAGACAGCACATGAGTTGCCCCTTCAGCTCTCTATGCACACACCTATTTCAGCATGACCCTGTCAGGGGGTGTACCAGAGAAAAGATGATCGTCTACAGAAGAACCGCAGGGGTAGTTCTCAGCAATAAAGGCAGCATTTTCGTGATAAGGCGAGTTATAGGTGGTCATATTTCCCCAACTTCCGCAGAAGGGGGGGGGGAAGGAGCGGAGGAGAAAACAATATTTTTCCTTCCCCAAACCTTCTGCCAACCGTCACTGACCTGCCATCCCTCCCGTCCACTGGTCGACACCAGACTCCTTCTGTTTCGCAAAACTTAGATCAATCAGAGATAAAATGTGCTATTTATTAGGGATTTTGATGTGCTGAATTCAAATATGACAATTAAAACAACTGATTGGATACTTTTCCAAGATATTTAAGTTTTTACATTTTACGTCTATGTATATTGTGTACATAGTAGACTTTTAATCATAAATTGTAAACCCAGATCTTTTCATGTGTTTATGGTTGCTTTACATGATAATATTTCACTTGTCCTGCTTATGTAACACTTTAAAAAACAGCAAAATGGTTATATAAATAAAAAATGTATTGAAACAAAAGTAAAAAAACTATGATGTATATATAAGTACATAGTTTAGTCCTTATTCAGTGTCTACTCGGCGCTTCTTGGCTTTTCTCTTGTATTCATTAAATGAAGCATCTCTTGTCACTGTCCATCAATAGTCTGCAAGCATTGATGGGCTCCATTTGCCCTGATAGCGTTTCTCCTTTGTTGCAATGTCCTGGTGAAATCGCTCGTCGTGCTCGTCGCTCACTGCTCCGCAGTTCGGTGGAAAAAAATCTAGATGAGAGTGCAAAAAATGTATCTTTAGTGACATGTTGCAACCAAGGCTTTTGTATGCCTTGAGGAGGTTTTCCACCAACTCGCTGTAGTTTTCTACCTTGTTGTTTCCGAGAAAATTTGTTGCCACTAACTGGAAGACTTTCCATGCCGTCTTTTCCTTGCCATGCAGTGCACGGTGAAATGCATCATCTCGAAGAGAGTCACGAAACTGAGGACCAACAAAGACACCTTCCTTTATCTTAGCTTAACTTAACCTTGGAAATTTTCCACGGAGGTACTTGAAAGATTTGAAAGTACTTCAGTTCACCTTGTGTTATGAGGTGTGGTTCAGAGGAGGAGGATGGGAGAAAATATGGGTCATGTGACATTGATGGTTCATGATTAGAAGATTCATCCTCTTCCTCTTCCTCAGCTGACTCAAGTGAGAATGATTCTAGTGCATCAGGAACCGGCAGTCCTTCTCCGTGGGTTACTGTGCGTACAGATGATGGAATGTATGGATAATGGACAGTCCACTTTTTCTTCTTTGACACACCTTTCCCAACTGGAGGCACCTTGCAAAAGTAACAATTGCTGATATGATCTGTTGGCTCTCTCCAAATCATTGGCACTGCAAAAGGCATAGATTTCCTTTTCCTGTTCAACCACTGGCGAAGATTTGTTGCACAAGTGTTGCAGCATATGTGTGGGGCCCACATCTTGTCCTGATCTCCAATTTTACAGCCAAAATAAAAGTGATAGGCTTTCTTAACCATAGTGGTTATACTGCGCTTTTGTGATGCAAAAGTCACTTCACCACAAACATAGCAGAAGTTATATGCATTGTTCACACAAGTACGAGGCATCTCTACTCACTTTGGCTAAACAGAAATGTGTCCCTTTGCAAAATCAAACACTGACAAATAAGAGAGCACGACACTGTATGATTTGTAGAGCTGATATAGAACAATTTCTTCAGCAGAGTCATGTAAGCTAAGTTATGATTGCATCATCCATGACTTATAGGAATAACATGATGCAATTCATATCATGTATGACCCAATACCAGCTTCAGATTGCATCATTCATTGGTTTGCCTAAAAAGCAAGTACTGTCCAACCCAGTCATAGATTTATTCATAGATCCAGTCAAAGATGTATTTTAGTCATTTCTGGTTTAAATTGAGATCCTTTCCCTTTATAACTCAGTTATCGTCCGCCATCCCCAAGTCAAGGGTCGTATATACTGACCCAGTATCTTATCTTTAAAAGTAGCGCCAATCAACACTTTTAAGTATCATTTTCCATCTCAGTGACCCAGAATTAGTAAAGTTTGACAACATTTATTGCGGAAGCATTTTGGCTGTAGACCAGTGTAATTGGATCATCCATGTCGTTTTGGAGGGGCTCCATAACAAGCCCCTTCCACTTTTGTGTCACCCGTTATGACCGAGGTCCAAAGCAATCCCATGAAGATTGACATTGGAGGTTGTCTGATGCATATTTCCAGACTCCCAGGGTTTCTATTCCAGTCTTTTTCTAGTTACAGAAACCAACGGAAAATTTAGACCTGTCATAGATCTGAACAGACTCAATCAGTTTATTACTGCCCCGAAGTTCAGAATGGAGACTGCAAGCAAGGTCCATTTATCAGCCTGTGCGACACAACGAATACGCAATTAGTCTTTACCTGTCCGACATGTATTTCCATATACCTATTCACATGGTATCATGCAAATACCTTTGCTCTGGCTACAGCGGGGTAGGGTGCCAATTTTTCAGCCTTCCATTTCACTCAACGTCAGCCTTTGGGCCATTATCTCGACGTTGGATTGCGCCATATCTCACTTCCGGACATTATCCTCCACAGCTACTGTGGCATACCAGGGCGATATACTGCAACAACATTCATTAAGTTTGGTTTTGATTCAAGATATGAACAAACACCTCTACCTCATTTGCAGTTTAGGGCAGATAGTCAATGTGGAGAAGGTGGATCTTCTCCTTTCTCAACGTTTTGTTCATCTAGGTATGGAGTTTCTAACTCATATCAACCTGGTCCATTTCCTCACAAATGCATCGACAGTAGCATTCATGCGTTGGATAAGGCATCTGTCAGGATGTTCATTTCGGCGAGGCAATTTCTTCAACTCTTTGCCCTGCTCAATGTGCCTTTACATGTGCCCTCTGCAGCTAGCCCTTCTGACAAGTGGCACCGAATCTCAGGTCGTTTAGATCACCAGATTGCGATCTCTATCAAAATCAAACACTTCCTGCTTTAATGACAAGACAGGGTGTGGGTAGCAGCAGGAATACCTTTAGAAACCCTACAACTGAAAATCACAATTTGTACAGATGCCGGTTTTTGGGTTTTTTTGGGGGGGAGACACACTTGCTACTGGACTTTATGACAGTCAATTGACAGTCAATGGCAAGTGAACACTGCAAAAGAAGGCTATTTGCATTGATCTCCTCGAACTGAAGGCCATTCTCAATGCCACCTATGCTTAGGTGGAACGCATCCAAAGAAATACAGTGTTCTGATAATGACGTTCACTTTGGTTGTAGTGAACTATCTCTTTAGATAAGGGTAGACAAAATACACTGGATCTTTGTGTTATGGTATAAAAATACCTCTGTTGGTGTGCCAGTATCAATTATACATACAAGTATGACACATCCCATGTAGGCTGAATGTCCTGGCTGGCTCATTTCATACAGAGTTGTATCTCCATCCGTCCATCTTCCATTTAATCTATTCCCTTTTGGGCCAACCAATACTAGAGCCATTTGTGATGAGGTGGAACAACAAACTGCCCACCTTCATCTGTCCATTCCTGGACCCAGAGGCATGGGCCATCGACGCTTTCTGAATCATCTGGGTGGAAATATGGGGATAATCCAGAAAATGGGGGGCAGATTTTGCAATAAGGTCTGATTGCCCCTCTTTGATGGAACAGACCCTGACTCGATGATCTGCTGGATTTGGCGATGGACATAACAGGAAACTCATAGTGACCCACACACTGCTCAACCAACTATTATTCCATCCATGTCCAGAGAAACTCTTCCTTCATGCCTGGCTCTTGTCAGGAAAAGTCCTGTGTGAAAAGGAGTTCTGTGCTACGATTGTGGAGGGAATCGCAACAGCTCCACAGCCCTCCACATTGTCGGCATAGGAGGGGAAGTGGCAAGTTTTCAACGATTGGGGCCACATTAACTACATAACACCACCCCTAGCCTCCATCCACTAAATGGCGAACTTCTTTCTTTCCTCTTTGAAGACAAAACACTGGCCCCTATCACAATCAAGGGATACCATTCCATGATCTCAGACATGTTCAGACATAATGGAAGAGATGATATTGAGTGCAACAAGGACCTTTCTGACTTGTTGTCCAATTTCAACCTATCTAGGCCATGCTTGCTCACCTTGTTCTCAACATGGAACCTCTACTGTACTAATGCCACAACATGATTTCATTTCTATGAACAGGTTACTGGCGAGAGGCAACCAACAAATAACTATTTGATCTCTGTCCTCGATCGATCTCTTAAAATAAGCAACGCTGCATGGCCCGGTATGTGTCCGCGGCAGCAATCAAAGGCTGATCCTACCGGTTAAGGCAGGAAAGCAAGGCATAATCCCACAAGCAGTGGCCACGTGGCTAGTGGGTTATTAGATTGGTGTACTGTGAACTTTCACAGGATCAGGTACGACTCATGAACATTTTGGCTCATGAAATACGAGTGATTTCCGCGAACATGGACTTCAAACGTAAAGTCTCAATTCGAGACATAGTGGAGTTAGATGCCTGGCATGCCCAGTTTACTTTATACAGCTTCTATTTGCATGACATGTCCTCGCAAAGGAGAGAATTTAATCTTGTCAGACCACTGTTAGCTGCACAGATAAGTGTCACGCCTTGCTCATGACAGTACAACCTCGTTACCAGGCATGATCTTGTAACCTTCATCGGGTTTGCCCAGGAAAATTTTGAATGTAATGCAATAGCCAGGTGTGGGATCTGGATTTGGAGGCAGCCGAGAGTAATCCCCCAAAATGTGATCTGGTAAGTATTTCCAGAGAAACATAATTTACTAAACAATTTCCTTCGTGACATGTATTTGATAAAGCTTGGCAGATAGGCTAATATTGTTTAGATGCTGAATGAGACTTTTATGAGTACGACATATGTATGTTTATGATGTGATTTTGCATCTGACTGTTTCGTGACACTCTAGAGACAGTATTTTTGATAGGATTTTGATCGCATTTGGTAAGTAGCTATTGATCATCAAGATGTTGAAAGAATTTGATTATCAACAAAATCTGTGCATATTTATAGTTTAATCTTGTATCTGATGGGCTGAGCTTGATACAATTATGGAGACTATTTCTCATACAATTTGAGTCAAACTTGTAAATAGGTTGTATTAGTGCAACTATGACAGAGGGCTAAGCATATTAAATTATGCCATTATCTTTCGAAATAATTTTTTTCGTAAATTCAACATAATAATATTGGAGATAGTTTACATAGGTTGTGTATTTGCAATAGTACAAAATAAGCCTGCTAGTGAAATGGCCAACTAATTACGTTGTGTAACACACTTGGATCTGTTATCTTCATTATTACATGCCTCAATTTAATTTCTTTTTCTAGCTCACGTAGGTATTTCATTAAAACTATCCTGGCCAATTTGGTCTGTGGACCCTTCTTGATTACTTTTTATTGTTTTAATACAGTAACAAATCATTGGAATTCATATTCCATTTAATCTGACTTTTGCTTTTTTATTCTACTCAAGGTGGTCACAAACCAGCCTTTACTTTTGAACGTCTTTCATCATTAAAAGTCAAATGTAGGATAGCATTCCATATTATTATTACTATATTATTAGCATCTTACCAAGCTGGTTTTTTATAAGTTTCATTTTTCTTGTTTTTTTTTTCTCAGATTCTTCTCTTGCAGCGATAGCAAAGCAGAGTGCAGGGCGGTGTGGACACAAGAAAGCCCCCCCCCCCCCCCGATACCTACCTCACATTGCACAAATTATAAAAGGACAGATGGCTGTCCTTTTTCAAGACTGTGGTCAAGTCAGGTCTGGGACTTCTTTGAAAGTAGATCAACTTAAAAAGGGTGGAAGATAGATCCTTCCTCTTCTTCCTCAGAATTTTCAGGTTTTTCCATCGCTGAATCCCTCAGGTCAGGGTCAGATTGGGAAAGGATCTTTGGAGATGTTTGAGGCCCATGGGGCCCCTCCCAAGGGAGGATATGATGGGTGTAGAGTGAGTCATGCTCTCCCGTGAGTGAGGAGCTCCCTCCCGTGCAGAGGAGCAGCACCATCTTTCATCTTCAGTCCTGTAGGTCAGAGAGTGAGACATGCCTGCCCAGACAAGCAGCACACTCTGCTGACACACAGCTCGATGTTGGCTAAAAGTGAGTTGCGTCCACCACCACCCCGCCACTCGTGAGGGAAGAGGAGCTCCCTTTCAGTCCACCAAGCCCTGACCAAGAAAAACCCCACACTTTGGACAGTGGAGCAGCACAACTTGGTATTTACATGGGAACCTGGGCTTGCCTTCCAGTTAAAACACTGGAAGCTTTAGAACTAAAGGCTAGGCCTCTAGTTTCTTTAGGTATCTAGTTACCATAGCCTCATGTGCCGACCTTTCTTCTGCAGCCTCTTTCAGCCTGCTGAAGGAGGAATATCTGTCATCAGATGCCCTTTAACGTTTGTTATAAGTAGTGGCCAAAACATCGAGGCATGATTTATCAATGACCTTGACTTTGTCAGTCTAGCTTCTCCACCTATACAGGGATGTTGCCCTGGACACATCCAAGGTCGTACTGGAGCACAGTCAGAACCATATGAGGGCTGCTCCCTTGGAGACAGAGACCCTCTTCGGAGGACTTATCCCTTTCGTGGCTTTCCCATGATTTGAGAGACCAGCAACACCGGTCCCTTATAAGTGATCCTGGCCCATCAAAACTGTCCAAGAAGCGGACTCATCCTAACTGCCCACAGGGTCTGTCAGTGAAGTTCGTTAAAGGGGACGCCAGCCCTAGGGACTCGTTTCTTTTTCAGAGATTTGGTCAGGTCTCATGGACGATAGTTAGAAAGGGGGGAAAGTTTCGATTAATTATCAACCTTTCATCCTTAAACAAGTTTCTGCAGGAGGAACCTTTCAAGATGGATACCACAGTCTCAGTCAGGAATTGCATAAGATCCGGCAACTGGGAGGTTTGTCATCGACCTTCACATTCTTATCTTTCCTCCTTACAGGAAGCACTTCGGTTTTGCTTAGATGGGGGCAGTCTTCCAGTTTTGCGCTCTGCTGTTCAGCCTAGCCTATGCACGCGGAGGTTTTACCATGATATTGGGAGTAGTTCCCATCCACTTAAGGTGATCGGGGATCATAGCTGGCTCGAATACCTCAGACTAGATATGTCTTGTTGTTGGTCCATAGTGACCGGGCTGTGTATTTTACCCACCCTAGACAAATCGGAGCTTATTCCATCTAAAGAGTACATCTATGTGGGGATGAATTTTCTTCGTATACAGAAGATTAATCCGTGTCCCGCAGGACAGAGTAAACACGATCCTGACTCTGTAAGAAGCACTGAGACCTTAGACCAGGATGCCGGCTTGTCTATTGCTATCGCTTCTATGCTGGGGACATCTGCAGTGGACCTGGTTCCCCTAGGCAGACTGCACTTACGCCCTCTCTTGTTTCTCCTGCTAGCTAACTGGAAACCACACAGGGACCCTCTGACTGCTGAGATTTATCTAGGTCAGGATTTCCACCATTGTCTGATTTAGTGGATGAATCGGGACTGGTTTCTGGCCAGAGTTTGTATGCCTGCCCCTTTGCACCACTCCTGTCTGTTTACAGATGCATCAGATTCCATCAGATTATGACAAAATAAATTTCTGCGAAGTGGTCTCCGACGACAACATGTATGTGGTAACGTACCTCAAGAGACAAGGAGACACACATGACCATTCTCTGTGTGGAGATTTGGAACTTCCTTCATTGAGCAACAAAAGAGATTACCCTCCGAGGTCGTCACATTCCTAGCAGAAGACTATCTGGTCTTTGCAACAATCCATAGTAGATTCCCTGTTTAGACTTTGGGGTAGACCCACTGTGGACTTGTTTGCGACAAGGCTAAACAACATGCTTCCATTTTATGTATCTCCAGTCCAATACCAGAAAGCCTGGGCAGTAGACATTTTAGAAAGAAAGTAGAATCGTCTGTTTGCTTACGTTTTCCCACCGTACATAATGATTCCACAAGTACTTCAGAAAGTAAGGACCTCCAATGCTCGGCTCATTTTGATAGCCCTTCTGTGGCCTCAAAAATTGTGTTTCAATGCTCTTCTGGACCTGCTGGTAAACCAGCCCAGGACATTACCACAGAGAAGGGACATTCAGTTGCAGCACAGGGGTTCTCTCCTCCACAACAGGTCGCAAATTGAATCATCTCAAATGATCTCTCCATCATGACCAGATTTTTTAGCCAATAATTCCAATCTAGTGTAAAATATTGCCACTGATATTCACAAGAACAAATCCATCTCAAATGACTTTTCTAAAAAATGACTCAACAGAATTTGACCAAATTTGGCATATCCTTGCATGGAGGGCTTCAACTTTGTACAAATGATGCAGTTCCGCTATCAAATATTACCACCATTATGAAACTAGAAAGCACTCTGCCTTTTAAAGCTTGGAAAGCAACCTATGCTGATGTCTATTGAAAATTGTATGTTTTTTGCCGTTACTAAGTTCCCTTTTATGGAATACATGATTCATAATTTTCAATACAAGTTTCATAAATTAGCGAAGTATACACCTTAGAGAATAGTTTGAATAATTTATCATTTAAGGCTGAAGAAAATATATGAAATTAAAATATAAGAAAAATATATAACCAAACAGCAATCTAAGTAGCGGTAATAGATATAATGAATAAATCACCTTGGAAATTGCTTATCGTAACTAAATCAAAATATTGTTGTCTGTTTCTTATTCACACTAATATATATATATATATATATATATATATATATATATATATATATATATATATATATATATAATTTGCAATATTGCATCTGTCAGGCAAATTATTATAAAATTTTCCTAGCCCGTTTAAACAACATTAATGTTTGTGGGAGTATCTGAAGCACGCCTAACTTTACAAAAGTCGCTGTACCATCACATTAAACTGGGCATAACCCAATCACCTGAATATTGTTTGTGCATTTCTAATGCACACAAATGACTTCATTGCCCAACAAAAGCTTTAAAGCCACTAAACACCTTAGAATGATATTGATATATTAAAATGCGTGAAATGTTTGTTGTTTTCATATGAACACCTGTGTATGTATTATTGTATAGCTTTTAATATAAAAATCAATCACCCAACATGCTTATCTCTTGAACCTTTTCCAGATTTAAACAGCCATCATTAATATAAATATCTGTACCCTCCAGTTTTCAGGACATCGACCCAACCAATTATCTGACCATAAAGTAAAGAATTTTTAAATAAAACAGCAATTAACAAACGAATTCCAGATTTTCTAAATGTTGTGATCAGACCGCATTTAATTCGTTCATAGATAACATTATTCAAGATCGTGCTTTTTATTTATCCCAGTATTTTTGTAGCACCTTCTGGACATAGACCAGAAATCATGATTCAGTAATGGACCAGAAAAAATGATTCAGTAATGGACCAGTAAGCATGATTCAATAATATCAATGGACCAGATAGCATGATTCAATAATGGTCCAGAAAGCATTATTTTGTTTTCGATTCTACTGTTTCGCTACACGTATTAATTTACTTTCACAAGCATCGATATCAGTTACCCCGGTGAGTAATATGACACCCACTTGATCTTCTTGTTGTGGATCATTTCAATTGTTGTTATTTCAATTCTTATTTGTTCCTATTGACAGAGTCTTACATATTTAAAAAAAAAACTACGGACGGTGGCCATCTTCATAACATTGATACTCAGACACAAAAGTTCCCGGTAACAACACCTGGCATTTTGCTAATTGCAAGACTTTCCAATGAAACCATTCTCATTCTTATTTTTCTCTGTTTCTCAGGTCATTTCATTCAGTGAAGTTGAGGAAATTGACCAGGCATCACCTATTCCAATTCAGACTAAAAAACCAGAGACCACAGAAGCGCATAATGTAGAACTGGATTTGTTCCTCAGATTCATGCATGAGATAGGCACCCTTATCTACTTCAGGTAAAAAGGAAATTGAAGTTTAGTCTGCTAATTGTGTCTCTCCCCAAAGGCAGGGAGACATTGGTTTTGTGCTGTCTTTCCACCCATGACACGTCTTGTGAGCAAAATATCTGAAAAACTATTGAGCAAAACCATACGAAGTTGAAGATTTAGATACGCTGAAAGGTTCCAAGACTTGATTAGGTTCTAGTGACTTGGACCTAATTTGTCAATTGTCTCTTTTGTACATATTTCTGATTTTTTTTTTGGGGGGGGGGGGAGGTTGACAGAAACCTTGTAAGTTTCATTAAGAAAGTATTACTTGAGATAGACGTAAGTTGGCATACTTTAATTTTTTTTAGATGTAGATCATCTAATTAAATGTTCAGGCCATTCTACTATTCAACATTTTACACATTTAGAACTATATGGACTTCTACTTTTCTTTTATATAAACTTGTAAGCAAGTTTAAGCAAATATCACTTTAGACAGAGTGTTGAAATATTGTATACAGTAGATGTAAAATGAAGGCATTTTCTTTTACCCATCAAGTGCTGGAGGGGTGTCTCCTGGGTGGATAGCACTCCAAAGCTTAGTGAACCTTTAAAGTGTTGTTTTACACCAATCAGTACCACCCCCTTGCCAGCCATTATGCCTACAGAGTTTTTACTATAGTGATATTAGTGAAAATGCTTGCTGTCAAACAGTTGTCTTGCCACAACCATACAGGCCCGACCACGAATTAATTTTTATCAATTAAAACAAAATGGTATACTTAAGTAGATAAACATGACTCATGGGTATGACACATGTTCCTGGCTGCTGATTGGAATTAGGGATCAGTGTAATAAGAGCTGCATTGGAAAGTTTGGTAATATTCACCTGCAGGGGCTACGCAAATGTGGAGGAACATATGCCTGCACTAAATGTGGCTGAGAGATCAAAGCAGAGATATCGTGCTGAAGATACATTGAAGAAATAAGGCCGCATTTAAGTACGAGTGTAAGCGGCTTGCAGAGATTAAGGTTTTCAATCAGAGACACATATATGTACCTATACTGATTGTTGTGCATATATGAAATTCCATTAACAAGACAGAAGTTTATTTAATTACAGATACATAGGTGCACCCATATTGACTGGTATATATATATATATATATATATATATATATATATATATAATAATAATAATAATAATAATAATAATAATAATAATAATAATAATAATAATTTAAAAGAAAGTTGTATGGTTAGAGATGCAGATAGATGGACAGATCACTATGGGAGCTTATTCAGATGGACTTGTGACTCTTCATTTGCCTCCCCATGTGTGTTTTGGTTGTAGAATAGGTCCAATGTGTCCTTATTGCATGTCATCAGAAGCAACTGAGTGTAGGCAATCTGTTTGCTGTGGATCCCATGTCGTTGTAGGAGATTATCTTGGTAGTTGAGTAAACAAAAAGTCAAAGATTCTTGCTCGGATGCAACACATTACTTTGGCCCCAACTTCAGCTAGATGGGTGTTCAAAAGGGCCCAATATGATCAGTCTGCCAGTCATGGCAAGCTTCAGGGGCTATGTTAAAGATATTCAGTTTAACTCTTTTACATACATTTTAAAGGTGACCTTTGTGAATAATGAACAAAGTGCTGCTCACCAAACTTTACAAAGGACATAGCCTCTGAAGACAGTAGCAAGGGTCAGTTGAGTAAAGTTTCTACTTTCCTTGAGTATATCACCCTGTGTAGCCCTGACATGAGAAATGCAATAAATAGGTGTAAATATATGTCCCCTTGTTGGACTCTGAGGTTGGTGGGGAGCACATGTGATTATTTATTTTTTAGCATGCGGTTGTGGGAAAACAAAAAACAAAACGTAACCAAAGTAGTGAGACCTGGTCCCAAAAGGACCAGTAATAAATCAACCAGCGACTCAGATGAGGAAACTCGACCGAGTCAGGGAAATTGGTCATCACTGAATGCAATGATGAGAACCAAACACTAACCTCTCTGTCATCTTTTGTGATAGCTAGAGCACTTTAAGGCTTGGCTGGAGAGCCAAGAAGTGTAAAAAGACTTAGTTTGGGCCAGCCACCGGTGGAATACAGCTGCAAAGCCCATTCTGATAATCTACTTCGCTCAAAGCAGTTTGTGCAGATAATTTTTAAATTTCAACTCCTCAAGAGATGTTGTTCGATCAAGATATTTAGATGGCTGCAGTGAAGCTGACATGCTGGAAAATCTCAGCCCTCAGAATGTTTCACAAGTGCAGAATGGGGTCCAAAAACACAGATCGTGGCATAAGTGAAGGCACAAGTTACCAAGACACCTCTAAAAATTAAGAAATGAATGGGCATCGACTGTGTGGTGGGGGAGGTAAGGGGTTGAATACTCGTTTAACAATCATGTTAGTAATAATTGTCAATAAACAGCTTTATCTACTGAAGTTTATCACTTCTGTGTATAATTTACCTTTATTTGCAATATATCCAATCTCTAAAAGATCGTTTAAATCATTACTCCAAGTGGTTTTAACACGCATCACATGTGTACCAGTGAAAACATTGTGTATTACATCACTGCCTTTTGCATGTGAATGTGAATATATGATAGTGTTTCAGTTGATTCAGAATAAAACAATATTCTTTATTTCAGAAACAACGTCGAAACGTGATTTTTCTAGTGTTATGTTATTAAAATACTAATATTGTGATTTAATTGCAAGTTGTAGCGGAATTTTTGCTCATCCTTGAGCAAATCTCTGAGTGCCAATTTGGGTATTTTAAGTTCACTATAAATTTTCGAACTTGCTCGTTATGCATGTAGTACACCTTTCGCTTACTTCTTTTTGCTATCATCAATCACATTTGCAAATGAGTATGATTAACCACTGATTAATGTTAGGTACTACATGTACTTTCAGTGTTCTCAGTATTTGATTAGTCAATTAAAATGAGTTGACTAACACGCAATCGTAACCGATAGCTCTAAAACAGGTAGAGTTTCCAAGTCTTTTAACAAAAATTTATTTGACCCTTTTTACTTGATTTGATACAAAAATGTTTATTAACATGATAATACAATGCATGTAAACATTTCATTGATTGTAACAACGCAACCCACACTACGGCAAGTCAGAAATCAAAAGACAGTCGGTACCTAATTAGGTTCTCATGGAAAAGCTTGCCATATCGCTCAGTTGATCAATTAACACTTTTCCTAATTGAATACAAGAGGACATAATGCATTTATGATGATTACACTGAAACCAATTTAAAAGATAAAACATGAATTTTGCTTGACAAGAATTATTTCTTGGTATTTATTTTTTCATTTTAATCGATCGATATATTCATCATCTATTGCTATTTGCAGTGTAGTGAAAATTGTTTGCATAAAAGGAAATTTAACAAACCAGACGACATTCATTAAAAGTCATGAATGTCATGATATTGAATCAAAATTTCTGGGTAATAACCACTGTTTTCGACAATCAAACGAATGTTTCATTTCCCAATTTTATTCTCATTTAGCAAATAGGGGCCTATTTTGGGGGTATTTTATATAAGAACAAATGAGATCCACACCTACCCCCTCCACCCACCCACGGCACGTTATAACAAGGGAGTGGTGTAATGATGTTCAACTTTGCTACTTTGTCTACATTGATCAAAGCTGGGTTCATGAACATCCCTGTTGACACTTTTATTCCTAATTCTTTGCTGTGATTCAACTACCAGAAATATGGCCACCAAATATGGCTGCCAGTGAAAACCATTCTGTCCCAGATGCAGGCAGGAGGGTCACAATGGATCGTCCCGCCCAAGGAAACTTTCTTGTGCGAATTGCCAAACATAATATTTCTTATACTTTACAGACCGTCCCAAGTAGAAACTAAAGAGGGAGATCCAACGCATGAAACAGGAGCAAAGCATCAGCTTTCTAAAGGCAAGGAAAATTGTGGAAGCTACAGCTCCGCTTAACACAGCTGACAAATCCTATACCACTGTAGCTAATGTGGAGAAGAGACCTTCCACAAATGCTGTCTGTGCGTGGTCAGACAGTACTTGGCCACATGGTCAAACCAAATTCAATCTTGAAGCCACCAAAACCCATGCTAGTAGCTATCCAAGCCGACAGTGAAGTAGATAAATCAACTAATCAGTGTGACAGTGTAGCAATTAGGACAAATAATGCCACAAATAAAAAGCCACCAAAAATTCCAGCACAAAATAATCAGGAAACCACTGGCCCCAGTTGACATATAATCAGTGTACTACAGAAAGTTCCTAACTCTCCTATCAATCAATTTGATCTTGACCATTGTATTGAACAGTTGTCGGCTCCTTTTGTTTTTCTTTTTAGCGACCACCGTACACTTTGTAGCTGTAACAATATCAACGAGAGAGTGAAAAAGATTTTGTTTCAAAACACAATCTTGGCCTTTTTTATGATAAATTATATATATATATATATATATATATATATATATATATATATATATATATATATATATATATTCATACTGTACTGCCACAGGATTATACACGACTACTCAGTATCTGCAATCTATCTCTTTTACTTTACTTTTCTTGGGAAATTGCTAATGACCTATGTGGTAGTGACCACTTCCCAAAATATTTACAAACTAATATTCCCAAACCTCACCGGCTCGGGCAGATGAGGAAATGTTTAAAACTCTCTGCAAGTCAAAACTGACAGCTGACCATTTTGACAACATAGTTGATCCAATAATCCTATGTACAAAAATACTCCAGGATGATGCTGGGGATGCAATACCAAACACTTTTGACAGTTATATGAGGATGTTGGGGATGCCAAACCAGACACTTTGGACAGTAATACCAGGATGCTGGGGATGCAATACCAAACACTTCGGCGATTCCTAAATATGTCAAGAAACCATGATTTGATGATGCATGTAAGACGCCATCAGGGAATGGAAAAGGGTCCTTCAGCATTTCAGTGCCAATCTAGCAACTGAAAATCGGAATAAATACCGTATATACCGAGCTAACGCTCATTGTACGATTAGACGGAGCAGGAGGAAAACATGGAGATCCTGTGTCTCAAGGTTTTACTCTTGCTCCTATTAAATCTAGGGGTGAAACGAAATACCTTTACCACGTATCAATACGATTCACTATACACAACCTACAATACGATACTTTATCGACACACATATCAACTTGATGTTCTGTTCATCTTTGGAAAGTCTGTCAGTGGTAGGGGTGTGCCATTTTATACGAGCTGAATTATTGGTTCTATTTCTAGTATGCAGATTACAGACAGACATAGACTTATCACCTGTTATTATGCCATTCTTATACTGGACAAGATTTTTAAAAAATACATCCAAACAGACTACCTGTTAGGTGTCAGTGATATTTATTCAACCTTGTAGGCCATTTCAGCCTGCACCATTTGATCATGTGCAGGACTCATCTTAATCACCACGCCTTTTGTTTTGCACTGCATAAATGCTTTACAAACATCTTATTACAAATTTTATGTCTTCACTTCAATGTGGAAGGCATTATGGTGCTATCTTCAAAACAGAAGAAATAGTGCAATTACCTCGTGCAAGGAAAATATTATCTAGAATAAGTCCGAGTATGGGAGTGGAGATGACTAACAACCAGATCCCATAATGAGCTAGAAGAGATCAAAGAGGTGCTATGAAGTCCCGCGGGGATGGTGCTGAGTGAAGCTGATTAGGAATTCTCAGGAAACCGAAAACTGCCACGTTTGCGACAAGAAACTTGATAATGACCGCATGCGAGACCACTGCCATATCAATGTCAAGTACCATGGAGCTGCCCATTAAGCATGCAATCTCAAGCATCGTATCTGTACAAAAAAAGTATGGAGGTCATTGGAACAACAGTGTCGGCAAAATCAGCGTCATTCCAAACAACATGGAAAAATAAATGACATTCCAACTGGGACAGTTGCAGTTTATTGACAGCCTCCAGTTTATGAGCAGTATCGTAAAAAGCTGGCCTCCAACATGTCAAAGGAAGCCTTTCACATCACAGCTCACTACATGGAGAGCAATGTTGGCCTTCTCACCAAGAAGGGTATCTACCCATATGAATAGATGGTTAGATGGGAACGGTTGGAGGAATGCAGATTCCACCGATGGATGCCTTCTACAGCCAGCTTAGCCACATAGATATTTCTGAAAAGGAGTACAAGCACACACAGTTTGTGTGGAAAACGTTTGGTTGCCATACAATGGGGAACTAACACGAACTATAGCTGCTGACCGATGTGCCTTTGTTGCCTGATTTGTTTGAGGCAATTTTCAACACTGCTTCAACACTACAGTCTCGACCCGACCCACTAAAGCGCACCAGGAATGAGTTATGACACACTCCTGAAAAGCGGGGCCTTAAGCTAAAGCTGCTGACCGACATCAGTCAACACCTGTTTATTGAGAAGGGCATCAGACCATTGAAAATGTCATAAAGCGGATTTGTATTGATCTGGTCAGGCCTGAATGTGAGAAAAACAAGCTGTGCCGCTTGGTTGCCAACCCGGCATTTCATACGTGGACAATATTTAGCGGCAACCTCGTTGCCATACATTCCACAAAAGCCAACCTGAAGTTAAATCTACAAATCTATATGGCGCAGGAGATTTTTGACCTAAGCAAGCTCCTCATATGACTTTTACTATAGTCATATCAAAGTGAGCTATGGTAGAAAGATGGCTCTGCTATACACGGACACTGACCGTCTGCTGCTGCATATTGAGACTGCCTATGTCTATCACGACATGGCTGAAGATGCCAGCGTCTACGACGTGAGCAAATATTCCCATGGGCATCCACTCCACAGCACAGCAAACAAGATGGTAATAGGCAAGTTTAAAGATGAGTGCGCCGGATAGTCAATTGCTGAATTCATTGGCCTCTACCTCAAGACGTACAGCATCCTAAATAAGAATGAACAGAAGATTCACGTGGCCAAAGGCATTTCACAGACAGTAGTAAAAGCCAGCTGCCGGCACCTCCTCTACCTGGAGTGCCTTTAAGAGAAAAAAAGATTCAGCACTCTATGACCGCCATATGCAGCGACCACCACAAAATGGGGTCTATCGCAACAACACTAGCCTATCTCCACAGGACACTAAAAGCTGGATACCCAAAGACAGCCTCGCGATGTGGGCATATACTCACTGCCTCAATGAGCTCTTTGGCTGTGTTGAGTGATGCGATGGGTAAGAACACTGAAGGGTGATGGCTGGGTGTCTTCAGGCACAATCTGTAGTTCTTCACGAACAAAGTTTCTGCTCTGAGAACACCAGCATATAGCGCGAAAAGATGATATATAGATGGCTGGCCTGGGATGACAAATGCATCAACCAAAGTGAACACCTAGATAGACCACACAGGGTCAGTGGCACGACATTGCCCTCTTTCCAGCTCTCCAGGGTGTTTGAGTCCAGGAGTTTATAATTGCAACGCAGTTGCCGGCACTGCCGTCCCAGTGAAAACAACAGTCTCAAGAATAGAATCAATAGGTTTCTTACCTGTAAGTCACATTACCTCACCATTTAGAGTGGCCACAACAAAAGACAGCTGCTTCATCCACTCAGTGCTGCGCTCTGTATGTGTGCCTGCTATAGGTGTCCTTCTAGCAGCAAACAACATTCTGGTTCCCAAACAGCTGCTCAGCCAGAGTACAGTTAAACCTCTTCCCTGCATGCGACGGAAACTGGTCTCGCCCTGCTTTACCTGCACGTTGTGCTTAGCCAAGAGTTGCCACACAACACCCATAAACTCCTGGCCTTGGTGAACCTGAAGCAGCTTGTAGATACATTCCGGCGAGTCCGGAAGCCTGCTTTGTGGTCAAAAGCTTAGCCTCCTTGAACCGGATGATGACATCAACCACAGTCAGCGCATACTTGTACTGTGCTTGCTGGAGCCCGCACTTGTCACTGTTACGGAATAAAAATAAAAATAAAAAAAAATAAAAGAGAGTCGCCTGGTGCACCTTGTTAGGGGTTAATACATCAAATTGGGGACAGGAGATTTTGTGCAGAGCTGATAGGTAAATCTTCACATGACCTGCTTTTTGAGTCACGCCATTGCAACATTATGTGAGACTTGAGTGGCTTCTGCAGTATTTTTACTGTTGCCACACCCTTCCAGTAACCTTGTGGGCTTTACTATATCATCGCAAGTTTAGTATCCATGTGTTGCTAGCTAAAATGTTTGCTGTGCTTAAATGTGTTAAAAGCTTCAACTTAGCAGAGCATAAATAGCCTTTATCGTCTGCTAACCAGTTGAAGCATCATCTATGTACCTCATAACACAAACAAGCTCCCCAATGGCATTGTAGGTATTGAGGGAAGTGGAGGACACAAGTGTATGCCCGCAGCGTAAGCAGCGGATTGCTGCATTGTGGATGGGGATTCACACCAGACTCCGATGAGAAAGTTGTCCCTGTCCCCCAGGTGAGTGATAAGGCCCAAAAAGAATGCTTGGGCTCCTCAACAATACCGCTTGTGCTGCCATCATTTGGCGTTCCATCAGTTCTGTTATTTACCACTTCCTATATGCGCATGCAGATTCTTCAACGTCTTGGTAGGCCTGTTCATCCAGCTGCTCATCTTGCTTCCTTTCACCGAGGTAATCGAGATGCTCATTGGGCTTGCATTGGTACGCAGCCTGAGCAGCTTGGGAGTTCTTCAAAGGTCTTGTCATGGCAAATGCGTTCCTAATCAGATCTTTTTTATATATCTGAGAGAAGAGGAAGTTTGAGTCAGATAATGCAAGGGCATTAACAATTGCCCCACAAACCACCATTGCAACCATGGCCATTAGGCAGCTATTATGGTATTAGCAAGAATGATGTCTTGTTTAATTAGCACGTCCTGTGTCCAAAGGGAAAGCACTGTGGTGGTAACTGCCATTGCTGCGTCCTTGAAATCGAGATGACCAAAGTCGCCTGGTCTCACTTAAGCAACGTTTGGCAATCATTGTGCATCCAACTTCAAGAAAGCTAACCGCGTCATCTGAGGTCTTTGGCTTATGGTGGTGTAGACATCTTTCGTTTGTAAGAAAGAGCAAATGACAAGCATTATACCATTTAAGAGGGGTCTGACTGCTGTCTAAAACAAAGTGTTTGCACAGGTGCTTGCACCAATCCTCGCACAGGTGCCTGCATGGGTACTTGTGCAGGTGCATGGTCAACGGGGTTTTGTTGGGTGCAGGCATGAAAGAGGCCTGCAGCAGCCAGAACTATGATGCCCCAAATAACATAAGGCAGTATTTCCTGATTTGCAGTCCCTAGCGTTTACAGTATCTTTTTTTTTTTTTGTTTCATGGAAGAGGGAACTGAAATTGTAGTGTTTGGGTCTTAGTGACCTGAGTTGCTTTTTGCTTTTCGTGCAATTCTTGAAGTTCTAACTCTTTGGGCTGTGCTGAAGATGTATTTTGACGCTGCACATCATTTGTTCGTTAAAATAGCCGGCGTTTTACCAGAGGCTACCCGTCCAGGATTTTTTACCTTAGTAACTTGTATTGGTACATTCACCAGTTCCTATGGCGGTGCCTGTAATGATTTCTTTCTTGGTTCCTGTGTTTGTTCCATCAGAAGTCGTGCAGATGATACCTTGGTTTTTTTTTCTTCTCCAAATTCCTGCATGGTTGGAGCAACGGGCTGCACATGCATTTAGTTGATAATACCCGCAGCAAAATTCAAGTGGGCACAGATGTTTGCTAAAGATGTATGAATGATCGGGTCCCTTTTGAGATTGGTCGTGAGTTGGTCTGTGTTGTCAACTGGCAGAATGAGGCTGACCACAACTGTATATAGCCCAAGCAGAGACGCACTCAGCGATGCAGTAATTTCAAAAACTAGTTTCATAGAGATCTTATGAGGTTTGGGATGATATGGCTGGTTGAGCGCCTAGCTCTAAGTAGCTGGCATATAATCTAGGCTAGGGTCTGAAGGTTAAAACATTGCTGGTAAGGTATATGAAGCCACAGTATGCTAACGCAACAATAATATGGCATCAGCACCCATGGAAACATCAGCGACAAGTGCAAGACAGGGAAGAATGACTGGAAAGACTGGTGGTTCAGTTTGCATTAATATCTTGCAGAAACTATCATTTTGGAGAAAGGCATATGTTTTGACCCTATTATCAGGCTCAATTACATTATTTTCTCTCTGAATGAATCTTTGTCCTTGCAGTAGTAGAGTGCAATCGAAGACATCTGCTCTTGAAAGTCCTTGGACACAGCGTGTTTTTGTGTGTAATGACGCAGATGATGATCCCAGCATGGTGACTGACGCAGGCGCGTTTGTAAGGGCCATACCCTTGTGCCGGTCGCCCAAAAGAAAAGCACAGCCATCAAGCAGAAAGAGGATGGTGGTGTCCTGAAACTATTTTGCTATGCCAGATAGCAGGTCATCAAGATAACTACGAAAGTGTCTGTGGTTAATGCAAAAATAGTCTCATCTTTTTTTCCGCATGCCTACGGCCAATTATCATCCTTATTCGGGTTAATAGTAGAGCAGATAATGACGTCAAAATCAAAGTGGCCCTTAATTCTGTTTCGAGAAGTTCACAGGCGAAAACACTTTTTCCACAGCTGCGGCAGCCAACAATCATGGTGCAGTGTGGAGGCAAGTTTTTAAAGATTTGGTGACACCCCAGTTCTTCGAGTGGGCTTACTGGCCATTCTGGCTGGCTAGTAGACTGCCGAGACAAACTGGCCATTTTGGGATATTATGCTGCATGTCCAAGATTAGGTGTAAGTTTCAATCTGTAGCATAACCACCTTGCTTACATTTTCTATGTGCCGCCCTGACTCGTGGAGTGTGGTCTTCCGCGGTCCTCATATTGAGGGCTAGGGCGAACTTGTTTTGTTAGATACCACGACATCTAATTCGAGCAGCGTCTCGTCTTTGATAGTGTCCCTTGACAATATCTTCACACTGCTGGCATCGTGCCTGCTCTTGGGCATAAATTTTGTTTTTTATGGCCTTCATTGTCACCGACACCTTGTTGATAAGTCGGTTGCGAAAGTGTCACGTGAGAAATCCCAACACGGGGATAGATCTCTGAATAGCAAGACTATCACCTTCATGCTCGTCGCAGGTGTGTTGAGGTTGATATTCCACACAGTATCATTCTTGTTTAACACCATTCTTCGGTGGCACAGAAGTTGCGAATACAGGATTGCCTCTTTCCTCATGCACTGATTCCTGATCATGCGTGCGAGCTCTAGGTGAGTAACTATTTCACATTCCAGCGAAATTCCGCTGATAGTGTAGCCTGCGCCCCGGTTGGAGCTCTGTATCATGCAGCTGTAGTAATTAAACGTCTGCTCAGATGTGAGGCTGTCTGAAAGACCGGACTGATCGAATGGCATGCGATCATTTAACAGGTCAAAGACAAACAGCACAAATAAACTTTCCCAACACGGGTGTTATAGATGCATCAAGCACAGTGGCAGCCATGACATTGCCATCACTGACTTGTACAGCAGCTGTATTGGTGTTTTGTATGCCCTTGTAGACTGCATTGGTCCTCCATTTTTCCATCAGCCATATACCCATGTAGACACCCAAGATGTCTGCATCGTCAGTGGACACCACTTCATTTATTTCAAGTTTTACAATGATCTTTCTAATGATGGTGTGACCGAGGTTTTAATGAATGTACAGTTGGCATCTGTCTGAGCTACTGCGCCACCACTCAAAATGATTCTAAAGCCAACCTAGCATTGCTGGATGCAATGACATTGTTCAAGTTGAGGTTTGGAAATCTGACAGCCTGCTCTTTTTGGTCTATAGTGTTTGGGTGACTAGTCACAACAATGGTGCTGCAGATCCGTTTACTCTGATCATGTGGCAGAGAGGAAGATGGGTCGAGCTTGTTGCCAAACTGAGACAGAAACATGCTGCAGCAGTTTAAGTGATGAACAGCAATGCTATTGGAGCTCATGTGGCCTTTCTTTTATAAGTAAGCATCATTACTTGTTGCTATTCCCATCGCTTTGAAAAGACAATGTATGGCTGGAGAAGGTTTGAGCCGGAAGTTTTTAGTAGAGACACCGATCTACCAGATGAAAAACAGAAACCTCATTTGTTGACTTCCTCAGTGATCTGTAGATCCAGTAGTTGAAAGTAAACATAGCTACAACATATATGAAAAACTAAGATACAATGACCACTGCTAAAGGTAAGAACATAGGCCACAAAAAAACTGTTAAATGTACAAAAAGATATCCCAGGTGAGACCAATATAGGTGCACTGACAGATCATGAGCTAATTGCTGCAGTGGGATCAGAGGAGACCACGTTTTAGTAAGCGGCAGCACAGAATGCTGGGACATCACACAACATCGCAGTTCGTGAGATCCTTGGTCTAAATGTAAAGCTTCAAAGGACGTATGGTGAGCCTATAAATAACCTCTCGAAGCTTAGAGTTTGGTAACCATATCGCCTTAGAAGAATGAAAGTTAAGCAAAACAGATGACGAAACGTTGCTGCTGAAGATATGAAATCAAATTCACAAGCTAAAGGAGAAATATGAACCTCGGCTAGAGACTGCCAGTGCTAACCAAGAAGCCCTTCACACCCAGCTTAGCTGGATAAGGGAGACCATATACAGAAACCTCCACGACGATACAATACTAGGACAGAGTGTTAGAACTCTCTTCTGCGAATAGGGCATCAGAGTTGCCTTGATTCTCACAGTGCTGAGGTTCGTGAAAAGCACAATTGTACTTGTGGTCACAGGTGGTGCAGGCATGCCGATGCCACCTTCAACCCCAGCACCTAAACATGGAGGCTGAGAACCCTCATCCACAAAAGGGGAATCACAGTTGCCTCGATTTTTTATCGTGCTGTGGTTCATCATAATTTGCAGTCAATGGCAGTACAGGCACACTGATGCCACCTCCAACCCCAGGCGCTAAAACATAGAGGCTGAGAACCTTCTTTCACAAACAGGACATCACAGTTGTCTCGATTTTCACAATACTGGGGTTCATCATAAGCACGATTGCACTTGCAGACACTGGTGGTGCAGGCACATCAACGCCATTTCCAGCCCCGGCACCTAAACCTGGAGGCGCAAAAGAATGGCTAAAAAGCACCTCCAACAGCTGGCTGGGATGCTGAAAACGCTGGTGGAAAAAGCAGCGGTGGCTCTGCCTGGAATTAACTAATTCATCTTCCATATATTAGAGACCTTGGGGACAAATTTCAAAAAGCCATGGATTTAACACAATTTGTACACAGATTGGGGAACAGATCAGATATACAGGTCTTGTAGTAAGATCTAAACTTGAGTATGACGTGATTGTCTATGGATCAGCTTGTAAAATCCTACCTGCAGATGCTTGATCCGATGTGCAGAGGCTTAGATTTTGGGAGCAATTAAAACTTCCCCTTCAGAAAGCCTCTATGTTGAGGCGAATGAACCATCACTCTCAGACAACACAAAAATGGCTCTTCAGTATACTACCAAACTATTTTCGGACACATATAACCCTGCATACGAGGCAGATTCTGTGCCCAAATACTAAACCTTGCATGCATATAAACCAAATTTAATTCCGTATTTTTGGCATAAGAATTCATGCACACCTAGAAACAGCCAAAAGCAATGTTGGAAATACTGCCAAATTCTTTGTTCCAAAATCACCACTTTGGTTACCAATGCCCACCGAAATATTTGATCTTTGCCATTTGAAAACTCCTTAAATCCCCTGGTTTTTCAGATAAATTCAATGAAATTAGAGCATCCTATCATTTTCATACATCCTTGTATTCAGATTGTTTGAAAGATCAAAACCAGGTTGGCGCTGCTGTTGCAAAACCCCATGGCACCATATCAAACCAGATAAAGCCTCAATTTTTACACTAGAAATTACTGTCATACTCTTGAACTACATTGAAACCTCGTCGAAACAAACAAATTTTGTCATCTTTTTGTGCACTAAAAGCCTTATAAAACCTTAAATTTGACATATCCCAGTTCTTACAGAAATATGATTTGCTCATGTAATCTGGAAAAGGTATTCTGTACTGTTTTCTGCCTAGTCATACTGGTAATAAGGGTAGTGAAATTGCCGATAAAGCAGTCGACTACCCTGAAGTCATCAGTTTCTGAATGGATAATTCCATATACTGACTTCAGATATTATATAATTTGGCATGTTCTTATATTGGCAGAATATGTGGAATAAAAACTCCACAAACAAGTTTCATAACATCAGATCCATCATTGGAGAGTGGCATCCCTTATATAGAACAAATCTCAGAGATTCGATGGTCTTGTGTCAATCACATGTAGGACACATCACCAGACTAGTTCATAACTCCAAATTGTAAACCTTGGCCAGAGAGCATACCTAGCCAGTGTCTGTTGACTGTGGAACATATTCTTGTCGAGTGTATGACTTCAACCCTGTGTGACAAAAGTTGTATTGATGCAAACTCAATTAAGGAACTGTTGGACTGTTTAGGGAATGCAGTTTTTATACAATATTTTAAATGATTATATATCTCTTATTTTGATGTTTTATTTTATATACATTTTATAGAATTTTAACATTTGCATCTTTCAAGCTTTATCTTATAGTACATCATGTTTGCATGTGTTTGGAAGGGTTTATCTTCCTAACATTTTCTGTACAATTCATTGTGACATTTATAATTTTACTTTGGATGGGTACCTTATGACCATTATTTTGCTGAGGTGCCATTAATTGCTCGTAAGTACATACACGCATCTAATTTTTGAGAGTTGTAGTAGTTTCGGACGATTTTTAATCTTAAAACAAAAGTGGTGCTTTCTCTGCTTCAGAATGGCATGTAGCATAAGTGAAGTTTAAGATCAAGTATATGTTAAGTATAACATATTTGTATTTTAACTTTCAGTGTGGAAGGTTTGAGGGAGGATATTGTGCTGGATCCACAGTGGTTAATTGATGCCCAGAAGTCCCTCATCACTGCTGAGATGTTCATTGAGAAGAATTACCCCAACATCAAGGACAAATGGAACGAGTTCAAGCAGCAGGGAAAACTTACTCATCAACTGATAGGTTTGTAGTTTCTAACTTACTTTATTAACTCTTGGTATTCTTGATTCAGGTTCCAATACATTGGATGTAGAATTTGTATTAGTTGTAATATAATCTGAGTTTCTGATGTCATACTGCTGATGATGTCAAATCTCATTATTGGTGATGTCACAACTACTAAACGGCTATTGAAAAATCCAAAATACTTCACCCAAGACACATTGTGGTGTTTGCCAGTCTATATTGTGTAACCAAGGCTCCATGGAGATGTGTCTTGACCATGGATCAGTATCTTGATTATTTAGCAGTCATTATTATACATCACCTCACTCAGTCTATGTTCGGCCTTTATGTTTGAACAGAGATATACTGTGTGAGGTCCTACTACTGACTTTAAAAAATAACCAAGGCTAAAGCAGGTCAGACATTTCCATGGAGTTGTGTTTACAAAATATAGGCTGGGAAATTATGCATTGTGAGTTGAGCAGCAACATTTTACTTTCCTGTGACAATTGGCAAATAATGATGATTGTTGTCACCTTGATGGCCTCTCTTGATGTGACTGGCACCTTTTAAATCCCACTGGAGGGAGCTGATTACTTAAACAGCTTAACTGTATCTCACACTTTTATGTCTGGGATATGCTTTCTTAAAACTAACTGCTAAAATTCAGTATAACCTACCATCATGATTTGATGGTATATGATGTCTTAAAAATAAAGTTTACAGCGCAAAGATCAAGGTAATTGTACTAAACAATATAAAATACATGTAGTGTAGTTTGTCTCTGCTATAGTTTATATGGTATGTCACACATTGCATTAGGGGTTCTGTCTTCAAAGTAGGTGGTTAGCATTTTATGTTTCCCATCACACCTTTATTTCTGTTCTATACAATGTGAGTGGTTTCAGATAAATTATTGGTTGATATACATCAGCACTTAAAGGTGTGTTGCATAGAATAGTTGGGGTCAAGTCTGGATGATTAAGGACACAGGTCAGTATCCTGAGTTTTCTATCACTCTTTTCTTTCTGCTCTAAAACATTACCATTGATATATTTGATATGCATTGATGAACTTGGTATTCTTTTATATAATGACTGGAAGTTGTATCATGTGCCACACTGTTGGGGCATCTTGATATGTTATGTCTGTCTGTATGTTTATTTGTTGGCAAGAGTATGCAAACACTTGTATCCATGTATAGAAGACCTGATTAGCTTATCAGGCAATTGCATAAAAATTTTTTTTAACTTTGACATTTTCACAAAAATCGTGTTTGCATAATTAAGCACAAACTACTTGACACAGAGAAATTACATTTAATAAGCTTCTTTGTATTCATATACAAATGACCAGATTATATATCAGATTATATTTCAGGTCATTATGGTAATGTTTAGTTCTTTTAATTTTTTTTACACACTTTTCAATTTTTGTGACATAAAGCTTGATACCAAGATTTAGCACAAACATTTGAGATAGACAAATACAATTTGGTTGAGATACATGTCTCCATTGTAAGATTACCTGAATATATTTTCATGCCATTATAACAGTTACTCCATTTTTTATCAATTGTTGGTCTGCAGTTGGCAGTGGGGACTAAGGTGCTTTGCAAACACAGACCAAGTTTAAGCTGTTTTTCACACTTTCATTTCAGAGCTATTGCTTTAGAGTAGTTTTACATAAATTGAAGAAATTTGGTACGCATATACACCACTACCTCTCCATGAGGTTGAGGTAATTGCAACCATATTGAACAATCAGATTTTACCATACATCCTGTGAACAATATTGACCAATCAGATTGTACAGTACAATCCATATAACAATATTAATCGATCAGATTGTATTGTACAATCAATAGAACAATATTGACGAATCAGATTTTATTACACAATCCATAGAAATGTATTGATCAATCAAATTTACAGTACAATCCATATAACAATATCAACCAATCAGATTTTATTGTACAATCCATAGAACAATATTGACTAATGAGATTGTATTGTAATTCCATAGAACAATATTGACTAATGAGATTGTATTGTAAATCCTTAGAACAGTATTGACCAATCAAATGTTACAGTACGATCCATGTTTATTCGACTACTGTGGCTGATCATCAGAGGTTTCAAAATCATTTGTAACAGGTATCAATATAAATGAACAAAAGTTGGTGTAGGAGTAATATTTGGGGAACCATAGTCAAAAAACTTGTATTTGATACTACGTTGTTCTTGTTGGGTAGGGCATAATAACATTGGATCAATTTATACTGCATGGATGACACTCTTTTTTGCCCGCAGAACTTGCTTCATCAGATGCATCTTTTGTGTAATGTGATTACTAATACTAATCAGTAAAACAGGCGGTGTTTCGAAATTCAGAGAATTAACGAAGTGCACAGTGAATACAACAAATCAATTCACCATCCTGAATTCTGCCGGTTATTTTGATCAGTTTATAGTAAAAGATTATACATACAAATCATTGCAAAATGTAAACTAATGACATGATATTTATTAATTTAAATCAAACTGGATAGGTTTATAAATGTATCTTCATAACAAAGAGTTAGCCAGTATAATATGGCTTTTTGAGAACAAGCAATCATCATATTTTGAATGCATTGCAAAAATTCATTTCAATGATGGACAACGCAAATTAATAACCAGTATATCATCTTATCCCTTTACTTCTGCAAAGGCTTATGAGAATGAAAAGGGAATCATAACTCATTTCATTAGATCTCATTTAAAATAAAAACTAATTTAAGAGTTTCAACCTATTTAAGACAATTTTCCTGAATCCATATGGAGAAATTAAAGTAAATTGATTATGTCAAAGTTACTGTATGTTTCACATATATAGTAGCAATTTTGCTGGAATGCTCAACCATATTTATGTGAATTCAATTATTGTTCTGTAGCTTGGCATGAGTTATGTGATGTATAGAATTAAGTTACCATCTACATGGAGTCATGATATTAAAGAATATATACAGGTCAATGATATTAATGCAGACATTGACCCAGTGATGGAAACATAGTTCTGCCATTCTTGTCTATATCAGCAGAAATTAAAAACATAAAGAGAGTACATTGAGTTTCTTGAGCATTATTTCTGTGTTTTATTAACTAAACAGTTTTGCTTCCGAGTCCATAAAAATACATTTTAAATGAATAAGTTATCAGAAGTGTCTCACAACCTATTATTTATTAGAACTTTTCTTGTGAATCTAGAACCCTCTCCTTTTCTTTCATAGATGCTGTCTGGACAAAGGAGAATAATCCAGAATTTCATGACAACAAAAATCTCATCTTGAAGCTTCTGGAACAATTGAACATTATTGCTCGTCCAGTTTCATTCACTGAGGAAGGGCAGAAGGTCAGTTGATAAGAATGTTCCAATTTTCTCCTCCTTTTCTTTTATTTGCAGATTGGTTGATTGGTTTGTGGGTTTAACCTCATTTTTCAGCATCCGATAGGCTATGGATAGCAGCTAGTATATTTGGTGAAGGAAGAACCTGGGAAAACCCCTGGAAGACCCACCGAACATGGGAAGCTACTGGCTAGCTTCTTCACATAACCACACTGGCCGAGCCCAGACTTGAATCCACATGGACAGAGGTGAGATGTAAGTGACCTGTAAAGGCAAGTGCCTTAGACAACTCGGCTGGACAGGGCCCCTGATCGTTTCCATTATCAGACCCCTATATCTCAAAATATAAAAGAGACATTTAAATAAACGACTGCAGTATTACATGAATACATGCCTAAAACATAAAACATATTTAGGTGAAAATTAATAAGCATGCATATACTGTTTCGAATAACTAGTTAAAATGCATGGAATATCAATATGGGGTTTCCACTAAAAACTTCTTATATGTATGGTTGATCCCAAATGAAAATAGTGCTGAACTGACATCCAATATGGCCACAATGGCAGCCATCTTGAAAATCTAGTTATCACTAGTTGTCCTAAACAGAAAGTTATATTGACATAGGGATTTCACCAAAAGACTTCTTATTATGTATAGTTGGTCCTAAACGAAAATAGTGCCAATCTGATGTCCAATATGGCTGCCATAGCAGCCATCTTAAAATTCTTGTTATACCTCCTAAATGGATGGTCATATCAAAATGGGGTTTCACAAAAAGACTTCTTATGCCATTTAGTTAGTCATTAAAGAAAAATGCTGCCAATCTAATGTCCAATATGGCCACTATATGCAATCTTGAAAATCTTGTTATCGCTACTCCTGTAATATTGCCTTGTGGTTTTCACCAGAAGTCTTTTTATGCTGTCTAGTTGACCCTAAATGAAATGGGTGCCTCTTGCACATCTGAAATTGCTACCATAACAAACTATTTTGAAAATCTTGTTATCAGTACTCCTTCTGAACGGTCATGTAAACTTGAGATTTGTACTAAATGACTTGTGATGTTTAGTTGGTCCTAAATGACAATGGTGCTTGTGAGATATCCAATATGGCTACCACAGTTGCCATCTTGAAAATCTTATCACTACACCTGATTGATTGTTCATATTAGCATGGTGTTTTCACTGAATGATTTCTTGTGGTGTCTAGTTAATCGTGAAAATGGTGCCAATCTAACTTCCAATATGGCCACTACAATGACGAACTTGAAAATCTTGATATGGTTGCTTCTCCTAGATGGCTGGCCATATCAATATTGTACTTTCACCAAAAGATTGTTTTTGATGTCTAGTTGGTCTTAAACAGAAATTGTGCCAATTTGATATCCAATAGGGTCACCGTGGCCGCTATCTTGAAAATGTAGTTATAGCTACTTCTGCAACATGGGGTTTCCACCAGAAGACTTCTTATAATGTATTGTTTCTCTTAAAAGAAAATGTGCCAATCAGACATCCACAACAGCTAATTAGAAAATCTTGTTATTGCTGATGAGTATCAGAGATGGTTTCAACACTCAGCAATTAAATCAAAGAAATGGTCTTATCTTGAATTCCTGAAAGTTCTTTTCAGCTAGTAGAGCATTAATCCCTTTGAGTGTCTATTGTTATATGTTCTTATAAATGTATACAACTCCTTGTTCATGGAACCATACATTCATTCATCCATGTGCTCATTTTTCTGTCCATACATCCATACATTCACAAGAGAGCAAGTTTCATATTTTATTGTAAATTTCTAATGCCTGTTTGGACAATGCCAGGTCATACAATTTTGTGTGAAGTGCAGCACTCATAATTGAAAGTACATCGGTATGACATATTTTTCTTGTAGAGTTTTTGTTCCTGCAGTGCCATGCAGTATTAAGTTTGCATTTGTCCTGGAAAAGGCAACATTTTTCCGTAGTGACAGATTTTCACTTTGACGTATGTTTCCTTGGCTTTTTTCCTTTATAGTATATTCGACTCAAACTAAACTCGATATACTCTTAAACTCTTAAAATTATTAGTTTGATAAAATTGCATGAGGTTAAAAACAAATACATTTTAGCAGTCACTTTTATTCAACACAATATTACTAGTATATTGTTTGTTTCCAGTGATATTTGTAATGCCTTAACCATTTCTTTAAAGTGGTACCAACAGTTCAAAACTTGAGTAGTGAAGCTTGTTTTTGAGAGATCACCATCCTGGAAAGAGGAGTCGTCTCCAGAAAAATTGTCTCATTTGAGGTCACCACAATGTAATGCAGCTATACATTCATGCAAAAACTGGTCTTTCATGAAAGATTGTTTTCCCAAACAGTGGTCTATCATGACATGTTTTCTTCTTAAACAGTGTTTTTTCATAACAGGTTGTTTTTCAAGACACGGGCCTTTTATGATAGGTTGTCTTTAGAAACAGTGGTTTTTCATGACAAGTTGTCTTCCAAAACAGCTGAAAAAGTTTTCTTCTGATGCCTGGGTTTCAGACTTTGTGGACAAATTTTGCTCTGGTCTGGCCTTGTCCAGCAGGAACTTGGTGTTAGATAGTGTTTGGATTTATTTGTGGACCATATAGAGGGTGCAATCCTGCGAAAAATGTACACAATGTATAATGTCAAGCTTCTTTGCTGGATCCAGAGATGTTTGGAACTGAAGTTACAGAAACAAGCATTAATTGCCATTGTTTATATATGTTCTTAAATGTATGTGTATTTTTAATTTAAGTGTCTGAGCAAAAGTAATGAACATGAATAAAACATGATAGTAGTTGTACTTTTTATTATAGTCCTTACCCCATTCAAGTGCAGATTCCTTCCAAGCCATGCATTTTCATTTCAGTCTGAAATTTGGGAAAACAATATCATCCCATCTGAGTCATGAAACTAATATTAATGAGAAACATATTTAGAATCTGTTCCAGGCATTCACAGTTAAATTCATACTTTTTTTCACATCTAAAATTTGCAAAGGCTGCAAATATGTATTTTGTCTAGAACAAGGCAATTTGTCCCTCAAATGTTTTGTGCTCTGATAGTTGACTTACTGGCTCTGATGAAGTTTGGTTGAATCAGTTTAGAAGTTTCAAGTGCCCCTCATTAAAGCATCAGTTTATCAGATATGTGAGGAAACTGTCAACAATATTTACTGAACATGTCATGTTTTCCCCCACATCTTATTCAGTCCAGTGGAGGATAAAATTGTCTTGTTCGTGTCTTTTTTTGTATTTTATGGAACCACCATTTTGGTGGTGCATACTATGCTATGACCCTATTTTTTAGAATGTCCATTAACTTTTCGATTTCTGCATGGTAATTTCAGTTCTACAGCATGTAACTATGCCAAACTTTATGAATAGTTTGCACTTGGGATAAGGATAAAGCCCATCAATTTTGGGGTCAAAAGGTCGAAGGTCAGGGTCACTCTGACTGAAAGAAGGAAATGGTTTTGCATAATAACATTAATTCTATATCACAGATCTGGACCAAACTTTGCAGATAATTTGCACTTGGGTAAGGAAGAAACCTTGATTTGGGATCAGAAGGTCAAAACCACTGTGACTGAAAGAAGAAAAATGGTTTCTGCACATTATCATTAGTTCTACATCATTTTTACACGAGGTTCGGTTCTTGACGATGTACTTTTACCAGTTTGAGAATGACTTGCATGTTGGGTAAGAAAGCCATTTTGTGATTTAGGGACAAAGTTCACAGTTACTGACATCAAAAGAAGAAAAATGTTTTTTGCATAATAACTCGGTTCTAGACAACATACCTGACCACAGTTTGACCCATTGAACAATAATCAACTACCAATGGCTACACATAAAACTATTATACATGGGGTGGACATATAATGTGCAGTTCACAATACTCTTGTTGATCTTTACTCAGTTGCTGATATAACTTGTCACTATGATTCCCCCTTTTTGCGAGTGCACTTGTGCTCTCATCATCTTTATTCACAGGTCTTTTTAAAAACCTCAAGAGCCTCATGCAATCTGATTACAGTAAGATCTCAACATAATGGAGATATGAGAGGCACCAATAACATTTAATGTTATGGTGACTTTTGGAATTCCTGTTCACTTATGTTTAGTACCCATCAGACAAAGCTTCACTTTTTGTGCTAGGGAGAGTTAGCACTGCCGATTATGTGTTCTGGGTTATGTCTTTAACTTTCAACATTATTAAAGGTGTACTTTGATTGGTGAATCAAAGGGTCTATAGGACATGACCTTGTATCTTTACTCATCTAAAACCTGGGAGAACCCAACATGGCCATTAAGTGTCTGTATAACTATTGCTCTACTTGGATGCATGCAGAAACATTCTCATCTGTGATGTCACAATGTTTACCCATACATCATACACAGAATTTTAGACTGATAGTTAAAATCGTAGCAACATACAATATGGCACCAATGTTGAAATTTACATTTAGTTTCAAAGGAAATAAAATAAAATCAGTCACTATTTACAAATTTCAATAAGGTGATGAAAAAATTATTTACAGCTATAAAGCAAACATTTGTCAGCAATCCTTCTTTAAATAAGAAAGTTATTCCTCCTTTACAAGGAGAGTACCCAAGGGGAGCAAATTTTGCTGGAACAAATTTATTTTGAATTTCTTATTGAAATCAATATGGCAGAAGGACCATAATTGTCTCATTCCATCTGTGAGAATGAGATATGGATGGGCTATCATATTGGCGCCAGTCAGAGGACCATAATTGTCTCATTCCATCTGTGAGAATGAGGTATGGATAGGCGCAAGTCAGAGTTACTTTGTAATAAGATAATCTAAATTTTAATCAGATTTGAGGATCATGATGAATCATCTGGGAATTTCCCAATCACACGTCACCTACATTGCCTATTATAGATTGCTATTTCCCACTGTTTCATAAGCTGAATTGCAAAAATGAACTCTTTTTATATCATTTTGATATGAACAGCTGATTGGCTGTATTTATATATTACCTTGGTAGTTTGTATATGGCACATAACTACTCATAGGTAAAACAATAAACCGATTTCACATATTCATTTGATTGCAGTAAAATGCAACCTTGACTGATCTTTTGTAAACTACATTAAACATGCAGCATGTTTTATTGACAAAGAAAAGGAAGGGAATAATCTGTTTGTTTACATAATGTAATAATTGATAAGCACACGTTAAGTCAAGTGGACATATTTATGAAGAAAATACCTCAGTCCAAGGTTCTGAATCTTGAGCCCTGAACCTCAGCCTTAAAGAATTTTTGTCCCTGGACTGTCTTTCGTGACAGTTTGTTTCTCAAAAGAGTGATCGTTAATGATAGGTTGTCTTCCAAAAGTGTGGTCTTTCATTATAGTTAAAAACTGCATAATTAATTCACTTGTTTTTCAAATCTTGTATTTTATCTTGCCTGCAATGTATGTTGCCAAATTCGAGACTTAGCTGTCTCAGTGTTTATCCATCTGTATGTCTGTCCTTCTGATGTCAACACTTTACAGTGTTTTTAAAGGGCGATTATCTCCAGTTTCTATAAGAGGAACATCATCAGAGTTTGGCCACAAATTCATCAGATGGAAATGTAATGTAAAGGTTTAAGGTAGTCCTTGTTTAAATTTTAGATGCGTGTCAATATATTAAGTTTTTGCATCTAATATTACTATGAACTGTTGTCATGGACAACTTAATATATACAGTAAAGCTGTTTACCATGATGCATAAAACTTCACTACTCATGTGTTGCTATAAAGGTCAGAAGTTAATTTAACAGTGGCCAGTTTGTTCAGACTTTTTGTTTTAATTTTGGATAAAAAGATTGTGGATTGGCATTATGACTTAAATCAGAGTTAACAATTTTCATGTATCATCCTGGTGGATGAAGGATACATGGGTCAGAGTTCAATGTAAGATGGTGAAATGTTGTTTAGGTGTTTGGGGTAATATTTTAACTCAACAAAAGGGGCTGTATCTTCTGTTTCCATACTGTTATCAGATTTGCCATAGATTAGTTTAACAGAGGAATGAGATGCTTACAGTGTCAGACATTTATATTTGGCATAATACCTGCACATGCCCTAATATTTGTGCCCATCTCATTTGGTCAGACGTCACATAAAAATGATCCATTTCTAAGCACATGTGTCTCAATTCTAGTGTTCGTTATGTGAGGATAAGCAGCTCCTAAAATCTTCCTGGAACATAATGATTGTCGTGCAATCTACCACAACCCTTGCATATTGCATCATTATGTCTTTAATTTATTAGTTTAATCAGTCACAAAAATAGACCTTACATGTGATTTATTCGGTATCACTGGTCCAGAGGTTGATGGGTAGAGAATGATCCTACAACATAGACAAATGGAGCTAGCTCCTATTGTGAAGGACTTGAAATTAACAGTAGTCCGCTAGCCGAGGCTTGTACATTTCCTGTCAGATTAGTAGTTTTCACAATTTCAATAGTCCATTGGCTATTAATGTTGCAGTTGTCACCAGTCAGCTTATGGGAATGACTAGTGAAGATTCAACAGGACTTGTAAATTTCTCAAACTGCTAGTCCTTCTGGCTACAGAGAAATTGATGTAAAATTCTAGGCCTAATTGTATGTACATACAAGTGATAGGGACACTTATTGACACAAGTGATAGGGACACTTATTGACACAAGTGATAGGGACACTTATTGACACAAGTGATAGGGACACTTATTGACACAAGTGATAGGGACACTTATTGACACAAGTGATAGGGACACTTATTGACACAAGTGATAGGGACACTTATTGACACAAGTGATAGGGACACTTATTGACACAAGTGATAGGGACACTTATTGACATTGTAGCTTTGCATGTATTATGGTGAGCTTCAAAGGAGAATCAACAACTTTAGACAAACCGGTTTTGTTAAAGTTACAATACTTGGAAAATTAGATATTGACTAAAGTTTTGTTTTTTAACACTTTTTTCATTTATAGTTTCTCACTTTCATTTCTGTATTCGATGATTTTCCTAATGCAGGGGATACGCAGGGGATGCCACTATATTTGTAAGCTTTTCACCTGTGAAAGCAGTGTAATACTCTGTACCTGTGATGTTGTCGATTCCAGTTAGGTGACAAGTTGTCATCGGTAAAAGTAACTTGGATATAATGTGATTTCATATTAAAATTACATGCCTTAGAAGTATATTGCAGTAATTTCATAACATTGTGAGTTTGTGTAATAAATCAGTAATAATTATCTTGCCATATTGAAATGTTGCAGGTTCATGGAGTATGTTGCACAATATTGACAGTTTTGTAAACTATCCCCTAATGCATCTACATAATCTGAATTAATTTTAATTTAATTATCGTATAGTTTAGCATTATTGTTCTGTGTGACTTGTTTTCAACAATTCCAAAACTGTATTGCAACTGTGAATTGGTAGACCAATGTATTAGACATAGACATGTTTTGTATCAGCAATAGACCGGATTTGGCTTGGAAACGTTTCAGCTGTTTCCATCATGGCAACTCTCATAGCCCAGACTATAGATGCCAATGTTTAAAATGAATCGGGCATATATATATATATGTATATTTATATATCCATACATATATAAAAAGTGGTGCAGTAGACTTGAATAAAATTTTGATATTTCCTTTCACTGAGTACATTCATTGAAGGCACTGATAAATGTAAGAGCTCATTTCCATTTAACCTCATGAAATCTTTTTGAATATTTTTCAACATGTTTAAGTATACAGTGTGGTTATTTCATCAAGTATGGTGTGCATGTATGTATGTATATATATATATATATATATATATCCATACATTTGTACATTTTTTGTTGCCTTTTGGACATGTAGGTGGAGAAGGACTACTTCCTTACCCCTTGTATGCTTCGTCAGGAATCTCCGGAAGAACTTATCTCCTCTGGAGGGGATCCCCGGTTGGTGAACACATCAGTCCTGTGCTTTGTCTTTACAGCGAAGTTCCTACCTCCTCCAATTTTCCATAGGCTTCTTGCTGCATGTGTAGCTGAATGGCCAGTCTCCAAGAAGAAGGATACATCAGAATATCTCATTTTCAGTGGCTGCTGTGTTTTCGACCTTGATCTTTTTCACAGATTAACTCTACACTGTAGAAACCATATTGTTTCTGCAAGGATTACAAGGATGGTAATTGATGATGTCAAGACCCCTGATTCAAAGTGGTGCACAAGAGTTAGAGAGTTCATTACTCGGAGTCTCAAGAAGATTATCTCCTACCTGGACCAGCAATTACCATTTGAGCTGCATATACAGTGCCCAAGATATTTTGTTGTCTCTGAAGATGGCATGGTCAGTTTTTCGTCATTTGAGATGTGGCCTGCAAATGAGGTAACGCATTACTTAATAAATGAAAAGCAATAGTCTATTATTGCCTCCTCTCAAGGGTAATGTTCTTTTGTAGTTATGTCTGTCTGGGTATACAAGTGCCCCAGCTGTAGTTATGTCTGTATGGGTATACAAATGCCCCAGCTGTAGGTATGTCTGTCTGGGTATACAAGTGTCCCACCTGTAGGTATGTCTGTATGGGTATACAAGTGCCCCAGCTGTAGGTATGTCTGTCTGGGTATACAAGTGCCCCAGCTGTAGTTATGTCTGTATGGGTATACAAGTGCCCCAGCTGTAGTTATGTCTGTATGGGTATACAAGTGCCCCAGCTGTAGTTATGTATGGCTGGGTATGCAAGTATCCCAGCTGTAGTTTTGTCTGTATGGGTATACAAGTGCCCCAGATGTAGGTATGGTCACTGTACCATGCCAGATAAAACTGTCGGAGAACAGTTGTCATGCAAGGAGGATATAATATATTTAGTGCATCACATGTCATCAACACATGTCAAAATTTCCCTCAGGAAATGGTATAATGACCATTGTCAGGTATACATTACAGGGTCAAGAAGAAATGCATGCCAGTTTAAATAAATCCCAGTAGTTAGCCAATCAGAACTCGAGAACGTATCATGTGATGCATTTGAACTCCAAGGTATCTAGAAAAGCAGTCAATATGTATTTCATATTTTGATTTTTTTATTTGTATCTAACAAAGATAGACAAATGTATCTTCAAGTATATTAAAGTACGCATACTCAGAATAATATTTCCAGTTGTAAATTTAAGTCTGACTCCTTGATTCAACCTGATTTATGACATTGATCTAAAAAAAAGTGAAAAGTCCACAATGTGGCATTATGTGTTTCATTACAATGTGTGTACATGTAATTTATTTCATTATATCTAATTCTTAGATTTAAGTAGGCAACTTGAATATGACAACTTTGATTTCTGAATGAGATTTTTTAATCTCAGTGTAAAAGATTGGAAAATAATATAGTTACATTCCCTGTTTTATGACAGCAATCTACACTTCCAAACTTTGTGGATGGCTTGTACTTGAGATAAGGAAGAAACGCATCAATCTTGGAGACAAACGGTAAATGGTCAAGGTCACTGCAACTGAAAGAAAAATAGTTTCTGCACAATAACTTGAGTTCTCCACCATCTATATTTGCCAAAAATTCTGGAAGGCTTGCACTTGAAGTAAGAAAAAAACTCTGTTGATATTGGGGACAAAAGTTCAAAGTTCAAGGTCAGTGACTGAAACAAGAAAAATTGGTTTATGCACAATAACTTAAGTTGTCCCATGTATGTAGATAACAAACTGTGTGGATGGTAACACTTGGAGTAAGAAAGAACTTTATTGATTTTTGAACAAAAGGTCAAAGGTCCAGGTCATAGTGACTGAAGGAAGAAAAATATGGTTTTTGAAGAATAACATTAGTTCTGCGTCACATACCTGTACTAAACATTGTGGATGGGATAAAGAAAAATCATGATTAAAGATCAAAGTTCAGCATTTGATCTTTGACTGAAAGAAAAATCTGGTTTCTGCACAAACAATTCACTTGTCGAATATGTACCATCACCAAAGTTTGTGAATGACACATGTTTTTATCATAAAGAATTCTATTGATTTCGAGGTCAATGTCACTGTGACTGAGAAAAGAAAAATAGTTTTTACATAATAACTTTAGTTGTAGACCATATACTCTGATCAGCGTTTGTGGAAGGCTTGCATTTAAGGCATGGAAGGTCATTATTGATTTGGGGGTCAAAAGTCAAGATCATGGTGGATCAAAGAAAGTGGGTTTTGTAGAATAACATTTGTTCTAGATTTATGTTCCTTGACCAAACTTTACAGATGTCTTGCACTTATGGTAATAAGGAAACCTATAAATTCTGGCGTGTAAACGTCAGAAGTGACAGTCATGATAAGAAAATTATGATTTCTGCACATTAAGTTTGGTTTGAGACCATCAGCCATATCCTATTAGTTCTTACACAGATGACTATTAAACATGGGGTGGGTGTATAATGTACTCTTGTTTTTGATGCTACATGGCACAATCTCAAACCAGTTACTGGATAAAGCCTCTAATTTTACTGCTGAAATTACAGCAATATTTGAAGCATTGATCTACATCAAAACTTCCGAAAAAACAATTTTTTTTTATTTGTTCGGATTGCCTTTCCATGTGGAAAGCCTTGCAAACTCTTAAATTTGACAACTACTAATATCCCAAATCTTACAGAAGCATGATTTGCTCATACAATTCTGTACTGTTGGCTGCCCTGTCACATTCTTATTAAAAGTAATGAAAAGGAGGATAAAGCAGACAAAGCTGCCCGCATGTCACTCATTAATGAATGTAGGATTCCATATTCTGACATTAAATATAATATAAAGCAACATGATCTTCATACTTGGCAAAATATGTGGAATGAAAATTCCACAAACAAGCTTCAGAACATCAAACCCATCATTGGAGATTGGCATCCCTAAAATGGAACAAATCAGAGATGAGGTGGTATTGTGCCAATCAATCAAGATGGCCACCACTATTTTGAATTAATTTGATTATCATGCAAACCAACTTGAAGTTGGGATCAAGTCAAAGGTTTATTCTTTTATTTTGTATTTCCATGAGCTGACGGACAAAGTAAATGTTAAGTTGCATTTCATCATACATGTTAAATGCAGGCAGTCCGATATTGATTTAAAGGTAAAGAGTCGTGACTGATTGTATCTGTTATGGCTTGTGAGTGTGACAACACATACGAGTATGACTGGATTTTTATTAAACCTGATTTGTGGATATATACATAAACCTCATTATAAGGCTATAGATGGAATCAAAGCTGAAATGTCACGATTGTCAACCAGTGGTCAGGGGCATAGACATATATCAGCATAACCAATTATTGTATTGCATTGTTAACAACATTGCTTTGTATAAAGACTGTTTAATGGAATAAATATATGTGTGTTTGACAAACTGCCGATATCAAACTAATTTTTAGCCCATAGATCAGATGAGCTTATGGGATGGCCTGTTGTTAGTCATCTGTCCATTAGTTGGTCAGCACAAGATTATCAGGCAATAGTTGGGAGCATAGACATATATCAGCATAACCAAATTGATAAGAAGAGCCGATGGGATGGCCTGATGTCAGTCATCAGTTTGTCTGTTAGGTAGCGCAATTTTGATATTGCTATCTCTGAAACTACTTAGAGAATTGACATGAAACTTTACACAAAATGATATGTTTAAAAATGGAGAGTTCCAGCCTGATTTGCACACATTTCTGACAGCCATGAAGTTTCCCCATGCATTCAAAGGGAAACCCTGTTCTGTTCTTCTACCTGAACAAACCAGAAGAAACATTTTCTTTACACTATTTGCATTAGTGTGATGGTCAGCTAAATTGTTATTTTTACTGTTATGTTTATTCATTAATGACATGGGTGTTGTAATACTATTTACTTTCTTCTTTCTTTAGGGACTTGGTCCTAATTCACCCATAAGACCTGAGCACATTAATCATGCTCGCCTCTGTGTTGCTCTTGTAACTGTTTGTGGAAATTCCCTGAGGGAAGTGCTCCTTACCAACTTTCCTGCGCCACATACAGACATTTACCAAGCAATCATGGCCAACAAATCCAAATTAACAGGGGGACGCGGCAAACGTCTTCTTAACCCGGATCAAATTCAAGTGGTTTTCCCAGATCCTCAGAGGCAGCAACCAGGAACAGTTGACACGTTTGACCTTTCCTTACTATATATATTGATCAGAAATGTCAGCACAGTTCCTGCTCCAGTAACAGGGTGGGGAAATGATCCAACAGATCAACCAAGGGACAGCAGTCTAGGAGCTAGTGTGGAGCGAATTCGTTTATATAGGAATCATATCATTGGTCATTCTGTGGATGAACAGATTAGCCAGCAAGATTTTGAGAATTACTGGAACAAGTTTGATGCTGTGCTTCGTGACATTGAAGTCATAATTGGTAAACAGGTCTACAAACCAGAGTTAGAGAAACAAAGGAAACAGGTGATCTCAGTCTTTGATGCCTGTTAGCTACAAATTAAAAGCATGAAGCTAGAGCAAAAGGTACAAAGGAAAAGTACAGTGTTTATTATATGATGGCAGAGCATAAATAAAGCTTATCGTGAACAATGGGGTGGAAAGATGGGTTTCGGCTTTAATCACCAAATTTTTTTCTATGAAGTCTAAACTTAAAAGCTTTCTGGATACTTCATGGGAGTATGTAACAGTGGGATATCAATATTTAATATGAAGTTCTTGGCAGTATGGGCTGTCGGGTAGGAGAGTATCCCCATTTCTTTCAAATGGACTCTTCCCGGTATGTAAATATGGTATCATCATATCATGTGCACATAATAATTACATCAGTTTTATACAGTGATAAGAAATTGATATTTCCTAATTTATTATATTGCTTGACAAAAGTATTAGATAACAATTGTACCTCTATGAAAGTGGCTAATAATATTATTGTTACAGGGATGTTTTCATTTATACTGTTTATGCTATTATTTTCCCCATTTCCAATAGTATATAATGTAAGGTTCTTTATTTTTATGGCGACATCAACTTATCTTTGATAGACCCAATTTGATTAAAATCAGATCTCCACTGTCCTTCACATTATAAAGTGGAGATCTGATTTTAATCAGATTGTGACAGACCTTAACCAAAGGAACATTTTTGGACATAGAGGCTTTTACAATGATGTATATGTTTTATCGTCTACATTAAATGGTGTCTGTGGTAGTGGATATTTTGACAAATCGTACTATACATATATAAGTGAATTCAAGTATATATAATGAGAGCTTTCATTTTTGAGGGACTAAATCGTAGACATTCTATTATAGTTTTGACATGGAAAACTAAATATAAAACTAGTTTTCCATATAGCATATAAAATTATTGACTTTGTTTTAATTACACTGTAGCAAAGTTCTTGTGCTTTGATGATATGAAACATTCAGCCTACATTTTTCCATAATAAAATTCTTAAAGAACATGGGATTTTCTGTAAGTGGAAACTGTTTATGACAAGGACTGTATGCTTTTTTCAGCTTTGACCCTTCAGAGATTACTAGCAACGTGAAAGAGGAATGCTTGACTGGCACCAGCAGAAATGTCCCTAAAATACATGCCCGAGTCACTACTGTATGTGACCATAATTACAGACTGGCATCACAACATGAGAACCCTATAGGATTAATTGAGAAATATATTATGTGGTTATATGCACCGTCGTTTGGATGTGTATGTGGTAGGCAGAAATACAAGACAACAGCATTGAATATGGAGTCACAAGACAATGATAGTGCTGACTATGGAGATATAGTAAATAAAGGTGGCGCTTTAACTGAACAAAATATCAAGCTTATTAAAATATTAAGCAATGTAGATTGAACAATTTCATTAGTTTTCAAATGTCTCAGCATTTTTATTAATGATGTTCTAAATTCTTTAAAGGTGTTTTTGCCCACCACTGTAGTGGCAAAGCATGGCTGCTTTTTCTTTTAAATGGATGACAATAGCTGCATATGATTTTCACCAAAAGACTTGTCATGTCTGGTTGTTCTTAATAGCAGTGGTGCTAATTTGATGTTCAATATGACTGCTTTGGCAGGGATCTTGAAAATCTCGCTATACGAACTTTATCTGAATGTATTCCAGTGGGGCGGGGGGTTAATGGCACATTTTACAATTATTGGCTATATCATGCCGAGGAAAAGCGAGCCAAATGCCTTTTCCAAGGACACACCAAAGCAGCCAGCCCGGGCTGGACTATGCAGAGGTCGAACCTGTGACCTTTGGATCACAAGTCCTACACTCGTCTCCCTCCTTCTGAATGTATAGTCTTACTAACATAAGGTTTTAATTAAAAGAGTTCTTATGATATCTAGTTGGTCCTAAATGAAAATGGTGCTAATCAGACAGGTATTTTTAAAGATGCTAACTCCAACGTAAGAAAACTGGTCTGTTATCAAACTTGGTATGTTGTAGTTTCTGAAGACTTTCAGAGATGGTTCCAAAACTCAGCAGTTAAAAAGATTTTTTTTTTTTTTTACATATTTGAGATTACTCAATATTTTTTTCAGACAACAGAGCTTCAGTCAGGAACATTTGTTTCATGATGCAAGTTATATGATTAAATTATTGTTTTTTAATGTTGGCTTATTTTTATCTTCAAGTATTTACAATGTAGTATTTAGTTGTAATATTAGCAAGTCATTCTTCATATATTTTATGATAGATATAAAATCCTTATAATTTTGAGACTCAGTACACTTTAAAATTCATATAATTTTTGAAAAAATATGGCTGTGAAGTTTGCCAATGTTCCATGAATGGTTCCTCTTCTTCTTCTTTTGTGGGTTTAATGCCATTTTTCCGCACATGGTAGGTCATGGCGGCAAGTATATATTTGGAGGAGAAAGAACCCGGGGAAATCCCTGGAAGAACCACTAACCCACTTGAAGCTACTGGCAAACTTTCTCACATACCCTCATTGACCAAGCCATGACTCTAACCAGTGCAGACAGAGGTGAGACATGAGTGATCTGTAAAGGCGAGTGCCGTAAACCCTTTGCCCCCATCCCACCCCCCGACACTCCGTGAATTGTGTTTGGATTTTCAGTCAAAAATGTCCAGATTTTTTTAGACTTGTCATTGCAGTTATACCGTATATCGTATCACATTTTTTATACACATATTAATCATTTTTAGTTTGGGGTTTATTTTTGATTTTTAGTAGACAAGATAGAAAATTATTGGCCAAATATGCTAAAGTTAAACCATTTGATAAAATTTACCGATATGTACGCACATCAAAATGGCACTTAGATAAGATGTGAGTTATTTGTGTTGTCAGATTTGTATAATAGACTATCAGTATATTTGTATAATAGACTTTAGGCGTCAGTTTATGTGACTCCAGCAGGGATTGTGCTAATATTCTGAATTTATGAACACAAAATATGATCTGTGGAAATATCTTGCTTGCAGGATATGACAGAGAATGTACTTTTCTCTAGATGTTTCTTCATATTGTGTTCACATTTTTTGAAATGCTGTATTGTTACAATGAGTATAATTCTTTACTTTATTTTGAGCTCACCTGGCCATAAGGTCAAGTGAGCTTATGGTATGGCCCTGCGTCTGTCTTGTATCTGTCCATCAACAATTGCTTGTTACCACTCTGGAGTCCATAATCCAATTTCAATCACACTTGAAATATGGGTTTATATCATCCAAATCTTGACCAATAATATAATGAGCGAGATAGATGCATATAAATGAGGTGGTCTTTTATCTGATTTATTAAACTTATTACCACTCTGGAGGCCATATTTCTGTTCCATTTTCAATCAAACTTGGAATATGGGTTTATATCATCAAACTTTATCGAGGAGTTTGATAATGAGCGAGTTTGATGCATAATATTGAGGTGGACTTACATTTTATTTATTAAACGTGTTACCACTCTGGAGGCCATATTTTTTATCCGATTTTGATCAAACTTTGAATGTATGCTTATATTATTAAGATCTTGAACAAATAACTCAGAACTTAAATTGGGCTTTGCCCAATCAAACTAGCACATCTGTGATGCACACTAATAACCATATTTTTATATATAATATTGGCAATGAATTTGTTGTGCTGTGCATAAAAACCAGGTAAGTATTGTTTGTACCTTTCTAATGCACACCAGTAACCTAATTGCCAAACAAAACTTAAAAGTCAATAACACCTTAAAATGGTTTTGCTAAATGTCAGCAATATTTGTTTATGTTATCACATGTATTCATTACTTTGTGGCATTTCCTGTATTAAATGTTATTGGTTACACATAATTTTAGATTTATATTTATTATTTTTGACCTTCAATTAAGTAATAAAATACATAACTCAATATGATTTTCTAAGAATCCAAATGTAATTACAGTCAATAACCTTAATATATGGATCCTCAACTTTCTGAACGCGATCCTAGAAATTTTCTGACCATGACAGAGAATTTAAGTAGACACAACTAGCAAATGAATTCCAGATTTATGAATGTAGTGACCAGAGTGCATTTTATTTCAATTTTAAGTATTAGAGATTACATACATTTAGACATGTACTATTTCTCTCAATAGTTATAGCATCTACTGGACATTTCTTTTACTTGATCTCTCACTGAAAGTAAAAATAAGAGATGGAAATGTCAAGCTTGATAAACAACACGTCTTCTGGAAATTACACAGCAACAAAACACAACTGTGTTGTGTTACTGATGATTGGGCTAAATATTGAGATAAAAGTGACCTAGTAGACATTTTTGTATTAGACTTTGAAAAAGCATTTGACACTGTCCCCCACGAATTGTTAAAGAGTAAACTAACTGATTATGGAGTGCAGGAAAAACTCTGCGCTGGATAGACTCATTTTATATTTCTGAGAAAAATATGTGGTGGTAAATGGTTCCAAATCTGGTTGGTCCAAAGTAGCTTCTGGAGTACCTCAAGGCACAGTACTTGGACCAGTACTCTTTTCCTTGCCCATCAATAACATAATTGAAATTGACTCAGAAATTTGCCTCTTTGCAGATGACTGTGTATGTTACAGATGACTGTGTATGTTACAGATGACTGTGTATGTTACAGATAAATCAAAACCAAGCAGAAAATGCAATATAATGCAAATGACAAGAAGCAACTGCCTTAAAACCCATATGTCATATTCAATGAAAGGTATTAATTTAGAAAACCTCAATCAAACAAAATATTGAGGGGTCACAATCACTAGTGATGATCTGAAATGGAACTTTCAAATTCAAAAATTATGCACCAAAGCAAATGGTACTTTAGCTCTATTAAGATGTAACTTACTCTTGATCACAAAATGTGAAAGAATTAGCTTCTAAGTTTTTTGTCAGACCTATTGTAAAATGTGCTTGTACAGATCGAGACCCACATTCACAGATTTTAGAATATGAAATTGATAAAATCCAAAAGTGAGCAGCCAGGTTTGTTACATCCAATTAAGTATGACCTCAATTTTGTATAAATTGTCCTGGAAACCATTAAAAAACATAGATGAAAAAATAGACTAATATTTTTATACAAAAGCCTGAAAAACAAAGCAAGAATACCCAGCACACTTTAATCAAACCAAAAAGAATTGGTATAAATCAACATGAATATTGTTATATGATACCATATGCAAGAACGAAAAATTCAGCTTTTTCCCCAAAACAACCAAAGACTGGAATTCATTACCCCAAATATTAATCATAACTGCCAAATTCTCAGAAAAACAAAATTGAATAATTTTCAAAATTAGTATGGACCCAGTTTTTCTAATATAAGTTCTTGTTGTAAAGGTTGATGCTATGCAGTGTAAAAATGTCATTATGATATAGCACCGAACTAATCAAGACCAAGATTTTAAAAGGAATGAGCCGATCGATGGACCCTTGTATGAATTTGCACAGCATCATAGGTAAAACAATTTGGAAGTCAAATTGGTGACATTTGTATATATTCCATTAAATAGTTATTTACTCTATGGTGTCAAATTCTCAACTGTCACACCAATAGCTGTGTTTTCAAGGGCTAATGCAGGGGTGTCAAACTTATTTGCTATGGCAGGCAAGATTTGATATAAATAATAATAAACAAAAATAAATAATAATAATAAATAATGAGTCTGGTGGGCTGTATCTGGCCTGCAGGCCGTATGTTTGACACCCCTGAATTAAGATATCAAGATCCCACCATTCATCTAAGTTAATGCCATTTCATTGCTGATAAACTGAATGATGTTAGCAATTATAAATATGTAACAGTGTTTGCATGAGCATGTTTATGTGTGTGTGTGTGTGCAGTTGTTTGGTCATGTGTGAGAGAGATTTGAAAATTGCCATGCCACAAGCAAACAAAAAAACAAGTACAATTTAAATTAGGTCAACTTCTTTGCTTCTCCACTATATTCATTACCCAATGATAGTAGCATCAGGATATAACTTGCGCTGACTTTTGAATCAAGTCCCCAATATTGATGCTAAAAATAGGACATATGGGAAGCAACTCTTTCATGAAACTATTATAATAAACTCCTTTTGCCACCACTAGATGGCTGCCCTTCTATCAGATATTTTTTCACTTTAAGCTTTCACTGCAGTGCTATTCATAATGTATTGTTTGTTCCCATAAATCCCTTTGATGCTCCCAACTTTTCTCAGCCATCTGCATGTGAAAATGGTGGCATTTGAGAGTTTCAATACTGCTACATTTTGACTGATTTGATTTTGAAGGAACTTAAAACTAAATTGTTAGGGATTTCAAGGCCTTGAACTAAAAAAAAACTGAGACCATGGCATATCCATATCTGCCAATGCATAATAGTCTGGTAGATCAGGGTTGAGACTGAAGGAATCTGTTTGCATGAAATCATTATAACACTGCATAATAAAATGGTATATCATGGTCGACAAGACTTAAGGAATCTGTTTGCATGAAATCATTAGTAGATTGCATAATGGGCAGGTTGATCTGGGTCAATGAGAACAAAGAAATCTGCATGAAATCATTAGTACATTGAACATTGTAATCTGATTGGTTACTGCAATGTGAAAAAATATATGGGTCTATGCTGGTTACAGCACATTATCATAACTTTGTCATAACATGTGGATCTATGCTGGTTACATAACATTAGGAGATAACATAAATGGATTTATGCTGGTTACAGCACACTGTGTGATAACATATGGGTCTATACTGGTTACAGCACACTGTAACCAGCACTGTATAAGATTTATTGGGTCTGTGCAAGTTACAGTACATTGTTTGATAACATATGTAGGTCTATGCTGGTTACAACACCTTGTGTGATAATATATATAGGTCTATGATAGTTATGGATAGGTTTTTTATTTATGGATGTATATGCTACTCATGGTTTGAGAAAGTTTACAAATATTGTTACAGTACATTGTATGATAACACATAGTTCTATGATGGTTACAGTTGGGTGTTTTATGCATAGATATATGTTTCTCATTGTGTTCTAACATATGGGTGTTTTATGCATATATATATATATATATATATATATATATATATATATATATATATATATATATATATATAAATATATATATATATATATATATATATATATATATATATATATATGCTACTCACTGTGTGACAACATATATGGGTGTTTTATGCATAGATATATATGCTACTCATGGTGTGATAACATATATGGGTGTTTTATGCATAGATATATATGCTACTCATGGTGTGATAACATATATTTGTGTTTTATGCATAGATATATATACTACTCATTGTGTGATAACATATATGGGTGTTTTATGCATAGATATATATGCTACTCATGGTGTGATAACATATATGGGTGTTTTATGCATATATATATATGCTACTCATGGTGTGATAACATATGGGTGTTTTATGCATAGATATGTATGCTACTCATTGTGTGATAACATACATGGGTGTTTTATGCATAGATATATATGATACATATATGCTACTCACTGTGTGACAACATATATGGGTGTTTTATGCATAGATATATGCTACTCATGGTGTGATAACATATATGGGTGTTTTATGCATAGATATATATGCTACTCATGGTGTGATAACATATATGGGTGTTTTATGCATAGATATATATGCTACTCATTGTGTGATAACATATATGGGTGTTTTATGCATAGATATATATGCTACTCATGGTGTGATAACATATATGGGTGTTTTATGCATATATATATATATGCTACTCATGGTGTGATAACATATATGGGTGTTTTATGCATAGATATATATGCTACGCATTGTGTGATAATATACATGGGTGTTTTATGCATAGATATATATGATACTCATGGTGTGATAACATATATGGGTGTTTTATGCATAGATATATATGATACTCATTATGTGATAACATATATGGGTGTTTTATGCATAGATATATATGATACTCATGGTGTGATAACATATATGGGTGTTTTATGCATAGATATATATGCTACTCATGGTGTGATAACATAGATGGGTCTTTTATGCATAGATATATATGATACTCATGGTGTGATGACATATATGGGTGTTTTATGCATAGATATATATGATACTCATGGTTTGAGAGAGTTTACAAAGATTGTAGTGGACATTTAAAAACTTCATAACTCTTTTGAAGTCTGAATGATTGTATTTTGTTTTTTAATACAGTCAACATTAACATCTACAAAGATACAAAGAACTGTTGAATTTGAAATTTTTTATAATTAACTGAACAATGAAAGATCATAAACAATTTGCTTGGGTTTCAATGTTATTCTTATGATATTGTATATTTATCTTAGAAGAAAACCTTTCCAAATATTAGAGTTTTTGCTTTGCACTTTTTATACCAGAGGAAGATCTCATCAGTTTTGAAGATACTGGCATATTGTATAGCAAATTGAAAATCTGAGAATGGTACATTTACTTGTAGTATATCTATTCCTTTAAAATCACTGTATTTCTTTTTGTCAAACAATATACAAGTGATAGAAACAGGACACTGAGGTACTGTATGCAGTTAAATATTTCATGAAGATAAGAAGAATTGCCACAAATATCTGAATTTGAAATTGTGTCTTTCAAATAGTGAAGACTACATCCACCAGCTCCTGTCCAATCAATAAAATATTGAAAGTCCAGATTTTATTATGTGATGATTCACATCACTGAATACTGGATTGGTCATTGGAATTTCTAAAGTACAATGGTTGATTGGCATATGCCACCTGTGGCTGTGGTGTCAGTTATATCTGACCATGACACATCTCGGTGAATAATCATGTATAACAACAACTGCATTCAATTTGCAGATGAAACTTTAATACTTTAAATACACTGATAAAATTTGAACCTACAAAGGCACATTATATGTCTTCCCCATGTTTAATAATCCTCTAAGTAGAAAGTAGTAGGGAATGGTTGACTATGGAGATTGTTGACCAATGGGTCTCAATGACCTGGACCTCTGGTCAAGGTATGTGGTCTTAAACATAAGTTACTGTGCAGAAACCATTATTTTCTTATTAGTTGTACCATGACCTCTGACCTTTAGATCCCAGAATCTATAGGTTGCTTTATTATTCTAAGAGCAAGCCATCCACAAAGTTTGGTCAAAGAACTTACTCTAGAATAAAAGTTATTCTGCAAAATTCACTTTTTCTTAGCCATAGTGACCTTGATTGGTCAAGTTTCATGATCTAGACATAAAGTTACGATGCAAAAGTCATCTTTCTTTTGCTCAAGTCAAAGTAACTTCGATCTTTTCCCGTTTCAATTCAAAGTCAAGATTCTTCCATAATGAAGGTGCAAGCCATGTCCAAAGCTTAGTCCAAGTGTGTGATATAGAACTTGAGCTACTGTGCAAAAACCATTTGTTCGTCTCTGACCTTGACCTTTGAACTCCAAAATTGATATATTTCTTCCTTATTCTGTTTATACTATATTATATATATTATATACTATATTGTATTATATATATATATATATATATATATATATATATATATATATATATACTAAAATCATCATTAAAAATATAAATTTCAATAAGTGACTAAAACATCTTGTTTTTAATTTATTGTATAATCAAATAAACCTCACTGTAATCACTGTTAAAAAAGATTTAAATTCTGAAGCAAAATTTCTTTTAGCAAAAGTACAAAAATAAAATCACATTTAAACAAGAATTGTTCAGAATGCTATGTTTCACATGCTTCAGTGTGGCATAATCCAAAAACCTTGCATAGTCAATACAGAAAGAAAAGTAGGTTAATGTAACCTTAACAGTAGGTTGGTGTAACCTTAACAGAAGGTCAGTGGTGTGATTAATATAAATACACCTATCAGATATCATGAATGTACACCCAACAGTGTCTATGGAAGTAAGCTAGATGCAAAAACTTAACACAATTGCTGGAGCATTAAAAAGTAGATCACTGTGATCTATTTTCCCATGGTATGTAGTACCCTTCAAGACTTAATATTATCACTGGAGCATGAAAATTAGATCACTGTGACCTACATTTGTCAATGGTAAGTAGTAATCTCTCATCAATATTTTAACTTTATTGCAGAAAAGTTCTAAACAATGTGACAATGTCAAACTGACTGATACATTCCTCATATATATATATATATATATATATATATATATATATATATATATATATATATATTTGTTGGACTGATGGCAGCATAACATAGATATGTAGTTTACCCATTTTAGATAGTTTTTAATTTTGTCTTCTTTCTTTCTTCTATTATTTTTCCTTTATTTATTTATTTCCCCATCATTGAAACATGTACTACGGTAGTCAACAATTCTTCTTGGTTTTTGTGTTTAGTGTTTGTTTTGAGGATGTATATTGTTTCTTCCCCTGATGAAGAGCTTGTTTGATTCGAAATGTTTGGACACTGTTTTGTATTTGCAAGTTTATAAATTGTTGTGTCATTATATGTATGTATGTATATATATATATATATAGGGTTCCCACACTTTCAAAAACATAATTTTCCAGGTCTTTTACAAGTTTTCTCCTGGATGAAATTGATTTTTTCAAAGTTAATTTATGACCCTTACTGAATGGAATAAAATAAATGACTTCAAAAACATGCATATTTAAATTAAATCCAATTTCCATTTGACATATGACCATGTATTAAACTACAGGATGTATCACAAGGACATGTATAACTGTTGAAATTCATGTAAATTTGCATTTAACTCATTTCAATTTACAGAATAAAAATGTTTATTTTGCTCTGCCTTACTGCATATGTTGGTATGAAGAAAGTTTTTTGGAAAGGGTTGTTGTAAATTTTGACAAAAAGCCCATACAAAGTATATACCTTTGTATAAAAAGGACTGAATTTTAAAAAAAACCCATTAATGACAAAAATGTTAAACGATAATGATGATGTAGTTTCCAGTGTTAAGTACCAAATAATAAGCAAGGATTTATCCCAATAAATTTTCATTAACTTTATATATTATACTGGGAACTGGGAAAATAAGCTTAATTATTTTTCTCTTAACCTTATGGAGATCAAACATTGCAGAAAACTCTCTGACATGTTGGTACAATATGATGCAAGACTGGTCTTCATATCTTCTACATAAGACATCAATATGGAGCTGACTACAGAGTAACCAGTCTATTTGACAAGTCTGATCACACCTAAATGCTTAGATTGACTATACAAATATTTTAATGGCAAGCACCTAAATGATCCATAATGCAATTGTACCTCAACTGACTGAAGAAATCAGCAACCTCCAAAAATTCCGGTCAGTTCAATTACCTACTCAATTATGTATTTTTTCTGCAATCAAGTGGCAGCTAACAAATTCCTGGAAAAAAATTAAAGGGCTTTATATATATGATTTGCAAAGAACTTGCCATTTATAGAGAATTTGCTGTATTAATTACAAAATACAAATATGTAAGCACACATAATAAAATACTCCGAAAATTTAAAAAAATCACAAAAAAGAAAAAAGGTTTGACATATATGGTAACTCTAAAACTATTCCATTCAATTGGTTATTTTGAAACTTTGTTGTAATATTTAGCCAACATGAACCATTTAGTCATCAATAAGGAGTACATAATTCACACAAATTAAATACTATATGGAACACACACACACACACAAAAGCACACACACATGGACAATTTAGTCATAAACAAGGAGTACATAATTCACACTAATTGAATACAATATGGAACACACACTCACACATGCACATGAGAACTATTTAGTAATCAGTAAGGAGTACATAATTCACATAAATCAAATACAATATGGAACACACACACACATGCACACACACCATGAACCATCTAGTCATCAATAAGGAGAATATAGTTCACACAAATCAAATACTATATGGTACACACACACACAACATGAACCATTTAGTTATAAATAAGGAATATATAATTACAAATTAAATACAATATGGAATTTATTTGACAAATTTTCATAAATATTCATTCATTCAAGACAAAGCATTCTCGATAGACTTATGATTTGAACAAAGTACTGCTTCTTAACAAATACTCATCAACCATTAGCAATTATAACAATATCTCTCTCTTTCTCATGCACATATACAGACACACACAATTCCTATGTGGCATATTCCAAGTCCCACTTTCATAAAACTTTTCAACGTGCATACTAGTAGGTCCTCAATTAAACATTGTCCCTCTAAATAATGTATATAAAGTCAAATGTAAGGTAGGTATATAAATATTTAGCCTAAAAACAAAAAACTTGCTCGAGAAAGTAGGTTTTATACAATTATCATACGTCACTTTATAAATAAATGTATAATAAAAGATTTATCACAGCTTTTAATGAAAGCTGAGATTTGTTTTATAAAATTGGAACCATATGGATAAACTCTTGTCCATCATGTACCACATAGGAAAATAACTTTACCTTCTCTGCTGCAAGAACACTTTTATTGAAATATTTATTGCATGTCTGCATTTTTGTGACACCTGAAATCCGATGGGAAATCACTAATATTTAAATGTGATAACAATTTACCAAATTGTTACTTATTATCATCAAAGACTTTCACAATTAAGCAAGCTGATTATTAACCACTTAAAAAATCTGCAAATGGATGTAACCATCTAGAAATTTCTCCTTATTAAAGTTGCATACAGACTGTACTTTGATTTTGGCAAGCAAGTTATTCAACAACAATTCTTGCTCAGTTAATGATGAGATTTGTCTAGCACATGTAACCTTCTGCTGTATTCCTCACATACATAACAATTTTAATTTCTATAAAATAACAGACTTTTAAGCAGAAAAATACATGCTTAAAGAGTTCTTTTGAATATAGTTTAGCAATTTTGCTGAAAATTAGCCACACCAACAAAAAGTGTCAAATGTTTGACAATATGAAACTATAACTTGGTGTCCTAATCCCATCACCAGAACTCTGACAAAGAGATGACTACACACTCATTTACTGAATGTCTCATGATATGATTGGTCAGTGATACACAGGGATCACCAATCAGCTGTCACTGATCAATAATTGGTCATAGGTCTATTTTGCTGTGGTAGACGAATGAACACTCTGTGACTATCACAGTTTCTGATGAATATGGCACCTGTGTCTTCCACCATCCTGTATCATCTAAATTTGATGATCATCCAATAAACAAAACAAATAAAGCAATGAGAACCAAGCACTAGATAACCCTTTTTCCTCCAGCTCTGGTGATGGCTTTCAAACAACTTATAGTTGACTGTAGTCTCCAGCTCTGATGATAGCTTTCAAACAACCCATAGTAGAATCTAGTCTCCAGCTCTGGTGATGGCTTTCAAACAACCCATGGTAGACTGTAGTCTCCAGCTCTGATGATAGCTTTCAAACAACCCATAGTAGAATGTAGTCTCCAGCTCTGGTGATGGCTTTCAAACAACCCATAGTAGACTGTAGTCTCCAGCTCTGATGATAGCTTTCAAAGCCTCTATAAAAGACTGTAACAGCCCTTCTGTAGATTCGAAGTCAGCATCCTGCAAAATGAATAAAATAACTTCAGTTATGTATTAACAAAAGGTACAAATTATATGTTTGACTACTATTGTCTCTTTTGTCAAGCTTTCAGTATACAGTAAAATGTTGATAATCCAGACTCACCAGGGGTCACATATTTTGTCTGGATAATTGATTGTCTGGATGATCAAATTTAGGTCAAAAAGTAAAACTGTGAACGAGAAAATTATAGAAAGAAAGAAAGAACTTTATTGCATTTAACCGATTGGCCATCAGCAAGTATATACATATACAGTTATGTTTGTTACAAACATTGATAGTGACACGTTTAATACATACAGTAAAACAAATCTATTGAATGTACAAACATTCAATAAATAGTAACAATCTATAATTACGTATGCATACACACATTCCCAAGCACACTTATACATTCACACATTCCCAAGCACTCATATATACACACATTCCCAAGCACACTCATACATGCATACATCATATATTTCACATATATTATATATGTATATGAATATATCCATATAAATGCATACATATACATACTTACATATATGTACTTACACATATATACCTATACACATATATACATACATATACACACAAATATGCATGTATAAAAATACACACACACATAAACATACATACCTGCATTCACGTATACTTGGAGTATGATGTGAGGTAAGCATACAACACGTTAATGTGTGAGCTGTAAAATACACCAGAATATGTTTCTTCAATCACATGTGTGCGCATAATACAAGTTCTTTTGGGAGATAACACAAAAAGTGTCATCAATATATAAGCAGTATTCAAAATGCTTTTCTTAATAGTATCATAAGAACATTATACATGAAATATGAGAGATAGTAATGCATGTATTAATCAATGAAATGGTGATGAGATAATAGTAACAGTGAACTTAAGAAAAAAAAGAAACAAAAATTAATAATGAATAAATGAAATTATGCAATGTTAAGTAGTATTCATCATATTATTATGTTCAATTAGTGCTCTGTAAATATAATTTCCCAGATTTCTAACCTCATAGATTTAGCGGAATTCAGTAATTTAATAAATTTCAACATACTTGAGCCTTTCCAAAAAAAAAAGATCTTATATACTTCTTACTTAGCAGCAAATAACATGGGCATTCTAATACAAAGTGATACTCATTTTCCAGCACATTGCAAAAAAATACAAATCCCAGTGGGGTGCAATGTGATCTCTTTATAACATGGGCATGATGAATTATTATTTTGTATGTGGTCTTTTGAACACAGTGTCAAAGTGCTTTCATCAAGTTAAACTTGGCTGACATAGATTCCATTCACGCCTGTGCCGGTAGGTGATTAACTTTTATCACACTTTAAGTCATCTTTAATGATTAATTGACAGGTAAGTATGTTGGATTGGACATAATGCCTTAGATTGGACCATTATGGGTCTTTAATCATGTTTGATTAACTTAGGATTTCTGCATAACTAATGACATATTGTCAGAGTGGCACTCATTTAATGTCAGTCAGGTGTAAGAATAAACTTTCTTTCTTTGTATTTCCCTCTCTTCCTCCTTCTCTCCTAATTACATGTACAGTATTTTTACTTTAAAGTCATATTTTACTTAATCATAATACCATTGCAATTATAATTGTATGATATTATATTCAATTGTGTCTGTTCTGATTCTTTTGCTCAGTTCTATGTTGGCACTGTGATCGGCAAATTAGTTTCATTGATAGATATATGTTCATTGTAAGAATTAAAATTTTCAGGGGATATAGTCTGTACGAGCAAATAATTCAGATAATCAGCATCTAGGTAATCAATGTTTACTGTGTTTCCTTTTTATATATTGCAAATCACTGTACATGTCTTTCATAATAGTTTTCTGTACACAGTAAATCACAGAATTTCACAAGCATACAATTCTTTAAATGTATCAAGGCAATTACAGCAAAGACAATTAAATCAATGGAACATGACATTTATTTAGCCAATTATTTATATGCAAAAGAATTCAGGCTTGAAAAATTAAAAAGATTAACAAAAATTTAATAATGCTAACAAATTATAACCTGAAGTACTCTAAATACATGTACTGTATTAAAACATACTGAATAGCAACAAAGAATATACATATGATTTCTTTGTATACTCCGGCTTTGACACATTATTTTTGTAATTCAAAAGACAGAAATTGGTATAGACAGGTCTTTGGGTTAAAAGAAAAGCATAGTTTTCATAGAAAACCTCACCTGAATTCGGTGATCACTTGACTGTGTACTTGATATCCAAGGAATACACTCTGATATCCAAGAGATTGAGAGTTATACTGAACTTTAATCTATTTGATATCAAACAACACCTGGATTGGTTGATCACTTGACCATGTACTTGATAACTCAAGGATTGCAATCTGATATCCATATAGTATACAACAATCGTATTAAAAATAGTTGAATTCTAGTTCAGGACCCATAATTCTCATTTGTGAACGCATAGCAAAGCACTAATTATCATTTTGAACAAATTAACAATAAAACTAGTAATGTGTCCATTCGATAAGGATGCACCCACCAATGTGATGTAATTGAGGACAAACAGTTTTAATTTAAACAGGGGCCATAACTCCATTAATCTGTCAGAACATGGTGAAAATCAAATCTGAATTACCAGTAGATCTCCTTAATGTAAAGTCTCATACCAAACTTGCTTTCAATTCACAAAAATCAAAAGTACTCAAGCAGAAATGAAATTTGTGATGGAAGGGACATAATGGGGATATGAAGGGACACATGAACATAGGTAACACAATAGGCTGCAGTAAATAGTGTTGAACAAGGTCCATGCTCCTATATGCACCATTTCAGATGAAAATCAACTCACTGCAATACATTACAATTTATGCATTCAAAATGTACAGTCAAACCTGTCAATAGTGGTCACTCATGGGTGAAGGCAAAATTGGCCTATGCACACATGTGACCACTGTACACTAGTTCACCTTTTAAAATTGATTTTTGAACAAATACCATGCACCTCATAATTTTGTTACTATTATGATCATTACATTATCAAGATTGTTTTATGTGCACTGTACAACAAAATCATAATTACTGGTATATGTTGTTCTCTCCCAAATTTATGTTCCACACAAGATTACTGTATCCTACTCAGTTTAATCCATCCTAGAAATGAAATCATCACAGACTTAAAAATATACAACAATCTTAGTTTGTTCATGCTATAAAAACAATATCTGGATTAGTCAGTTGCTCAACTCGCCAAGATCAAAGACAGTCGGCTTATGTGAGAAGTCTGTGATGAACAGAAAATCAAAAAAAGCAGTATATGGCTATTCGCTGTGACCCATGAACCAAAACTTCACCTGCCTTCACAGACACGTGTTGAATATTAAATGACCCCTGACCCTAATGAAAAGGGATGTAACTTATATCTTTTCTCAAAGACAACCATTTTGTCTTCAAAGATAGCTTTAATTCACAGGCAAATAGATGAAGGTATCTCACTATACCTGTCACATTGGCACAAAATGTGACTTCCATAGGGAATTTGCCAGGGGGAAATTAGAATGGCCATTGTTAATAGGTAACTGCCGAACACAGGTGACCATTAGGACAGGTTTGACTGTACATGTTTTCATGCTCTTACGAGGACAGCGAAACTGTGTCAATAAAATATTTGCATGACAAACATTTCTTCAGGTTATTTCGCCCATTTATTTTCACACCCGCCACTTTCCAACAGTAAGTGAAAATCAGTAAAACATTTTTCGCCCTCATTAAAGATGAATGAAATCATAGAAATGACAGTAGTTAAGGCTTATCAAGCGAGACTCAAATAAGTAAAAGGTCAATGGAAAAGTGGGCCATGAATAGACAGTTTTTTCTGCAAAATTAATTACTTTCAGAATTGCCAAGCAGGTGCCTGTGTAGAGTTTGGTCTAAGTGAGACAGACACCCATAACAACCATGGTTGTTGAACTTAATCTCAAACCATAGATGGACATATATTCATGATACCTTTTGATGGAGATACTGTGGGATAACTTATCCACACCTCTAGTATGAACAAGAGGCCTAAGTGGGCCTGATACCATTCACCTGTCTAACTGACAAATGTAATCATTTGAAAGCAAATTCTTACATGTAGTGAAACTGTGGAGTGTGAAAAAAAGTTTGGAACACTCAGCTGACACATAGTCTATTAGGCCTAATACAATATGAGTGTTTCCAGTTTCATGTTAAAAAAAGTTGGATTGGTTGGTCAGAATAAGATTTTTTAAAACTCATTTTTCCCTTCCATTTACTGAAAGTGAATCACGGTTGCATAACCCAATTTTATTCCTTTGAGAAAAGATCTTGTTAGTATTACCCAACAAAACAATATTTTCTATCCTCTATCTCTAGGCAGAAATCTGTGTCAAAGAGAAAAGCATAAGAAGATGCCTGTCTATTTAAAATTATAAAGATAATAAAACTAAGATAATGAAGATAATAAAATACTGTCGTGGACAGCTTCCACTTCATGGTTCTGAGTGAATCAGGTAAAGAGATCACTTGTTCAAGGCAATCAAACTGAACTGGCAGGTAAATAAAAAATGAATGCCGTCGATAGTGGGCAAATTTAAAACACTTTTCATTTACTGTCAATCATACATTTCAAGGAATGAAGTGTTTCATTTTATCTACTTCCAAGATGAGTTCACTATTTATTCTTTTCAATACTGCTTAGTTTAAATTCTGAAAATGGATTAACTGTCTATAGTCTTGCAATAAACATCACCTAATGGATTAACAGTCTATAGTCTTGCAATAAACATCACCTAATGGATTAACTGTCTATAGTCTTGAAATAAACATCACCTAATGGATTAACTGTCTATAGTCTTGCAATAAACATCACCTAATGGATTAACTGTCTATAGTCTTGCAATAAACATCACCTAATGGATTAACTGTCTATAGTCTTGCAATAAACATCACCTAATGGATTAACTGTCTATAGTCTTGCAATAAACATCACCTAATGGATTAACTGTCTATAGTCTTGCAATAAACATCACCTAATGGATTAACTGTCTATAGTCTTGCAATAAACATCACCTAATGGATTAACTGTCTATAGTCTTGCAATAAACATCACCTAATGGATTAACTGTCTATAGTCTTGCAATAAACATCGCCTAATGGATTAACTGTCTATAGTCTTGCAATAAACATCACCTAATGGATTAACTGTCTATAGTCTTGCAATAAACATCACCTAATGGATTAACTGTCTATAGTCTTGCAATAAACATCACCTAATGGATTACCTATCTATAGTCTTGCAATAAACATCACCTAATGGATTAACTGTCTATAGTCTTGCAATAAACATCACCTAATGGATTAACTATCTATAGTTTTGCAATAAACATCACCTAATGGATTAACTGTCTATAGTCTTGAAATAAACATCACCTAATGGATTAACTATCTAGAGTCTTGCAATAAACATCACCTAAATGACTGTCTATAGTCTTGCAATAAACATCACCTAATGGATTAACTGTCTATAGTCTTGCAATAAACATCACCTAATGGATTAACTGTCTATAGTCTTGCAATAAACATCACCTAATGGATTAACTGTCTATAGTCTTGCAATAAACATCACCTAATGGATTAACTGTCTATAGTCTTGCAATAAACATCACCTAATGGATTAACTGTCTATAGTCTTGCAATAAACATCACCTAATGGATTAACTGTCTATAGTCTTGCAATAAACATCGCCTAATGGATTAACTGTCTATAGTCTTGCAATAAACATCACCTAATGGATTAACTGTCTATAGTCTTGCAATAAACATCACCTAATGGATTAACTGTCTATAGTCTTGCAATAAACATCACCTAATGGATTACCTATCTATAGTCTTGCAATAAACATCACCTAATGGATTAACTGTCTATAGTCTTGCAATAAACATCACCTAATGGATTAACAGTCTATAGTCTTGCAATAAACATCACCTAATGGATTAACTGTCTATAGTCTTGCAATAAACATCACCTAATGGATTAACTATCTATAGTTTTGCAATAAACATCACCTAAATGACTGTCTATAGTCTTGCAATAAACATCACCTAATGGATTAACTATCTATAGTCTTGCAATAAACATCACCTAATGGATTAACTATCTAGAGTCTTGCAATAAACATCACCTAAATGACTGTCTATAGTCTTGCAATAAACATCACCTAATGGATTAACTATCTATAGTCTTGCAATAAACATCACCTAATGGATTAACTATCTATAGTCTTGCAATAAACATCACCTAAATGACTTTCAAAAAAAGAACTAGTCTCATTCAACCAGACTTTTGTTGCTCTGTGAGATCTCTGATATACAAGGGTCTGGTCAAATGCTTCCTTGATTGCTGTTAACAGCTGTGTGTGAAAGTACAAGTGAAAGTACAAAAACATTTTTCGCTATCTCAAAACTTATCTAGACATACTATCTGTAGTTATTCATGCTAAAAACTTATCTAGACATACTATCTGCGGTCATTCATGCTATAGCTTCTATTGTAAGCTTCAAAGGATATCATTAGACTTTTTTTAATTGTTTATTCAGATGGCAATTTGTCTCAATCAGCCAATGAAACTGTAGATGTATATACAAACATGATGTCATCCATCATCACAATGATATCTTATATCACCTCATCAACACAATGATATTGTATGTCACCTCATCAACACAATGACATCTTATGTTACCTCATCATCACAATGAGATTTTAGGTCACCTCATCAACACAATGGCATCTTGTGTCACCTCATTATCACAATGAGATTGTATGTCACTTCATCATCACAATGACATTGTATGTCACCTCATCAACACAATGACATTGTATGTCACCTCATCAACACAATGTTGACATCCTGTGTCACCTCATTATCACAATGAGATTTTACATCACCTCATTATCACAATGACATTTTACGTCACTTCATCAGCACAATGACATTTTGTGTCACCTCATTATCATAATGACATTGTATGTCACCTCATCATCACTACGAGATTTCATGTCAGCTCATCATCACAATGACATTTTATGTCACTTCATCATCACAATGACATTTTATGTCATCCATTATCACAGTGACATTTTACATCACAATGATGTCATCTCATCATCACAATCACATTTTACATAAACTCATCTCATCACAAATCAAATCACTTCCCCTAATTTTGAGAAAGCCTCGTTCTGCTGTTACAAGAAAATCTGAGATTTTTTTACCGGACCCTCATTTGGGAAATATTTCATGGAGCCATACAAGGAAATAGCTGAATGAGACTAACAAAGGATTAGAAATCTGGAAAATATAGTAGCATGTGTCAATTATACTAAAACCTGAAATAAGAGTACCAGGCATATTATAAACCCACCCAGTGCTTTATAGTCCTCTATGTTGATAACTGAAAAGTTTTGAAAAAAAAAAATTTTTCTCTTCAAGTCACTGTGACCTTAACTTTTTACCTTTTGACTCCAGAACCAATAGGCTTCTTTCTTGCCCTAAATGCAGGCCATCCACAATGGTCCTGGTCTTAAATGCAGAACTTATGTTATTCTGTGGAAACCATATTTCTTCTTTCAGTCCCAGTGACCTTTGACCTGTCAACCCCAAAACTGTATCATACTGTATTCAAAAGCATGACTTGAAGTGGATTTCAGGAAGGGCAGCACTGTGTGTTGGGCACCTGGCCTTACTTTGTGTCATGTTGACTTACAATGTTTGGATTCTTTTAATGATAGTTTGGTACCATCATGCTGATTTTGTATGTTACTGAGTCAATTCTCCTAAATCTCGAGATGACTTGTCAAGTCAGGTAGATCCTGAGCATCATGTGTTCTAGGATGCTGCTCCTCTACCACAATGCACTGTTGGTTTTGAACTTCATCATGATTTGACTCTTCATGTGGAGCCTTTGTGCTTTTTCCTTCAGCCTGGAAGAAAGTTAATATTATGCTTTACATTCAATGCATAAAAAGAGGCCAAATGGGTCTGAAATCACTCACCTTCTATTCATTGGTTCATGAGAAGTCATTAAAAGATTTTTCTGTTCATACTGGATAGCCGATTGGGATCATTTGAACAAATCTGAAAGGGCCTCATGCCAGGATGCTTTCTGCCAAGTTTGGTCAAATTCTTTTCATTGACTCATGAGAAGAAGTTGTTCAAAGGTTCTATTTTTAATAATGGTGGCCATATTGGATGGCTGATTGGCCTCATTTGAACAAATCGGAAAGAACTTCGTGCCAGGATATGACTTGCAAAATTTATCTAGCAGTTCATTTTAGAAGTCAAAAATAACAAATGTTGATGGGCAGATGACACACAACAGATGCAGGACCAAACCATAAACTCATTGGTCTTATGACCAGGTGAGCTAATAAACAAGAGCTATCATAGGACAGTATCCACGTCTACATTCAAAGTATTGATCAAGTATTCATAATTTTTAAGTACTGTTAAGTAATATTTTAATTACTTGATGTTTATCATAAGAACTGTACATGATTCAGATGAATTAAGAGCTATTATAGCAAGCTGAAGAATACTTTAGAAGGTATTTTAAATTATTATATATTTCATAATTTTAATTTTAATAGTCAAATGAATATTCATCAGAGTTTATTAAGAAAATGATTGAAATAGGTATCTGAACTGAAGCCCAATTAATATTAAGAATTTTGAACCTCCCATAGGTTGATAGCTCATCACAAAAAAAGTGTTTACTAAGAATTTGATTTTAGTGAGAACGAAGTGATGCTATTGAGAGGAACCATGAAATGGCACTGCCTTATAAGTGAGGTCTACCTTATAAGAAGGTAAATCATACATAACAGTACTGCTAAACTGTGAAATGGGGTCTACTGTTTAACCTACCTTATAATAGGGACAATGCTATTAACAGTAACCTTATAAAGAGGGAGTGGTTTACATGTATGTTGATTAAAATGCATGTATCACTACCACCACAAATACTTTGCATTACTTTTGTTACTTTTAAGATAATTTTTCCTGCAAAAGAAATGCTATGCATTATATGATATTTCCTGTGCCTATTTGACAAAGCAGTGATTACATTCACAACTTTATTGTTTTATTTGTTTCATGACCAATTAAGACATGCAAGGTTATGTAGGGGCAGGCAACCTCAAAGGTTGTGATAAATAGCTTGTTTAGATACTTCATAAATGTAACCAACTAAAGATCTTAATATAGTCTGTAAATTCATCAAGATATTTCACAAGAAACCCACTACAATCGATATATGACATGACCAAGTGTCCCCAAACAACATAAACTAATTTAATAACAGAGCATGAACAATAGTTACTATGACTAACAAAGAGTGACCTTTAAATTGTTTACAACGTAACTCTATGTCTATGCTACAAGATGATCGAAGATTAGTACAATTTGATCCATGGAGCTATTGACTTGATTATGAAAGGACCAATTACAATTTCGTTACAATGTTGTAGCCTCAACAAGCTGAGAAGGAGGTAGGGGTACTAAAGTATATTAGTGCTAATTATTATCAGGCTGTAATTCCACTGTAATACCTTTCCATGAAATGCAAAATGACCCCTCCAAAAGATTTATCGAGATAATAATCATGAAATATCTTTGTACACTTCCATTAGATTATTTAATTCATGCTTGGTTAACCATTCAAGCACAGCATCCACCGACCACTTGTGCATCTCCACAGTGCACCAAGCTTCATGTGTTTTAGTGTTCTTAGTTAAGATAGTGCTGAGTGCATAGGGCATGTGGATTCACCTCAGGAGTTGTGAGAGTTATTTCCCATTTGCAACTTTTATGCCAATCCTACGGATTGTGCATATTTTTGTTTCACAGAAATAGTATAACCAATCTGGATGAGTTATTTCCCATTTGCTGGTGTTGCATTAATTTTTACACATGTTTTATCAGGTTCAAAAAAAATGTTGCAAAGGTCATAGGTTTAAGATATAAAAAAGTCATAAAAGAATCTATTCAGTCTTTTTTCATTTTTTTTTTCTTTTGATGTCTCAACTGTGTAGCTAAGTACAAAACTTGTATAAAAAAAAATGCATGGGATCAAATGAAATACTGAACACAATACCCACAACCACAATGACTTCAATAAAATATATGCACAACCAGGAAAATTAAAATGCTTCCCCCCTCCCTATTTTCCTCGAATATTCCTTACAAAATCAGCAGCAAGATATGTTCTAAAAAAGCTTATAACTGACAATAATGTCCATGAATGTTAGATTAGGCCTAATATGTGCAACAAGTTCCCAATTACTGGCAAATTCAGGGTTTCCTAAAAAATTAAAATCTTGGGTTTTATTTGTTTTATATTGATTCAAAGCTTCTAACAACAACTCTGAAGCGTAAAGTTGTACTGTATTTATATCTAAGTTCATATCTTATACAGGTTTCAAACCTTAGCCAATGGCAATTCTACTAAATTACCATATAACAGGTAATTTATGTGGTACTCTAAAATAATCTGACAGTCTGAATGTGACTCCAATTCACAATCACAAATTATTCATATTACAGTCTATAATAAGTATTACACCCGCTAAACCGTAAAAATTTAAGTAATGAATATAATACAGTACTACTTACAGCACAATGCAGAATGAGGCCCAAGTGGATCTGATATCACCCAACTGGCCATGTAATTTAGCATTCATGTATGGTTTTCAAGCATATATAAATGTATGTACACTAGCCAGGAATCTTTAAATCTTGTTCACACAGGGTGATCTATTTAGTCTGATCGGAGCTATTCAAACATGCAAAGATGATGTTCCTAACAGAATTAAGATCTTAATGATTCAAGTTTACATACCAAGTGTGTTTACAAGTTGTTCAGACATTTAGCTTCATGGCTGATAAGAAGCTCAGCCAATCAGATGTAAGATCACTTCATCACAACACTTTTAATATTTTTAATTATTTTGGAATTATAATATAATAATTCTTTGTCTTTCTGACTGTTAATTTTGAATGGTTTTTCACACATGGTATGTGTAATGAATGCACTGCTCGTGAAATTGTTCAAGATACTAAGATTATAATATATAAAGAAAACAGTTCTCATCAAATAAAAGCATACTGAGTAAATCATGAAAGGAAGGCATATTGAGTACAGCATCAAAGAAAGGCATATTGAGTACAGCATCAAAGAAAGGCATATTGAATACAGCATCAAAGAAAGGCATATTGAGTACAGCATCAAAGAAAGGCATATTGAATACAGCATAAAAGAAAGGCATATTGAACACAGCATCATAGATGAGCATATTGAGTACAGCATCAAAGAAAGGCCTATGGAGTACAGCATCAAAGAAAGGCATTCTGAGTACAGAATCAAAGAAAGGCATACTGAGTACAGCATCAAAGAAAGGCATATTGAGTATGGCAATAACAACTCTTGATAATGCTAACAAGAATACAGAGAATGGCACATTATACAACCACCTGTATTTATTAGTCCTTTATGTAGATAAGTCAAATTTTTGAAAAGAAATTACCTCTCTTCTTTCAGTCAGAGTGACCTTAACCTTGGTCCTTTTTGAAACCAAAATCAATAGGTTTTGTCCTTACTCTAAAGTGCAAGCCATCAACAATGTTTGTGCCATATCTGTTATGTTATTGTGCTGCAACAAAATTTCTTCTTTCAGTCAGTTACCTTGACCTTTGAATTTGTGACCCCAAAATAAATAGCCTTCTTTAACCTCAAGTGCCAGGCATCAACAAACTCGAGTTATTGTGCAGAGGCCGTATTTCTTCTTTCAGTGACAGTGACCTTTGACCTTTTGACACTAAAATTGATACGTTTCTTCCTTATCCCAAGTTCAAGCTATCCACAAAGTTTGGCAACTGTAGATGGTGGAGAACTCAAGGTATTGAGCAGAAACAATTTTCATTCTTTCAGTCAGTGATCTTAACCTTTGAGCTTTTGAGTCCAAAATTTATAGGGTTCTTCTTTACCCCAAGTGCAAGCTACCACAAAATTTTCTAGCTGTAGATGGTGAACAGCTAAAGTTATTGTTTGGAAGTGAAATCTATAAGAGATGGATGGATGGACATCATAATATAATGAACTCTGCCCTATGGGGGGGCATATTAAAATATCAAGCATATCTCATCAAAGGTATCTATCAGTGGCCACCTAGCCAACTTGAATTAGTACTCCTGATTATGACTCCTAACTGGATATATTACATTACACAATTCAGTCACTATTCCATTACCTACAAACAAACTCTAGTCATCCAGATATTGCTCAAGAGACTTCGAAATGTTTTCCATTTAAGCAGTTTCAATCTCTGACACAGAAACTCATTAAAGTGCTCCAAAGATGGTTCAAAGTACTTATATACAGTGGTTCCTCAGTCGAAAGCAAATATGTAAATGTACTACCTCATATAATACAGAAGTGGCCTACCTCTTTGATAATGCAGTATTAGATGACTTTGTTTATAATACAGTACACTTTTATGGCTTTTCCTGCTTAGACTACAACACCACATCTGGCTGCCAAACCTAAAAAACAAACTTTGATTTTTAAAAACTACTGAACAGTGGACACAGTTATTTTAGTGGAAATTGTAGACAACCATGCCATAGACTGACTCTACAATGAATGATTCAAAGTCAATATAATGCTGGAAAGTTTAATATTTATTGCAAGAGTTTAATACATGATGCAATTTCCTCTGATAAAGCTACATGTTTGAATTTCTTGAATAAACAAGAAAAAGGGTCTTTGCAACCCATTTTTTTCTCAATTACACCACTTTTGACCTGGAAGGGGCAACTTTTTCTATTTCTGAAATGAACACTGCATCTGGTACTGGGTACAGTTACTCAGGAAAACAAGAAAATTTATTAGATTTAATGTAATAGCAGCTTAGTTAGTGTAGTGATCCGTATGAGCAAAATGAAACTTTTTAGTACAACTTTATGCTATAGTGATTCTGTGGTAGAATACTTGCAAAATTTAGCAATTTTTGTAATTGTCTCCCTTGCACTGTATATTATGATTTGGTAGCCAAATTCACATAGACCAAATTAAAGAAAAACTAAAATTTCAATAACTTTGAAAATAATAATTTCAAACTTCTACCGTAAGTTGTAATCAGACCCTACTTTCTAAGTTGTGAAATTGTTTGTTATTTTAAAAAAAATATTTTAAAAACTGCATGGATTTTTTAATTCTTGAGAGAGAGAAATACACAAATTTTTACACACAACTTGCACAAAACTTGTGTAAGCATGGAATAAAAATATCACAAAAGGGCTCACATGACCAGGTGAAGTGGAGCAAAGCAGCTTTGAACTGCCCTACTTCAACCCATTTTACTGCCTGGGAAGAAGGTAAAATCATGTTGTTTTCAGCAGACTAGGAACAATCACGGAGTGAATTCTGCATGTACTCACTATGCAATATCACATGATAATTCGACAACTAGTTTAAAAAACCTACCCAGTTGACACAAATAATATGTGGCTTAATTTGTGAAGATACTTCAGTAGATGTAAAAGGGATGTTCTGGACCAGCATAGTTGTTCCAGCTTTTTGTTCCAGCACTGTTGGTCCAGCTTTTTTGCCCAGGAAAAACACCTCCATTTGCTACAACCAAGTCATGCCCCATCCCCCTCGGAGGCCGGGCTCAAAACAATGGGTATCAGTCATGAATGTGGACTCAGCAGAAACTCCTGGTCACCCACTCTTGCATATCTATTATAGCTTGATTATAACTGGCATGTGCCATCAGCTCAATGGGGGCTAGTGAGGGCATAGGGACTAGAAGGGTAAAAATGGCCCAAAAAGTGGTCGGGTTGCATATTTAGAGTTTATTTGGCATATGGTATACTAATCATATGACTATAGATAAAACAGTATAACAGGAGCTTAACGACTTGACCAAGTCTTCTCAGCCTGGAATCTCATACTGTAACAGCTGCTGTGGCTACTATTATCTTGTGACTCACTCTTGAGTTGCTGCATCAGCAAGTGCCCACTCCAACACCAAAACAGTATAAATTCAACAAAATGCCTGACTCAAGACCATGCTTACTTTAGGGGTTTTGTTTAAAAGGGAAAAATGGCTGAAAACAGTCCATAAGGCTGAGTTTTTTCAGATGCACTACACACAACGAAAAGCTAAAGCAGAGTCATCATCTGAGACTGGGTGCAAAAATATATTGCTAATCAGACCAATTACAGGAATAGACACACTTAGATATACACCCTGCTGCTGAGTTGTTAAAATACCTTGCAAAATGAATGTTTGTGCCTGGCTCAAGCTGGGTAGTTCTGAACAATGTTGGAAATCATGCATTAGAATGTACTGTCACATAGATGCTTATAAATATCGACAGGGAAGGGAAGTGAAACCATGTCGTGCAAATGGGGTTGGTATGAAGTCAGACTATACCTTATGCTTGGGCTGTGGATGTAATATTCACCACAAACTCCTGAGGCAGGAAAGTGCAGCAAAAAAGGCATATTTAGCTGCACTCAATGAGCTTTTACACAAGATAACACCCAATTAAAGAAAAATGCACACTTAAAAGTAAGTACAAAACAGTGTCTACTATCACACATTTAAATGAGCTGCTTCACAGAGAGCAAAGAACACAAAGTGAATATGATGATTTACTGGACACACTACTGGCAAGTAGGGGCTCATGAGCCAATTGCAGCCCAACAACCAGTTCCAGCTCCTAGATGCAAGGTTCAGCCTCCTGTTTTGACCCCATGACCAGTTCCAGCTCCTAAGCATATGACTGAGACTCCAGGACTAGCTCCAAGACAGAATAATGCCTTAGCCGATAAAGATGGGCTTGTTGCTGATGTTTTGCTTCAAAGGAAGAAGAAATACATGGCTAAGTTCTGGTAAAGATGACATAATTGTGAAAAACTATTGTGCTACCATGCCAGAAAAACTTAGGCTCAAAACTGATACTTTGGTATTACTCAATGTTATGGCACATAGTACACATCTGTCCTCAACAAGGAAATGAGGATACTAGATAGAATGAAGTTCAACCTTGTGTTGACAGCACAGCTGGAGAAAGCTGTACCAGGCCAGCAAAAAGATCAGCCAGACAGCATGAAAGTGATGGCGTATTTCCAGACCAATGCTGCTGCGATAGTGTGCATTGATGAGATCAATCAGCTTATTTCCCAAGCTAATGCCACCATTTTAGAAGGCATCAAACTCATTCAAAATTTCATCAACATAAAGCTCGAGCATGAATTTGATTGAAATCCATCAAACCTTGGTAATGTTGCATAAACCAGAGTTAGAGGCTGGACAATCAAGGGGCATAACTCCTGTAAACGATGTTGTGAAATGCTGGAAATCAAACTCATTTAACATTTTGTCAATAAAGAGCTGCATACCAAATTTGGTTGAAGTCGAACATTATTTAGAACAGTTAAGATGTGTAACCTTAAGTTAGGGATTGACAATTAGGGGATATAACTCTTGTGATATCCTATGCCTTGTTAGTTAACAAGCATAATACGACATATACATGTAATTTCTTTCAAGCACCCCTCCTCAATTCCAGTAGGGACTGTCTAAATACTTATGTTCCAGTACCATGAAACACATTTATGCATAGTATACTCATAAAATACAAATACTCATACAAAAAGGAAGTTACATTACTTAAGTTCATCTATTTACCTTGACCTTTGAATTTGCAGTTAGCTGAACATAAAAAAAATAAGTTATACAATTTATATCCACCTTTGATTCTGCCAAACGTTAACTCCATATTTCATGTCAACCTAATGGTACTAGTTACCAGAAATCTTCTAGTATGGCTAATATTTAAGTCAGTAATATTTAGAAAACAGGGATGACCAAATAACAGCTCATTCATTTGCATAGGTCATAGTTATTATCTTATTCATAAAATCCTAGTTATATGGAGGGAGAGAGGCATAGCATATTGCCTGATTCTGACGTAATATAAATAAATAAATAAATAAATACTGTCTTCTAAATGATGACAGAGAAGGCTGGAAATCAAACAATTTCAAGGTCTCAACAATAAAAAGCTGCATATCAAATCTGGCTAAAATAAAAACTTGTCACTTCAGCTGCAGAAACCAAATTGTCGATGAATGGATGGACTGAATGATAGACAGAGGGACATGATTACTATAGTGCTCTGCACATTTCATTAAGAAGGCTCTAATTAACTAAACTGTTTTGGAAATTCTATTAAAAAAATAACATCATTTTGCAATGAAGTCACATTTGTCCATAACCCAGAGTTCAGAATTCTTATAATGCAGTGTAATCTTGGACAGCCATGATATGATTTTATTAATGCTAAAACTGAGAGTATTTATAAAACATCACATTTATATATACAGTATTTTTATGTTAAGTTCTTAAAGCCTTTAAATAAAGGCTACTCTGGTTGTATTACCTCAGTCTGGTTGTATTACCTCACTCTGGTCATAGTACCTCACTCAGGTTGTAATTATCTCACTTGATTGTATTACCTCACTCTGGTCATAGTACCTCACTCGGGTTGTAATTATCTCACTTGATTGTATTACCTCACTCTGGTCATATTACCTCACTCAGGTTGTAATTATCTCACTTGATTGTATTACCTCACTCTGGTCATATTACCTCACTCGGGTTGTAATTATCTCACTTGATTGTATTACCTCACTTGTTTCCGACGCCTTTTGCTTCTTCTGTGGCCACACTGTTTAGGATTTGTAGATCTGGAGCAGACTCTTTCTCTAGACATGGTCATGCATCATCAGACTGATGACTATAAAAGGAAAATAAGAAATTAAAGAGTGTAAACAACCATATGGATAATTATTTATAAACAATTTTGAATGTAATGCATGTCTATATTTAAATCTTAACCATAATAACCACAGAGTATTCATTCCAAGCCAAATGAATGACTTTGTCTAAATCTTCACAGACAATGACATTGTGACCAAATGAATGACTTTGTCTAAATCTTCACAGACAATGACATTGTGACCAAATGTAGGACTTTGTCTAAATCTTCACAGACAATGACATTGTGACCAAATGTAGGACTTTGTCTAAATCTTCACAGACAATGAGATTGTGACCAAATGCAGGACATTGCCTAAATCATCAAAGACAATGAGATTGTGACCAAATGCAGGACATTGCCAAAATGATCAAAGACAATGACATTGTGACCAAACTAAGTATGGGAAGACAACAAGCACATTAAAAAATTACAGGAAGATGTGTCCTAGTAAATCTTATAACTGAAAACAAACTGACAATGAATTTTAGATTAGGCTTAATATGTACAAGTTTCTGATTATTGACAAATTCAATTTTTTTTAAATTTAAAAGTTGTGTCCTATTTCTTCTATTGATTAAATGTTAATAACAATTTTACAACTCTTGTGCATGAAGTTGTACATCATTCAAAAGTAAGTTCATATTTTATACAAAGTTCAAACCTTAAAGTGATGGCAATTCTACATCATTTATAAGCAAGTTTATATCTTGCACAAAGCTCAAACCTGAACTGATGGCAATTCTACATCATTTATAAATAATTAAATTTTTCTTTCTTCATTATGATTTCAGCAATCTGATTGTTCAGGTCCTTCTGACTTTCTCTTGTTCATACTTGTATGATCCAAAAAATAATGTATATAATAATTTAGCCCTACCCACTGGCACTACTTTTTCCAACATTCACATAGAATTGTGTAAAATATTTGCAAGCTACACTGACATAATGTTGGTTTACATAAACAATGAAGGCAATGTGATTATATCTTGTTTCTTGAATGTAATATATAATCCTGCGAATGAAAAAGCAAACAAATAAAAACAAATAAAACAAACGATTCAACTTTAGAAGAACCTGAAACTTGAATCCGATACAACATTTTGATAATCCATGGAGTGTTAGAGAGAGAGAGAGAGTCAGTAGCTGACCCTGGTATTCAAAATATTCTTCTAGATTACATTCTGACCTGTACATTTTAACAATGTTACATCTAGTAAGGCCAAGATGCATCGATTATTCAAGCAGGACTGAAGGACTGATTTCACCTCGTGCTTTGCTTTTAGGCCTACAGGTGTATTTCCATATTTTGAAAATACTGGGACCTAAATAAAAAATTGAAAGAAGTTAACATTCTTTTCAGTTGTAGTTACAATTTAAATAAATAACTTGTAGATTTTGATAATTTGGACTTTGCCATACTCACCCATGAAAACAGTGGAAGTTGTCCTTTATTGTCATCAAAAAGTTGTAGGGACAAAATCAGCTAAAACTAAAGGTAGTGTTGGGATTTAAAGAGATGGTAAGCATGGATTTCAACTAAATTAAATATGGATAGACCCTGATATAGCAGAGAAGTTAAACATAAACTGGGTGAGTCAAACTGGTGAGTTCTAGACCAGATGTTTAAAAACAGTAAGTCATGCTCTTTTTGGGTGTGCAGCCTTGCAATCTCTCTCTTTCTCTCTCTCTCTCTCTTTCTCTCTCTCTCTCTCTCTCTCTCTCTCTCTCTCTCTCTCTCTCTCTCTCATACACACACAAGGTTACATACACACAAACACACATTTCCATGGACAGTCGATGAAAGATACATTGGTCTAAATTATATGTGGCTGCTTCATTTGGGATCTGGCAAGAAGACTAGTGCTTGACATTTTGTTTAAACAACATAAATAACAACTGCTTTGTTTTGATTTTTTTTTTGTTTAAGGAAAGATTCTTCACTGACTGTAATCACAAGCAGCACCCCCTCCCCCTTTAGGATCAAAAATATATTTAGTATCAGCTTTAATCAACCCGAACTGATTTAAGTTTGAATGTTTTTAAGACTCTGTCTCTTTCTGTGAAAAAAAATCCTGTTAAGAAGACTTATATCCCATTGCCAGTTAACCATAGACTATACTGCAAAAGTTAAGGAATAAAACCTCTTTTTTAAATAGTGAATATTGTATACTAGCTAGATCAAGCAGGCACTAGTCCCAAATTTCGACATTGGGTAATATGAGTAAAAGTAATTAATCAAATCAAAATTATTGTTGCAGTTTAATCGTATGTGTATATGTCCACCAGGGATTTCACTTTGAGTACTTGGACGATGTTCAATGGAGGCTGCTCATATACTGATTTAATGACCGAAGGTAACTTTGTGCCATATTGTCAGGCAGCTGGTTGACGTATTCTGATTGGCTGTATGCAAATTAGATATTGATTGCTATTTTGCATCTTTTCATGCACAGTCAGACCAGGTTAGAATGGTCTATTTAACACACTTTATAACAGATTTTTCCTTATTTTGTCTTTATTAGATTTAAAACTTAATTATAAGGATTGACCAATTTTTATGTTCAATGAAGTATGACCAGAACAAATGCTGTACAAACTTAAGTATGATCACTTTGTAAGTATGTCACTCATAATAAAATCTACTTTTTAGCTCTGGTAAAACCTTAAAGACAAAAATTTCTTAAATGTTTGATTAGTTTGGAATCAACTGAATACACTGCTCATGAAATTGTTTAAGATTCTAAGATTATGATAATAAAAACACTGCAGTTGTTATCAGCGGGAGACATACTGAATATACCAATAACAACTCTTGAAAATACTAAAAATATCACTTATATTTCACAAAACAAAAATATATATCAGTGGTCACTAAACAAACTTAAATTGGTGATCCTAATCATGACTTTTAATGAGATACATTACTAAACCCAATTTTGTCACTGTTCCATTACTTATAATCAAATTGAGCATATGTTCATCGAGATATTACTTGAGATATTTTGAAATCATTTTTATTTAAAAAGTTTCCATCTCTGACATAGAAACTCATTACAGTACTCCTAAGATTGCTTAAAGTACTTATATACAGTATTCCCTCAATATAAAGTACCCCTGTATAATGCAGTCCCTCATATAATACAGAAGTGGTCATGAATCATCACAGTGCTCCTAAGATTGCTAAAATTATTTATCATCAGAAAATTTAACTGCTCGAATCTGTAAAAAAAAAAAACTGTGCAAATGTCCTCAGGCATTAAGTCAATCTGAATGTTTTTATTCAATTTTAAATAAAAGCCCCCATCCCCTGACTTTCAAGGGAAAGAATATTGAAAATGATGCATTTGGGAAGTGAGGAATGCCAAATATCTCACTTTGTTTCATACCACACCAATTAATTTAAAAATGATGCCAAGATGTAAATATCTTAAATTTGCAATGTTTTAAAAATATTTATAAAAAAATACAAAATGTGATATAATTTTATCCAGATATTAAAGTATATAATTTTTAAATCTTTACCGACACATACAAAAACTATTCTGAGTTTTCAGGTTTATTGTGTCAGTAGTACACTAAAAATTTTAGACTGAAGTGCCATGTATCAATAATTATTTTACTTCTGTGTTATGTACAAACATTCATTATTCTACATGATGATGATGATGCTTGAATTAACGTTGTGTGCGCCCATTCGGGCATGTACTACATTAATTGATAGAACTTAATAACTTTCTGTACACACTAGCTGACTAGTGCATGAAGTCCTGAAAGTCTCATCAAGGGTTTACAGGTTTGTTTTGCATATTAATATGGTAGGCAGACTGACTCAAGCGAAGTAACAAACAAGAGTCCCTCGAAGGGATTGATGCTCTACAGACCAAACAGAATTTCAAGAAATGCAAGATAAGACGAATTCTTCTTCTCAACTGCTGCCTATTGAACAGCTCTGATATTCTTAAGCAATAAGAAGATTTTAAGTTGGCCATCATGGCAGACAGTAGGAACAAATAGACGTAAGAAATCTCTTTATGAAAACCCTATGTTAATATGACCATCCATTCAGAAGGAGTAGTGATAACAAGATTTTCAAAATGGGTAACCATAATGGATGTCAGATTGACATAATTTTTATTGAGGACCCACTAGACACCCAGAAGAAGTCTTCTCATGAAAACTCCATGTTGACATGGCTTTCTATTTTGAAGGAGTAGCAACAAGATTTCAAGGTGACTGCCATGATTCCCATATTGTATGTCAGAAAGGCATCATTTTCATTTAGGACCAACTAGATATCGTAAGATTTTTTGTAAAAACCCTTGTTGATATGACCATCCATTCAGGAGTAGTGATAAGATTTTGAAGATGGCTGACATGGTGGCCATATTGGATGTTAGATCAGCATCATTTTCATTTAGGGCAAACTAGACACCATAGGATGCCTTCTGGTGAAATCCCTGTTGATATGACCTTCTGTTTATATGGAGAAGACATAACAAGATTTTCAAGATGGCTGCTAAGGAAGCCATATTCAGTGTCAAAACAGTCACCATTTTCATTTAGGGACAATGAGACTTCATTAATAGTCTCTCGGAGAAAACACTATGTTGACATAATCATCCATCCTGGATGAGTAGGAATAACAAGATTTTCAAGATGGCCACCGTGATGGCCATATCAGAGGTAAGAATGGCACCATTTTAATTTAGGACCAACTAGGTATCATAAGAAGACTTGGGTGAAAACCCAATGTCAATATGACTTTCCATTCTGAAGTAGTAGCAATATCAAAATTTCCAAGATGGCTCCCATGACAGCCTCGTTGGAGGTCACATTGGCACCATTTTTATTAAGGAACAACTAGACATCACAACAAGTCTTTTACTGACAACCTCATGTTAATATAACCCTCAATTCAGCAGGCGTAGCAATAAAAGATTTTCAATATGGCCATTATGGTGGCCATATTGGATGTCTCAGCAGCACCATTTTCATTTAGGACCAACCAGACCTTGGGATGAATGTGCGTGTAAGGTTTCATGGCAATCCTCCAAGTAGTTTGAAGGAGCAGTGATAACAAAACTTATGCTAACAGATGCACAGACAGATAAAATAATGGACAACAGACAACATACCATACCATAAGCTCTTCTGGTATATGATTGACAGAGTTAAATGAACCTGAATGACATGCAATTAAGTGACACTTTACATATCACTGTTTTCATTGCAGAGCAGGCAATTTTAACAATCAATAGTTTTATCAACTTCGAAGTCTACCTTTTTATTATGAACATATTTTGCACATTTCAAAATAAGTCAGCTGTGAACAAGGCACTATTTTTTCGTCAACTTCAAGGGTGCTAACTGGCCTGAGATCAGCTTTTGGGATGATTGTAGCTTTGATACTGATGTACTGCATAACCTAGATTATAATGCAGTATACCTTTATGGCTCTTCTTGCCAAGACTACTAGGTGACAGCTGGCTGGTAAGCCTGAAAAGCAAATTTTGTTTTTTGTACACTACTGAATATCATTTACAAAATGTACAAAATTACAGTTGCTCAGGGGGAAAAGAGAGACAATTTATTTGATTTAATTATAGGGACTACAGTAGGATGCAATGGCAGCTGAATTGCTCATTTAGTGTTGTGATATGTAAAAGTATAATGAAATGTATCTATTTTTAGTATAACTTTATATACATGTAATCCAGGGTGTCTATTGTAAAAAGCCAGTGATTTTTTTGTCTGCATCCATGCAACATTTGTAATAATTTCTGGAGTTGTCTCCCTTGCACTGTGCAAAGTGTGACTTCTCAGATTTGGTCATTTGCACTAAATTTGAGGGAAAAAAACCCATTTCAATAACTTCTAAACAAGTTCTATTCAAACAACTTCTGCCATATGTTCTAATCAGAATATACTGACTAAATTCAATTTTTTTTTCTTCTCCTGATCAATCAAGAAAGGCTACATACAGACTACTTTTGTCTTAGGACTATTCCAGAAATGATGGTGTGGGAGGATTGGACAGCACTACAATTTAAATATTATACCTAGTAGGTTATTTTAAATTTATAAAATATGCATGATGGGGTCAAAAATTATTGTTAATTTATGCCTGGTGGTGATTTTTTTTGGGCATATGATGCAAACGAAATTGAACCGAAATCAGTATAAAAGGGTAACATGATGAGAAAAAAAAACTTATGCGTTAAACCAAGTTTGCTCCAACTCTTCCCTCACCATTTTAGATATTTTGGACATTTATAATGGGGTGTGGGGTCAGAACGCATTGGGGTCAGAACGCATTGCCTATCTAAATGTTGGAATTCACCGATTTGGTGCGGTGTAGGCATAGGGTAGCTGCTTACTAACTGGCCTAGCAAACCTGCATCAGATCAATAGGAGGAGGGTTTATTTTCTAAGAAATTGCGAGTATAGCATTCGTTATGTGTTTAATGCACTGATAAACAAGACAAAACTACAGCGTTGATGAAATTTGACCTGGTACTTGCCATTTGCATTGTTAGTAGATCTTCTTAATGTAAAGTCTCATACCAAAATTGCTTTAAATTCTCAAACTCCTTCAAAAGTTATCAAGCACAAACGAAGTTCCTGATGGGATATGAAGGGACAGATGAACGTGGGTAACACTACAGGTTGCACTAAATAGTACTGAACAAACTTCATGTGCCTAGAAGCACAATGTCAGATGAAAATCGACTCACTGCAATACATTACAATGCATGCATTCAACATGTACATACTTTTATGTTCTTAAGAGGACATCAAAACTGTGTCAATGAATTATTTGCATGAGAAACATTTCTTCAGGTTATTTCACCCATTTATTTTCAAACCCACCCACCCTCCAACAGTAAGTGAAATCAGTACAACATTTTTCAACCTCATTAAAGATGAATGATAAATCATAGAAATGACAGTAGTAAAGGCTTATCAAGTGAGACCCAAATAAGTAAATTGTCAATAAGAAAGTGGACCATGAATGGACAGTTTTTTCTACCAAATTATTTACTTTGAGAATTGCCAAGCAGGTGCCTGTGTAGAGTTGGTCCAAGCTACAACCACCCCAACAACCATGGCCTTGAATTTAACCTCAAACCCAATTGGCACAAAGTTTTTCAATACAAAATTGATGTTCCACAAGGCCTACCATAAGTGGACATATATTCATGATACCTTTTGATGGAGATAACATGGGATAACTTATCCACACCTCTAGTATTAACAAGATATAGCCCACTTGGATAACTGACAAATGTAATCGTTTGAAAGCAAATTCATACATGTAGCGAAACTGTGGAGTGGAAAGAAAAGTTTAAGAAAAGGCCTAATAATATATGAGTGTTTCCAGTTTCATGCTAAAAAAAATTGGATTGGTTGGTCGGAATAAGATTTTTTAAACTTCAATTTTCCACCCCCATTTACCAAAAGTGAACCACGGTTGCATTACCCAATTTTATTCCTTTGAGAAAAGATCTTGTTAGTATTACCCAACAACACAATATTTTTTATCCTCTATCTCCAGACTGAAATCTGTGTCAAAGAGAAAATTATAAGATGCATGTCTGATTAAAACTATAATGATAATAAAATTAAGATAATGAAGATAATAAAATACTGTTGTGGATAGCTTCCACTTCAAGGGTCTGAGTGAATCTGATAAAGTGATCACTTGTTTAAAGCAATCAGATTGAACTGGCAGGTAAAAAAAATGCATGCTGTCAATAGTGGCCAATTTTTTAACACTTTTCATTTACTGTTAGTCATACATTTCAAGTAAAGAAGCTTTCCATTTTATCTACCTCTAAGATGGGGTTCGCCATTTCTTTTTTCAATAAAGCTTAGTTTAAATTCTGAAAATAGATGAACTGTCTACAGTCTTGCAATAAATATCACCTAACTAGTCTCATTCAACTACTGTGGCTCTGCAAGATCTCTGATATACAAGGGTCTGGTAAAATGCTTCACTATTCTCATTCAAGCAGACTCTTGTGGCTCCATGAGATCTCTTACATACAAGGGTCTGGTAAAATGCTTCATTGCTGTTACCAACTGTGTGTGAAAGTGCAAAAACATTTCTCACTATCTCAAAACTTATATATACATACTATCTGTGATCACACATGCTAAAACTTCTATCATAAGCTTTCAATGGATATCATTAGACATAATTGTTTATACAGATGGCACTTTTGTCTCAATCAGCCAATGAAACTGTAAATGTATATGCAAAACATGATGTCATCTCATCATCACAATGACATTTTAAATAAACTCATATCATCAGCCAAATCCCTTCCCCAAATTTTGAGAAAGCCTTATTCTGGCATTACAGGAAAATCTGAGATTATTTACCAGAACCTCATTTTGCAAAGATTTCATGAAGGCATGTTAGGGACTGGTTGAATGCAACTAATAAAGAACTAGAAATCTGGAAAATAAAGTAGTACCAATTATACTAAAACCTGGAACAAAAGTACATGTACCATGAATAGCAGATTATAAACCCACCCAGTGGTTCATAGTCCTCCATGTAGATAACTGAAATTTTTTAAACAGAAACCATGTTTTTCATGTCAACATGACCTTGACCTTTGACCTTTTGACCCCCAAACCAATAGGCTTCTTTCTTACCCTAAGTGCAAGTCATCCACAAAGTTTGGTCCTGGTCTTTGATGCAGAACTTATGTTATTTTGTGGAAACCATATTTCTTCTTTCAATCCCAGTGATCTTTGACCTTTTGACCCACAAATTAATAGGCTTTATCCTTAACCCAAGTGCAAGCCATCCAGGTCCAGGTATGTGATGTAGAACCAATGTTATTATTCCGACATGATTCTTTCAGTCACAGTGACCTTGACCTTTTACCTTTTGACTCTAACATCAACAGTTCTTCTTTACACCAAGTGCAAACTATCCACAAAGCTGGGTAACTGTAGATGATGGAGAACTCAAGTTATTGTGCAGAAGCCATTTTTCTTCTTTCTGTCACAGTGACCTTGACCTTTTACCCCCAAATCAATAGGGTTCTTACTTACACCAAGTGCAAGCTATCCACATAGTTTGGTAATTGTAAATAAACAGAGAACTCAAGTTATTGTGCAGAAACTAGTTTGCTTCCTTCAGTCAGTGACCTTGACTTTTGACCTTTTGACATGGAAATCAATAGGGTTCTTTCTTATCCCAAGTGCAACCTATCCACAATGATTGGTATCAATAGATGATTGGGAATCTGAGTTAGTATGCAGAAATATAGGTTTTTTTTGGAGGGGGGGGTACTAATTTTAATGATGTAATACTTACCTGTTGCTATTACCAGAAAATACCCTAAAAGGTATGATGAGAATTCATCTTCCTATAGGGTGATTCCAGTATTTTCTGGATTCTCAATTTACGATGTATGACTTGAAGCAAAGGCACTTTTCTCTTCAAAGTATTTTAAGCTGCAGTAATGTCTGCGACTGGAAAGAGAATGATGGATAGTGAGCATGGGCAAGGAAGCTACGGGTTGTACTTTAGAACATTCTGGAATCACCATATGGGAGGATGAATTCTCATCATATGGTCAATAGTAACAGGTGACATATTACTAATATTAAAACCATTTTTCTTCTTTCAGTTAGAAACCTTGACCTGAGCTTTTGACCTGGAAACAGATAAGATTCTTTCTTATTGCATGTGCAAGCCATCCACAAAGTCTGGTAACTGTAGATGGTGAACAACTCAAATTATTGTGCAGACAGATAGGCAGACAGACAGACATGTGGACCAACATATGGATGGATGGACAACATCATAACATAATACACTCCACCTTATGGTGGTGCATAAGAAAGTAGAATGTACCATTGATACCTTAGTACCTAATTAATCCCTCAAACTCTCTTGTCTCAGCACACACTTTCTAGCTTCCCATCCCCTAGTCCGAGTTTCCTCTGACCCTTCACACCCCATTTTTGATATTTGGACATTTCAAAAATGGGGTGTGAAGGGTCAGAGGAAACTCGGACTACTGGATCCCCTTCATTAGAGGTGGATTGAAATTCTAAGACCATGTGATAATGGTGCCCATTTTAAAGCTATTAAAAATTATATCTCTAAATCTAAAGTTTTATCTTAAAAACAAGACCAGGGTCCACAAATGCAGCCCATGCTTGAAGTATTGTAAAAACAAGATCATGGCCTGTATGTGGAACCTATGTACAAAGCATTGTTCTAAAAATAGGTATATTAGGGCCTGCATGTTTAGCCCACACTCAAAGCATTACTGCAAACCATGTGACCTAGATGACAAGGTCAAAAAAGTTAAGCAAGTTTGCTGCAGCATGAAAAGTCTTTGCTTCACAATTTCACATCTCAAGTATTAACAGAATCCATATAGTACATATAAGCAAAGAAAAACTTTAACTAAAACTTGTTGCAAATCTTGTATGACTGTGACCTTGACCTAAAGAATACAAGATCAGGAGAATGTGTTGCAAAACAATTGTTTTCAGTTTATAATGATATATCGCAAGTATGAAAAGAATCCATCGTGGGGTTGAGGAAATATATAAATAAGCAAATGGAAAACTGAAACCATTACCTTGAGAAATTTTCTCTGACTGTAACCTTGATCCCAAGGTCAAAAATCTGAGCATGCATGTTACAAAATTAATTGTCTTTGCTTTGTAATGATTCATCACAAATATGAAGAGGCTCCATCAAGGAAATATATGCAAGTGAAAAACGTTAACCAATTAAGTCATCACTACATTGATTGAGTTCCTTAAATATGTATTTCCTTCATGTTGGTACATTTGTGATGACATCCTGTGGATTGGATACAAGTTCAGATGTACCAAAACTATCTTACTTATGTTAGGCACTAATCTTCTTACAACATATAAACAAGCATTAGCTTTCCAAAAAACTTGAAGGCTCAAAAAAATAAGTGGAAGGGGGCAGGAGAAATAGGTTTGGTACTCTATTCAAAGCAGGAATATTCTTGTAATTGTTTATCAGATACAGGATTTTGCTTTAGAAAGACTACATACTGCTGTCAAAAGGAAGAGACAGTGACCTACTTTTCAAGTTCTATTTATCACAGAACATTTTTAGAATCAGTTGCATGCTGGACAGATTTTAGTATTACCACAAGATCCCTCCCTTGCATATCTTTTGAAACATACTTAAATGTATATCCAACAGAAGTGAATCTTACAGTTATTGTCAAAAGTCTCTCAATGCAGACATTGTCAACTGAATACCTCTGAGAATCATGCAATAAAAGACTTTTTAAAGATTTCTTAATGCAATGAAGATAGACTTCACATGGACTCATAAATATCTATGCCTGTATAGAAGTTCCACTGAAGTGTACCTAAATAAGCACATCACAATTTAATTCTGCTTTGGTCTGTGATTCATAAATATTTAGCCATTCTATTATGTAACAAATATCCTGCATGCCCTGCCTATACAGATATGGGACAGTAATTAGGTATTGTACTGGTATGGGACAGTAATTTGGTATTGTACTGGTATGGGACAGTAATTAGGTATTGTACTGGTATGGGACAGTAATTAGGTATTGTACTGGTATGGGACAGTAATTTGGTATTGTACTGGTATGTTAGATTGCCACTTTGACCAATTAGGTGTTCTTTCTTGTCTGGGTTTTGAGTACAGTTACAGCACAATGGCTGAAATACCTTCTGAAACTAATATACACTATGCCTTGACACAAAAAAATATCAGCACAGGTTAGTGTGCATTATCAAGGGTTCTGACACCTTTTGAAACAAAAATGTCCAGGTCTTTTCAGGTTTCTTCCTGGATTAAATTTTTTTTTTCAAGGTTAACTTATGACCCTTACAGAACAGAATCTGAATTAGACATATGACCATGTATTAAACCATACGATGTAACACTAGAACAAGTGTAACAGTTGAAATTCATATAAATGTGCATGTAAACCATTTAAAATTACAGAACATAATTGTTAACATTACTCTGCTTAAATACGTATTTTGGTATGAAGAAAGCTTTATAGACACAGGTTGTTTGAAATTTTGACAAAATGCCCTTAAAAATTATATACATCTGTATAAAAAGAAGGACTGAATTTTAAAAAAAAAAATCTACTTATGTCTGGTTGGTGCCCTACATCTACTTTCAATGTAATCCAACTATGGATTGTATATTCATGTCAAGGGTGCCCAGAGTGTGAGATTATACATTGCAATTGCCCTAGCAGTTGATAAATTTATATGTATTTAGCAAGGTCTGATAGTACAATTAACCACAAAGATGAGTTGGTGTTGGACATGCTGGTTAAAGTAACTATTGACAATACTGTTTAACACTGTGTTCCCAGTGCCAACCACCAAATAATAAGCAAAGATTTATCATGATAAGAACTCAATAAATTTAACTCATGATCAGTTTAATTATGACTCAATTATATATTCATTCTGCAATCAAGTGGCAGCTGAAAATTCACAGTTTATTCCTGTGTCTGATCAATATTTGCAAAATTAAAGGGCTTTTCCTAGTCGAGAACAAACCTATTCTTTCTCGCAACTTTTCCAGATTTCCCTGTTGTGTGGGAATCCTGATTGTCTCCAAATAGTTACATTTAAATGCAATGACAAAAGTTTTAGTGCTGGTGACCTTTCTGGAAGTTGGAGAATCACAGCTGTTTGTTTTATCATCATATGTACAAGACAAAAATCTGAACTCAATAAACATTTCCATTTAGTCTTTAATGCAGCTTCTGGTCAGCAAATCTCCAGGAAAAATCAGAATAAAAATATTAATGATTTTCTTAGAGACTACAATAAGCTGCAATAACAGCTGCTGACAGCTGAATTAGTGATACCATAACGAAGCCACTACTGCCACCACCAGTAGCTGAATTAGTGATAATTTTACAAAACCACTGCTGCCACCACCACTAGCTGAATTAGTGATACCTTAACAAAGCCAATGCTGCCACTACCAACTCTGAAAATGTGACGACTAAGTCTCGCCTTCCTATTAACATGGGTCTGAGAAATAACAACTGTGTGTTACTGAAAGTACATATGTATGGATGGTTTAAACGATAGTTAGTTCTTAAGACTTACATGAATCACAAATGGTCCTAATAAACCCTTCTTTCATTCTGAAATGTCAGTGTCATTAGCCAGCACCAGTCAGTAGATTCAGCTGAATACATTAGTGTCATTTGCCATCACTAATCATAGATCCAGCTGAACACATCAGTGTCATTAGCCATCACTAGTTAGTAAATCCAGCTGAACTCATCAGTGGCATTAGCCATCACTAGTTATAGATCCAGCTGACCTCATCAGTGGCATTACCCATCACCAGTTGACAGATCCATCTGAAAACATCAGTACCATTAGTCGTCACTATTCAGTAGATCTAGCTGCAGGGCTGAGCAAATCCCACAGCCCGGCATCCCGGACTATTCATTTTTTGATGCTTTAACCACTATATCTACTTTTTTTAAGCCATTCATGCCCTATGGGCATACTGAATATACTGAATACTTTATTTTACCCCTCTCCATGTATACATTTACATCCTGTATAACACCTACAGGTGGTCAGTAATAACTGTTGCAAATGTGCACGTTCTGTTACCACTTGACTGCATATTCGGCTAAGCGAGCAAATTATTGGCAAATCAAAGCATGTCAAACAAAACAAAGCTGGTATGATTAATTAGCAATGTTTTAAGCGGCTTTGTGCATAGTGTTTACTCAAACCAGATCTTCACAAGCGGCTCAGTGTAATTAAATTAATGCAAGGTACTTTACTGACATCAGTGTTGGTTTCCTTATGAACTGATTAAATGACAGTAATGATTCTTCAATTTTTAAATGACTATACAGAGGATTAACTTTCACGTGCGATATTGTGTTTGAAGCGAAACAATTATGCCAATTAATTAGCTGTTTCTGTTTGTATTTAAAATAGAAAATGTATGTTTGAAGTTGTTGTCAAACAAGCTGATATTTACTCGTTGGATAAAACGAGTTTGCTAAATTATTTTTGCAAGGAAGGTACTAAGGATGATTCGGAGAAGGAAAATTTTTGTGAAAGTGGAGGGATAAAATGTACGACTGCTACTGAACGTGAAGTAGCTATTTCTTCAAAGAGACATATGCCAGAATCAGTGGTAGCAAAAAATGTAAATTATGACACTACTAAGAGACAAAGGAATTTTCAGCCGCTTTTGGGTTGATTGTTATCCCTGGCTTGAATTTATTGACTTGGAAGGAAATATGTTTTGCAGTTATTGCAAACAATATCCCAAATTGTCACAGGTTGGAAATTCAACCAGTGTATATTTCAGTGGAACTGACAAAATGAGGATTGAACCAATCAAGTCTCATGACATTTATGGACCCCACAAGACAATATATGCATGACACTAGCCAGCATGTGCAGAAAATCAGTGAAGTTAGTGTTGCTGACACTCCACTAGGAAACGCCCTTTCAAAACTAAATGAGACTGAAATGAAAAAAAATGAGAGCTCTCCTTAACACAGCCTACACCATAGCCCATTATGGAAAACCATTCTTAATCATCTTGAAGTGATTTTCAAACAGGAAGACCATCATGCCATTCATGAGCAGTATTTAGAGTTCAAAGCGAAGATAAGGGCATACAAGCAGTCACCGGATCCACCTGTTGAAATTCTTGGAACACTCTTAGTGAATACTCCACCTTGTCTCAATCTGTTATGCAAACTATTAGAAATCATGTTGGTTATAAGCCTGTCCACTGCTGAGTGTGAGCGAGGATTTAGTTCAATGAACTTTGTCAAAACTTCATTAAGAAGTTCCTTAAAACAACAGTGTTTACAAATTCTAATGAACATTTCAGCAAATGGACCAGAGCTTGAGGACTTTAACCCAGACACAGCTATCAACTGCTGGCTTACTGCTGGTGAAGGTGGCAGAAATGTACATGGACATTTTTTCAAATCCAGCAGCTAACATATATATACCTGAAGTAGCCAAACATATATCAACCAATGTTTTTGAAAAATTGAATTCTTTTAAGAAATAATTATGTTGTATATTATTTCATTTGTTCTTTCTATGGTTTTAAGTGCATACATCTCATCAAATCTTGGAAAGTGATTACAATTTTGGGACAAGTGAAAAGTAAGGTGGGACATGTAAAAAGTAAGGTGGGACAAGTGAATTTTCTGAAACCACTTGTCCTGGACAAGTAGATAAAAAAAAATTTGCTCAGTCGTGAGCTGAAATCAGTTACCCATAATCATGATATAGCTCCATTTGAAGATGGAACATATCAGCAAATCTATGTATATGCTAGAAGCATAGATCTGCATGTTGTCTACCTGCCTCTGAAACAACACAGCAAGAATTAATGAAAAAATCTCCTACATTATAATGAATAAAACACGATTCTGTAAACCTGTCTATAAAAGACACTCAATGGACCACAAAAATGTGTCCCTAACAAATATGTATTCTAATATAGAAGTTAAAAGTGATTATAAATGTAAGAGAAGTGACCCATAAATTTTGCATGCTATAAGCTGGTGTCCTTTAGGCCCCCCCCCCCCAAAAAAAATGTATGTTTCCTATTGCACTGGGTTTAAAAATAGGGTAGGCAGGTATTTTTTTAATTTTTTTTTTTATAACATTATATATAAATTAAATAATATTTCAAGCGCTTCAAAGTACTGGGCAAAACCGGCTAGATTAGATACACAAGTCAATTTTGGCAAAGTGATTTTTTTATTTGTTTTTTTTTTTTTGGGGGGGGGGGGGAGTGCTAGGGTCAGCAACGAGAAACAGCGATGGTCGGCTGACTGGAAACACACATTTTATTTTTTGCCTTATATTGAGATGTTCACTAAAACAGATTTCAGTGTAATTATTATCTGTTAGTCATGAGTTGGTACTTGCTGTATGACCTATGCAGTTTGATGTTGGTTAGTTTAAAAGGCACTTTTAACACATTATTGGCTATATCCTGCCAAGGAAAAGGGAGCTACCCAATAAATGCCTTTTCCATGGACACGCCAAGGCAGATGACCCTGGATGGTCTGGGTGGATATCAAACCTGCGACTCTATGGATTATGACTATATGATTGACGTCTCATTTTAAATCAATGGACATTTTGTTAAAAATGAAAAAATGTCACAAAGAGAACAACTGCTGAAACTGTGCAAAAATCAAATAATGCTGACCTCAACATTGGAGCAAAGTTTTACACATAAAGGGTCTTCACTTTAGCTTCTTCACAAGACCTGTGATGGACAGATAAAAACCAATATGACAGCAAGCAGAATATGGATGCCACAACAATCCCTCTTTTCCCCACAGGGTTACATAACTTTTACATAGGTGTCTGAGTGCATAAAATAACTTCTATAAGAACTGAAGAAAATAAAATCCTACTTTAGTGGCTTTCTATCATTAACAACTCATCTTCTAAGTACACTTCCTTAACACAGACAATCAATACAAGAAAATACAACTTCAGATGTAAAAATACTGTATGTCAAACTTTTACAGATTGAGTAAGAGATGGCATATTTGTGACAAATTATTTTCATGACATAAAATACACACAACACTGTATCTTGGTCTTTACATTAAAATTTCTAGAATTCAATTTCCTTACTAAAATTGCAAGAATTGTATGCTTATGAAAATAATGTAAATTTTTGTATTTTACATTTAACAAGAGCCCTAAGATTGCTTGAGATCACTCACCTGGCTGACATCTAACAGATAAATACAACAGCAGTTGTCTAAGAAACTAGAAGCTTGACAGCTGTTATAAACTGCACAGTGTTGGTATTCAGCAAGTGTTGGTATTCAGCAAGGTGCAATTTATGAATCAGATTCTTTTAAGATCATGAAACAAAAATTGCCATTATCTGCCATAATTATAGGAAATTTTCAAAATACTTATTTCCAATAAAAGATATTTTCTACCTAAAAATCAGTTTTAAATTGAGAAAACATTGATAAATTTAATTTTTTTAAAAATCTTAAATAAAAGTTTAAATTTTATAAACTTTGTCAGCATATAAATTAAATTTTCAGAAAAATTAAAAACAGTCAACTGAAAAATTGTAGACAGCAAAGTTGATCAATTAATAACATTTTAGATAAATGGTAGCATGGATCTGTGCAACCTGTAGCATTTGGTCCAATGGTACCATGGGGCTGTGCAACTTGTAGCATTTGGTTCAGTGGTAGCGTGGGCCTGTGCAACCTGTAGCATTTGGTCCAATGGTACATGTAGCATGAGTCTGTGCAACTTGTAGCATTTGGTCCATTGGTAGCATGGGCCTGTGCAACTTGTAGCATTTGGTTCAATGGTAGCATGGATCTGTGCAACCTGTAGCATTTGGTTCAATGGTAGCATGGATCTGTGCAACCTGTAGCATTTGGTCCAATGGTAGCATGGGCCTGTGCAACTTGTAGCATTTGGTCCATTGGATGCATGGGGCTGTGCAACTTGTAGCATTTGGTTCAATGGTAGCATGGATCTGTGCAACCTGTAGCATTTGGTCCATTGGTTGCATGGGCCTGTGCAACTTGTAGCCTTTGGTCTATTGGTAGCGAAACATTATACACAATACCAGGCAGAACTTACAACAGATATTATATGTTTCTTTAATTTCATAAATCACTAAGCTTGAGTTAAATGTAAATGAAGTGAAAAGTGCTAAATATGGAGACTTCAAAATCAATTTAAATGAATAGCCATTCAAAAAACAAAATGTCTGGATAGTGACACTCAGAAATGTGAAACAGTGAAAACTGTATTTCAGTGATTATTCATCCTCAAAATGTATGAGGTTTTCAGAAGTATATTTGCTAAACTATCTTTAACCATTTGCAAGATAAATAAGAAACACCAGCTATTATAACGTTTAAGATGGTGGGGGAGGGGACAGTTTAATCATTTGTGCAGCAGTTGATACATAACAGTATACTTGTAGCTTGCATGGCAAAGGAGTAAATTAAATGATATTAATAGATGGAAACTAATTCAGTATGGAAATAACATTTCTGGATATTTAAAGAATATACAGATTAATCAATGCCTGTAAAATTATGTACAAGTACAATTAGGTCCTTTAGACTTAACCAATTTAATGACAGATACAATTCTAATCGCATGAATTCTAAATAAGAAAGAAAATTTCTTCATGTACAACATACAACTCTTTACTTTTTAAGATTAACTGTACATGTACAAGGTAAATTAAAAATAATCTTGATGCACATTTCTGGTGTATATTTAAAAATACCAATCAATAATTATTAAGTAAAATGTTTAATGCTAAAGTGATATAGTAAAGCCTGTCTTGAGAGACCACCCCTTCTGCCAACAAAAAGCAGTCACTTAAGACAGGTGAGTAGTAGAGGGTGGGTACTGGGGGACAGCCTTTTTTTGATGGCACTATGGGGACACAAGATGCCCCATAATCTTGTGTCCCCATAGTGCCATCAAAAAAAGACTGTCCCCCAGTACCCACCAAGATGGCAGGGGGGTCTCTATAGGTCCAAGATGGTGGGTGGACCTCTACGGGGGGAGGGAGGGAGGGGGTGTGAGAAATAGAATTAATCTTTCTTGAAAAAGGGTGATCCTGTTGTATGCCTCCCAAATATTTAAGATATGTTATGTTTTGCTGCACACGCCTTGCGGCTACAAACAATGTTACAACATTTCCCAAAACCGAAGACGGGAGAACAGTAAAAACACGTCTTGTTTTATCGACAGTCTGAAATGGACTGACTGAAAATACATTGTTACAGTTTTCATGAACGCATGTTTGGGCTCAAGAATGAGAGTGTAGAATAGGACGGGTTATAGAGTGCAGAATTGGATGGGTCATACTCGAGTCATTCTTACACCGTAAAGCTATGTGCTTGTTTGTTTTGTTTGTTTGTTTGTTTTTTTGTTTTTTTTTGGTTTCCTTCTGAAAACGGTAGATCTAGAATTTTTTCGTGACACATTGCAGTGCCAAAATAGGAACAAAGCTAAGATACCTGACATGCACAAGAACAACTAAACTCAAGATTTTATATGAGCCAAAGATTGACCTATGGAAGAAAAATCGTTGTACAATTTTTAAAGGTTGCAAGTTTTTGAAAAAATTACAAAACTAACGTCACATTTCACATAATCATTGTGACTACTGCCAACATTTGTGGAGAGGCATCTTAAAACGGGAACAGATACCATGATCATTTCAATCGAAATCATTGTATAAGAAACTTAGTGTGTGTGTTTGTGAAACAGAGAGAATTGACATTACGACGGAGAGAGAGAGAGAGAGAGAGAGAGAGAGAGAGAGAGAGAGAGAGAGAGAGAGAGAGAGAGAGAGAGAATATTTTATTCCTACTTTTAAAAAAATCACGACACTTACCTTTTTTTTATGGTATATTTTCCTTAAGAAATTTCAAAATCACACATTCCATTTTTAAAAAATCACATCGATAGGAAAAAAAATCCTCTTTTTTCGGTAAAATATCACAAGATTGAATTGGAGACATAGTCTACTAAAATCCTTCTTTTGAAAACGTAGATGTAAAATTCTCACAAAATAATACATCCAAACGTTCTGTGATGTATTTTGACTTAAGGCTGATACACTTTCCATTGATCACAAATTATACGATGGGGTTGTGCACAGAACATTAGATTATAATGGTCTAGACTAAAAGTAACACTAAACTTCCGAAATTGTACCGGACGTTAGCGGAGACTTAAAATAATCCTGAAAAAAAACAAAAAGGGAAAATTTTTTTTTGATTTTTTAAATTTTGTTTATATCAAAACACACAAACACACTATCTACATTTTTTTTTTTGGGAAGGGGAAATTTTTTATAAAACAAATCAAACACACAAACACACTATCTACATTTTTTTTTGGGAAGGGGAAATTTTTAAAAAAACAAATCAAAAACACACAACCATTTTTTTTACTTTTTAAATTTTTTATATCAAAACACACACCACAAATATACAATCCATTTTTTAAAAAAAAAATTTTATTTGATGGACTGCAAAAGTTGTTGTTGTTGTTGTTGTTGTTGTTGTTGTTGTTGTTGTCTTTGCTGCTGCTGCTGTTGGTGCTGTAGTCTATTTCTTTCCTCCCAATTTTAGATCGATAGAAAGAGAGGGAAAGTGTTTTTTTTTTTGGTTTGGTCGGTAAAAAACAAACCACACAACACCATTCAGATATATACATCAATAATAATAATTATATTTTATTCAATGTATATACATTATGTTACTCGTGGTAATAAAACAATTTCATATAAGTCCAATACAGTTCAATACACTTCCATATATACCTTTTCATTCTCTTATTGTTCTGACACTTCAGGAAGATTCTTGTCTACAATTCTCTCATAACTTTCTTCTGGACTCTCATTGATAAACTCCAACTTAATAAAATGTCCATTATCATCTCGAATCCACTTCCTTTTTTACAAATCCTTTTTTTATTTTTTTTTAAAAAAAAAAAAAAAAAAAACACAAACACACTCTTTACAAACATACTCCACACACCCATTTCTTATTATTTTTTTTTTTTATCCAATAACATACACCACACCATCCATTGCGCTGACCTAAAAATAGGGTTCAGATCGACAGTGAGATAATAGATAGAGGGGGGTGACTTCAGATCGATAGAAAGAGAGAGATAGAACATAATCATTATTATTTCAAATTCAATAAAAAACCACACAACACCATATTTTTTTTCAACAATCAACAAAATTGTTTATTCAACAATAACTATTCTAGCATAAAAATACTAACCATTCAACCAGAAATTTTCAAACAGGAACATATTTACAAGGTTGACAACGTTGCGAAGGTAAAGTAAATGTGAAACTTTCTACATCTACATCATTTTGATGTACACTACGATGGTGAGCTAAAGACAAGAGATAACCATAACGTTGACAAAACCATTGTTGTACTTTAGCATCATTTCGAACATAGTCACTATCAAAATAAGTCAGTAAATGTTCTAAGGAATATCCAAGACTGCGTTGATGAAGATAATGAACACAATATTGTCCACACACCATAGAATCTGATCCTTGTAGTCTCACTCGTGTTCTGGCCATCGAGAAATAAATCCAGTAAACTCGGTTTTAGGTTCTGAATGAATGACTTCGTCATCATCATCATTTGTGGTAGTTTGTGACTTCTCACAAAATTCCTCATCTATTTCCATAGGTTCTTCTTCTACGTGTTGCATCTTTTTTTTCTTCTTCTAATAGTCTAGAATCACTTCTCTCAAACTGTTGATTTCTAGAGTATTATCAAATTCTGCATACAAGACGACGTTCACTGTGTCGGGTAGAGGATCTGCAAACTGAAGTTCCACACGAAGTGGGCCTGATTTTATAGGGTGAAAATGTCCTTCATCGCTGCCTTGGTCCGGAGTGAAATCAAATCCCCACAAAGCATACCCTCCTGCATAATCCTCGTACGAAATGCCGTGGCTGGTGTCGCGCCCTAACTGGCCTGTGGCTTCAAACAGGCTCAGGTAAGATCGCAAGTAATTTTTATGGCCGTCGCTAAAGTTAGGTTCAAAAGGTCTGGTACACAAGGTCTTGCCATCTCGACTGACTTCTATCTTGGAGACGTTGTAGTGTTTAAACTCGAACGGATTCTGATCGTGGACTCCGTTGAGGCTGCATTACTGACGATGCCAATCAGCAAACGTTTGGGGAGCTGTCCTTGGAAGATGTGATCTTCGACTTTGGATCGGAGTCCAGCGGCTATGGTAAAGGTTTTCACTTCCACTCGTCGCACAGGATACTTAGCAGTGGTTCTGCTCAAGGATTGACTGATGTCATTGGCTACTTTTGGTAAGACTTCTACACGTCGCACGTAAAGTTTGGCTTCTTGGATTTTGGTTTTCCACTCGTTAGCATGAGCCATCAAATGGAAGGCGGCACTACTGCGATTAAGTCTCAGGCGTACATCTACTCCGTTCAACAAATACTTGTCTTGCAACCACATGTCCAAATGCAAACGATCCATCAGTTCTAAACTTCGTCTGATTTTCTTTCGACGGTCGTTGAATCCCACATTGTGAGGGACTGCTGGAATTATAGGATCACCATCATTAGCAGAAGTCTTCGCCGGTACTGACAGCTCTGTGTCGTTGAACTTTTCCGAGGTGTCAGGTTTCCAGACCACCGAAGCATCCAGATGAGTGTTCTTGGCTTCTTTTCCGTACGTCAAGAGATTTTCCAAATAAGCACGGTAAGGGTAAGTATCCAAACTGCTGCTGACCAGTTTGTTATTCAAGTACAAATCTACTCCGCTGAACAAGGAATGCATGAAATTATTGACGGGTGCCACTCGGGCAGCTTCCCCAGGAAGGGTGTTGTCATTTTTTTGTACTTGAAGTTTCAGGTACAAGTAACTGTTATTCAGATCGATGTAATCTTCGGTTTGTCCTTTGATTTCAAATTCGATAGGAGCTGATTCCGTCAAAGACGATACAGGATGAAATTCCACCCATTGGGATTCTTGCATCGTCATCATGGTGGGAGGCATAGAAAACATATCCAGTTCTGACTTGGTACATTCGCAAGAATCTCGGTGCATCATTTTCACAGTTATTAATAATCAAACACGTCTAATTCTCTACCAGTTCTTCTTCTTTTCTTATTCTTTTTGGAACTGCCGTGTGTTTTTTTATGAACTTTGAAAGGATTTAGACGTTGTTGTCGTCTCTTTCTACCTTGTCCTTGCTGCTGTGAAGTAATGCCAGGGTCTGAAGCGTGAAGCGTATTTATAGGATTTTCTTGGAGGCCTAAAAGATCTTTACCAGTCGTCATCAACACATTTTTGCCTGCTCTCATAAAAGCTTCTTTAGGATTTTGTTTGTCGATGAGGACATTTTGCAAAAATTCTTTTCCTTGTGTCAAAGCGGCATCTTTTAAGGCCTGCAATCCTCGGGTCACCATCGGTTTCAAAATAGGAGCTACCGTCCGAAAAGCCGATTTTAACATATCTCCTAAACCATGTCCTCGTTGTCGAGCCACTCCTTGGTACACTGGATACATTTTTTTTTGTTTGGGAGGTTAGTTACAATTCGTTAGAGAACTTGTTTTTTTCGAAAATGTAGTTTCACCGTGACTTTTCCTTTGTCAATGAATGGCACATCTTGTCCCAAATCTCCTTTTATACTAATGTTGACACTGTCAAAATACGATTTACTGACTGGAAGATAATGAGGATGTACAAATTCACGGTGAACGTGAAACGTGTTTCCACCTTCTTCGTACGCACCAGCAGCAGTATCCACTTTGAAAGGAATGACTCTCAGTAAGGGAGCAGCTGTGTGACCCACCACGTTGTACTCCACCACATCGGAGTACACAAACATTAAATTCAGTCCAACGTTCAATTCGATAGGGGTGCGAAAAGCCTCTCCGAAATCTGTGTTGGTGTGGATTGTTCGTTCACCATGATACTTTTTATTTCCACCCAAAATTTCAAACAACCCAGCAGAAAAACCGATGGTCATGAATTTTCTTTCGTGCGCGGGTAAGTGTTTGTCTTCTTTCTCGTCGAATGGCTTTCCCTCATGCCCTTTCAAAAATTGTATCCAGATACGGCGTGCCACAGGATGGTATTTGATCTCTACCCATTTTTGGTTTTTTTCCAAGGCTTTGCCAAATTGGGCTTCGAAGACGGCCGCAATCGTCTCCACCAAATGTTGAGCGCTAAAATAATACCCTTCAGGAATTCTCATGCGATAGGTCGAGTAGGGAGTATTGTCAGTTTTTGAACTCATTTTTTTCCCAATTTCAGGATCATGGGCGTCCAACTCTTTTTGCACTTTTTCGTTATAGATTGCTACGTCAAAAATGGTTTGATTTCCAGACACATTCTTGATTTGCGTAGGATGAATGATTTCTACCAAAGCCACTTCCCAATGAGCGTCGTGATCCAATTGGAAGGCCTGAGGTAATTTGGCCGTGAAACAACATAATTTGTTGTTGGGAAACACATCCATGGAACTGTCACTGGGTAAAGTTAAATAAAATTGGTCATTCATAGTTCTAAGGTGGTTCTGGTGTCCGAGGAGTCACTCAAGTGGACAGAAGAAGAATGATGTTCAAAAGGTTCCAAAAGAGAATTGGTATTGTGGTGGTGACTGGACGAAGAAGAAGGTGAACTGGCGTTGTTCGAACTAGCGTGGTTGTTGCTATGGCTGCTGTTGTCTGTCGTCGTAAATTTCAAAGAGGGACTGGGTAAAAGATAACCGATGCAACTGCTCAGTAAAATGGTCCACAATTGTTTGTCTCCTTGTTGTAAACTCAAATTAGCAATAGCTGCTCCGATGACACAATACACTACAAAGATTTGGCAGAAAAAGACGATTTGATTTTTAGGCACACGTTCTCCGCACCACACCCAAAGGGGTTGTTTTTGTAATTCTTGAAGAGAAGAACTCTGTGAAGGAGTCGTTGAAGTCGTCTGGGTGGCTACTGTGTTGAATGGCATGTTGTGAGTTTACTTCTTTTTCTTTTTATAGTCGACGACTTGAGAAGCTGCAATCCAAGAATCAAAACTAGGAGGATATCCTTTCCAACGTACTTTGACTTCTTCTACTCGACGTTTACCTACTTTGCGTGTTCTTTGTTCGAGAATGCTTTCGATGTCGTACAAGGTATCTTCTTTTTTAGTCACTCGTTGTAACTCAGGCAAGTAAAATGTTCCTTTGAGTACTTCACCGTTCATGTCTTCCAATTTATAGACGGGAGGATCACGTCCACGGACGGGGGTAGTGACACGAAACAATTCGGTAGTCCAGTTAGGTAAATAACCTTTGTCAAAAGTACGTTTGGTTTTTCCGATACGAACCCAATCTCCCGTCTTTAATAACTTCAACAAGGTTTTTCTTTTTCTTTTTTTTTTCTTCTGGGGTGGTGAACCAAATAATTTATCAAACACGGTCACTTCGTTTTCAGGGGTGACCTCTTCGGGGGCACATCCGATGCTACGATGGTACGACTGATTGTACGCTTTGACCAAACGAGGTAACACGTCGATGTACTTGAGAGTATGTTGATGTGTAAAATATTTCCACATACGTTCTTTCAAAGTTCTTTGAAAACGTTCCACGATACTGGCTTTGGTTTCAGGATTTTCGGTAGTAAGAAAATGAATGTGTCTTTGTTTCAATTCTTTTTGAAAAGCTTGGTTTAGAAATTCGGTACCTTTGTCCGTTTGCCATCGTAAAGGTTGGCGTCCACTTTGTTTCAAGACCAATTTTAAGGCTCGTACCAATTCGGTACTGCTTTTAGAAGTCAAAGGCACGACCCAAGCAAATTTGGAAAACACGTCGATGACACAAAACAAATATTTGTGACCACCATTGTAAGTGGCTAAATGAGAGACGTCAGCTAAATCGGCTTGCCATTGATGATCGATCCCTTCCACTTGAGTGGTACTTCTAGAAAATTTACGTCGAATGGGTTTGTGTAACGTGTACGTCGATTGTTCTTGTAACCATCGTCGTACTTCGGGCAAACGTACACTTTTCAATTTACTTTTAGCAGCTCGATATAATTTTTGAACTCCTCCGTAACCAGCAGCATGGCCAGGATTGTAATAAATGGTGGCTAACAGTTTCTCCATGATGATGATGATGATGATTTCCTCAAGAATAAGTTAACCAAGTTCCAATACTCTTTTCTTCGTGAGGTATCTTTTTGGATTGTTGTTGTTTACGTGTCCGACGTGCTACTGGGGTAAAGGTAGTTTGAACAGGGGTCATCGGTTCTGTTTTGACTTCTTTCTTCACTTCTTCCTTTTTCTTTTCTGAGGGTAAAGGGGTAGGCATCTTCTTTTTTATCCAATCCGGTGTGGCTAACTTTTTTAATTTTTTAAGAGGTGGAGTTAGTAAAAACTCTTCTTCTTCTTCTTCTTCTTCTTGGACGGTCATCCCTGTACCGGTGTCTGTTTTAGTGGTGACTTTAGGTTCGCTTTTCATCAGAGCCTTAAAATCTCTCAGAGTGGGTGAAGCTGTTTCGTCGACTGCTTTTTGACGAAAGAGTTGTAGACGTTGTAAAAGTTGACCGTACCGTTGGGATTTTTCTGTTTCGGACACATTGTTTCGTTCATCAGGGATTGTATTTCTTGTTGTAACTGAGACATTTCGTTAAGATTAGGATTGGGTGGTAAATGAGGTATCCGTTGTTCGTTCCAACGATGAAATTCCATCCATCGTTTGTAAGGTACTAAAGTCAGTTTTCGTCCTTCCATTTCATCCAAAGGTACCAAAAAGTTGTGGTCTTTTCAGAGAAGGGTGTTCCTTTTTATCTTCTTTTTTTGGGGAGTGGTTATCGCATGACCCCTCCTAAAAGTGGTCCAGCAATCGTTCCTAACAAAGGAGCGGCTATTTTTAACAATGGTCCTATCAACATAGGTAGAAATCCACCTCGTTGTACCAACATTTTTTTCTTTTGTTGAAGAGGTATTTTCTTTTTCACCATTTGACGAAGAACGTTCCGATGTTTCCCTAATTTTTGTTTCTGTATCTTAGACAAAGGTACCGTTCCTTTTAACACGTTCAAACAACATTCACACACGGTATCGATGATTTCTTTAGGAGCTGATTGAATGAGTTGTTTTCGCATGGGAGGTTTGGATTTGTTCAGGACAGACAAGACATCCCAATGTTTGGCTAGACGAGGGGGAAGAAGTCGTCCTTTTTTACTGGTTTTCTTCTTTTTTTGGTGGTGGTGGTGGTGGTGTGCACGTTTGGGAGCCATCTTTTTTAGTCGGTAGAAAACAAGTCTGAAGTCTTTTAGCAGGGTACCCTTCTATTTTATACTGGAACACGTCTCCACTGATTGTCTGCACGACGTACCAACTTCACGACAGGTCTCACTTGACGTTGAGGTGTTTTCAAGGGACTAAATCGACTCAATTCTTGTTTGGATAAATCTACTAAACTTTGTAACACGACCAGTTCTTTCTTGACTTTGGTTTTAGGGATGGTACTTTGTTGGCGGCCGCTGCCATAGCCAGATCAGCTTCTGTCGTCGAGGGTCCCGAAGGGGTGACTTTCGAAATAGGTTTCCATTTTTGCATCAAATTAGGAAACACTTGTCTTAAGTCCGGTTTGGCAGGCATCATCGTGAAGGGTGGTGAAGAAGACAAAGATGATGGGGACGAAGGAGAAGGAGACCTCGTCACGGTTGTTTGTCGTGGTGTCTTGCGGGTGTACGTTTGCGTCCTGGCCGCAGTACCTCTCTTGCGGCCGGTGCTAGTGGTAGGTGTTTTCTTCTTCTTGGTAGAACTTTTCTTTTTCTGGTGGGTGGTTTTCTTTTTCTTCTTTGGACTTTTCTTCTTTTTGGGTGCTTTGGGTTTTTTGGCTTTGGCATCATTAGGATCCCATTTCAAAAGGGAACGAATCATGACCCCTCCTAAAGAACCACTTCCACCAGGAGTTAAAATGATTTGTTTTTTAGTCCGTGAATCGATTCTAGGATCAGCCAGTTGTGACAATGCTCCTTTATGTCTTTGAAAAAAACGTTGAGTTTGATGAGGGATGTGAATGATGCCTTGCAGTAATTGACGTGCTGTCAAAGTAAACCATCGTAACACTTCTTTCAGACTCGCTTCTAACAAATGAGCACCGACTTGTACATTTTTTTCACGACTGATGCCATACAAGGCACGAATCAATTTAGCCGAAGGATGAGGTTGAAAGGAAGTCATCTTCTCTCAAAAAGAGTGTGAGACAGAAATGACGTAGTGACTGTTTTTATAGTTTTTTTTCAAAAATGGGTTGAAGGGGACGTGTAAATGACAGGACCACCTTCTTCACCCCAAGGGTGAAACAATTGGGCACGAAATCTCAAATAGTCAGGAGTGGTCGGTTTTAAGTCGATGAGTAAATACTCGTGAGGGGTTTGAGTGGCATCGTCGTACGCATAATTGAGCCAAGGAGCCCCTAACTGTTTGGCTAACACTTGTACTTGAGATTTGTCTCTGGGGCTTTTAAACAAGACCACGTAATGAGCATTCAAACTAATGGTTCGATGGGCTTTACTTTGCTGAAATAAATTTTGAGTAATGTAGACAATACTAGCATTACGATGGTGTCCTTTTCGTGTAAACCAAAGTTTAATTTCTTCTTCGTCTTCTCCTAACATGTCATCAAAAATAACTAAATGAGTTTGACTCACGTCAGACACGATTCCATCGTCTTCGTGAGGAATACCATCCACAAATGAAATGGTTTCTCCTTGACTTTCTTTCAATAACGTGTAAGACGGTTGCCACTCTTTGTAACACCACACGATACGTTGAGGTGGACGATCAAACAAATCAGCTTTGTGTTCGATCAATCGTTTGACAAATTCGGTTTTCCCTGAACCACTCGGTCCAGCAATCAACATGTTAAATGGATGGCGCAGATACAAAGCATTCCAACTTTGACGATCTAACTTTTCGTCAATCACTTTGACGACAGAAGCACAAGAGGTAGACGAGATAGAATAAGAAGATGATGTAGCCATGTCTGAGGTAAGAAGATTTTTGAGAAGAAGACAAAGACCCAAGACATTTTATACATTTTCATACACGTTTATTTTTTTATTTTTTTTTAAAAAAAACAACCAACCAACCAACAAAAACATATTTTTTACAACTTTACACGAACACGAAGAAGTGAATTAGTGAGAAAATATGCAATTAAAATGAACACGTACACAATGAAGACTACCACTAAAACCATCAAACTGTCATATAAACACGTCAATGTACAACAATAGTTTCGTGTCCTAGTCATGAAAGACACCCTTGAAAGAGGGTATAGTGTAAAAATCGAGAAATGACTTTGAGTTTACGTTTCACTTGGATTTTGACAAACTCTTGGTAAATCCGTTTTCGTAACTTCAAAGGCATGCCAGCAATGTACTTGGGTAAAGTTTCCGATTTGGAAAGAAGTAACTCTCTTTTGTATTCTTCACGATACTGGTGATAGTTTTTCTTCAAAATCAGATTTCTGATACGGTGAAAGTCACGTTAGTGTGCAAATCGAGGAATGACTTTGAGTTTGGGTTTCACTTGGATCTGGACCAACTCTTTGGAAATGCGTACTCGCAACTTCGAAGGCAAGTCACAAATGCGATCTTCTAAAACTAGGGACAAAATACTGGTAAATGCGTTCTCGCAGCTCCAAAGGTAAACCACAAATGTATTCTTGTAAAGTATCCTCCGACATGTTTTTTTACTTCTTCTTGGCATCTGGCTCATCGTACCCGTACTCTTCTGAGGCCACTAAAGGTAAGAACTGACAGTGCGGAGACCATCTGGCATGTTCAATGTAAGCTGAGTCGGTAGGCTCCCATTGGTGAAGTCTCACACCGCAACTGAAACATTGAACTTTATCTCCTTCTCCCAAGTAGATAAATCCAGATCTGGCTAAAGCTTTGTCAGTAGTGGATTGTAGTAGAAATTTAGGCCACTTGTCTTTGAACGTCTCGAGTCGATTATCATACTTGGAATAACCAGGCAGAGCCACAGGTATCGTCAATTCTTTATGACATTCACAGGTACGTTTAGCATTCTTCCCAATAAAGAAGAAAGGTCGTCCTGCATCTCTAGAGGGACGGTGAGGTACACGTGCTGCATCGACGATGTCCAAGCGTACGGCATCCGTCTGATCGTATGAATCGATGCTGTCAACGCTTACGGAATCCGTCTCGTCGCATGGCACTGCATCGCACTCCAAGTCGTAATGGTACTTGGAGTTCACACCACTAGATTTCTCCCTCGGTGGGTGGGTGGCATGAGTATTCTTATTCATCTTTGGTGGGAGGATGACAAAATTAATCTTTTTTTCTTCTTCTTGCTCGGTCAACGTTGAAAGTCACAATGAATGGTTAGGTTTGGAAGGGGTGCCCTTTTTTATACTGCAGATCGGCGTGTCAGTAATGTAAAGTGGTGTGGTCTGGAAGTCTCACTCGCTTCTGGTACACGATTTGGTACACTTTTTGTAAAGGACGAGTGACAATTTGATGATTAGGTAACCGTACGATCTTGTGAGGTTCTAACGTGTGCACTCGAAAGTCTTCCAATTGTCCAGACAGCAAAGCATTTTTTCAAAACCTCAAAGTTAACCACTTGGCTGGTTAGGGATGCCTGCTTGTTGCAACAGGAGTTCTGCTTTGTTTCGTTGTTTGGTTCTGTCCGACTGTCGAATGTTATTCCAGGCTCTTTTCCATTCTTTGCTCTCGTTCTTGTTGGCATATGTTCGCCCACCACAATAGCCCGAGCAAAGCACATATGGTCTTGAGTATTGTCGATTTGGACGACACTGCGTTTGGTACTTTGAATATCGTCCACCAGTAACGGTTTCCTACTTCGTCCACTTCCTCAAGGAGGGGAAACGTGAGTCAAGTAAAGTGTGGCCTTTCCATCGGTGATGGTAAACTTGTCGTTCGATTGTTGCACATGTTCTATTTTGGACATGACTTTGTCTGGCGTTAATTCTGCCGGGGTGCTGAACTCGATCCAAACAGGACTCTTCAAATTGTCATGATGAATGGCCAGTCTCAATCGATCGTCTTCTTTGGCTCCACATTGTCGTTTCAAGTTCATTAAGATAGAATCCCACAAATCGCTAATGAACCCCGCCGCTTTCTCGGGAGGTACTTTGGACTTGAAGTCTTTAAAGTGAACCGTGTGAGTGTAAGCTGTAGTTTTAAATTTTCGAGAAGTTATTTTTTGAGTCTCTAGAATCCAATAGTAATTTTCAGGAGGAGCCAAAGTACTAGGTTGTATTTCTTGGCCTGGGGTTCTGGTAGTGGATTTTGTTTTGGGTGGGTTAGAAGTTTGGGTTTCAGGTTCACTCATCTCCTCTTCGAAGTCACTAGCATGGACTTGAGCTAGTAGTTCATCTAGCGGTGTTTCAGGCGGTACGGAATGTCTTCGTCGTCGTGGCCTCTTTGTTTCTTCTTCTTCTTCTTCTTCTGGTTTCTCATGGCTTCGGCGTGATCTTTTCATCTTGAAGTTTACTTTGAAGCTGATTGAGTTTCACCCAGGGAACCTATATATATAGACCTTCTTACCCTCAGAATCACTAGTCGTGATTGAACTTTCAAACTGTGAAGATGGAAAAGTACTGCGCTCGAGATAAAAGTCAAGATACTGGAATTGAACTGAATAAATATGTTCATAAGGTGTATGATAATTATGCTGCTGACATACTTGGTAATGTCTATCATATGAAGTATGGAAGGAAAGTCAAAGGAAATTTGAATTCATTTGGATTGATAAAGATTAAGGTTACTGGTAAGGAAGGAAAGAGGAAGAAACATACAAATCGAGGGAGATTTGTCTTTGAAGCGGTGAATGGAGTGGATCTACCAAGACAGAGTGAAGTGGTACATCTCAATGATGTACTTGATGATGATAGAATAGAAAATCTTCAAGTGATGACTGCTAGTGAACGAACATGTTTGCATAAACATGTGAAGAATGATAAAGAAAAAAGGAGAGTTAATTTTGGAAGTAATAGAAGTGTGTTGTGCCAGTTTGTTGGTGAGACAGAGGAAAGAAGATTTGAAAGTATGGAAAAGGCTGCTGAATATTTTGATTGTGTTACAGGAAGTATCCACTTTTGCTGTACTGGAATTTGTAAGTCGGTCTTTTCGAAGAAGTTCCAGAAAAGATTTCAAGCTAGATGGGAAGAGCCAGAGAAGAAGAGTCAAGTCATTGGAGGATTTGTGAGACCTGTGAAATTAACTGACTTGAATTCAGGATTATATAGTCGGATGGATTCCATTCATGATGTGGCAAGGTGTTTTGGATTAGATCATAGTAAAGTTTACAAGATTTGTAAAAAAGAGCGGTGGATTCGAGATGATAATGGACATTTTATTAAGTTGGAGTTTATCAATGAGAGTCCAGAAGAAAGTTATGAGAGAATTGTAGACAAGAATCTTCCTGAAGTGTCAGAACAATAAGAGAATGAAAAGGTATATATGGAAGTGTATTGAACTGTATTGGACTTATATGAAATTGTTTTATTACCACGAGTAACATAATGTATATACATTGAATAAAATATAATTATTATTATTGATGTATATATCTGAATGGTGTTGTGTGGTTTGTTTTTTACCCACCAAACCAAAAAAAAAAAACACTTTCCCTCTCTTTCTATCGATCTAAAATTGGGAGGAAAGAAATAGACTACAGCACCAACAGCAGCAGCAGCAAAGACAACAACAACAACAACAACAACAACAACAACAACTTTTGCAGTCCATCAAATAAAATTTTTTTTTTTTAAAATGGATTGTATATTTGTGGTGTGTGTTTTGATATAAAAAATTTAAAAAGTAAAAAAAATGGTTGTGTGTTTTTGATTTGTTTTTTAAAAAATTTCCCCTTCCCCAAAAAAAATGTAGATAGTGTGTTTGTGTGTTTGATTTGTTTTTTAAAAAATTTCCCCTTCCCAAAAAAAAAAATGTAGATAGTGTGTTTGTGTGTTTTGATATAAACAAAATTTAAAAAATCAAAAAAAAAATTTCCCTTTTTGTTTTTTTTCAGGATTATTTTAAGTCTCCGCTAACGTCCGGTACAATTTCGGAAGTTTAGTGTTACTTTTAGTCTAGACCATTATAATCTAATGTTCTGTGCACAACCCCATCGTATAATTTGTGATCAATGGAAAGTGTATCAGCCTTAAGTCAAAATACATCACAGAACGTTTGGATGTATTATTTTGTGAGAATTTTACATCTACGTTTTCAAAAGAAGGATTTTAGTAGACTATGTCTCCAATTCAATCTTGTGATATTTTACCGAAAAAAGAGGATTTTTTTCCTATCGATGTGATTTTTTAAAAATGGAATGTGTGATTTTGAAATTTCTTAAGGAAAATATACCATAAAAAAAAGGTAAGTGTCGTGATTTTTTTAAAAGTAGGAATAAAATATTCTCTCTCTCTCTCTCTCTCTCTCTCCGTCGTAATGTCAATTCTCTCTGTTTCACAAACACACACACTAAGTTTCTTATACAATGATTTCGATTGAAATAATCATGGTATCTGTTCCCGTTTTAAGATGCCTCTCCACAAATGTTGGCAGTAGTCACAATGATTATGTGAAATGTGACGTTAGTTTTGTAATTTTTTCAAAAACTTGCAACCTTTAAAAATTGTACAACGATTTTTCTTCCATAGGTCAATCTTTGGCTCATATAAAATCTTGAGTTTAGTTGTTCTTGTGCATGTCAGGTATCTTAGCTTTGTTCCTATTTTGGCACTGCAATGTGTCACGAAAAAATTCTAGATCTACCGTTTTCAGAAGGAAACCAAAAAAAACAAAAAAACAAACAAACAAACAAAACAAACAAGCACATAGCTTTACGGTGTAAGAATGACTCGAGTATGACCCATCCAATTCTGCACTCTATAACCCGTCCTATTCTACACTCTCATTCTTGAGCCCAAACATGCGTTCATGAAAACTGTAACAATGTATTTTCAGTCAGTCCATTTCAGACTGTCGATAAAACAAGACGTGTTTTTACTGTTCTCCCGTCTTCGGTTTTGGGAAATGTTGTAACATTGTTTGTAGCCGCAAGGCGTGTGCAGCAAAACATAACATATCTTAAATATTTGGGAGGCATACAACAGGATCACCCTTTTTCAAGAAAGATTAATTCTATTCCCCTCCCTCCCACACCCCACCCACTCCCGCCATGTTAAACTCCCGTATTGGCATCAAGTGCCCCCGCCATGTTAAACTCCCGTAAAGGCATCAAGTGCCCCCGCCATGTTAAACTCCCGTAAAGGCATCAAGTGCCCCCGCCATGTTAAACTCCCGTAGTAACCCCAAGTACCCTCTCCATGTTAAACTCCCGTACGTACCCCGAGTGCCCACTCCATGTTAAACTCCCGTACGTACCCCAAGTGCCCCCTCCATGTTAAACTCTCGTACGTACCCCAAGTGCCCCCTTTGTACCTATTTACCCCCCCTACACTACTCACACACTCAGGTATACTCGCACACACACTACTAATACTACTAATGAGTAATATGCCATAGGAAGGTCTACATGACCTTTTATGGAGTAAACTGTTTGACGGTTCGCAAATACGGAAAAAGATTTTACAAATAGGATTTAGATACGAATTGGAAAGAAATATGAACGTCAGTACACATTATTTACTTGCTTGTTATAACACTGATTGACCAATAAAGCGCCGATTGTAGCTCTGACCCGCTGCTGTAGGGTTCAAATCGATTCCAGAGCAGCGGCGACCATGTGTATCACTCAGCTCAACCATGACCCAAACAACTGACAAAAATCAATACCTCATTCGCCCCCTCCCCTCCCCCTAATCCCCCGATTATTACAGACCTCATTATGTCGTGACATTTTCATGAAATTTGATACCAACTCAATCAACTAATGTTTACGGTGGTCGACATCCATAGAAAATAGTTTGCTTAATGTTAGACATCCATAGAAAATAGTTTGCTTAATGTTAGACATCCATAGAAAATAGTTTGCTTAATGTTAGACATCCATAGAAAATAGTTTGCTTAATGTTAGACAATCAAACAATTACTTTCTGCATATTGACACCATTTACTTTTTTTTCCCCTTCGAATATAGCATTATCGTCATTACTCGCGTATAAAACGATACCAACTACAAATTACATAGACCCATATCTGCCGTCGCATAATGCGCCGGCAGATCTGGATCTATGCAGTTTGTATGGACTAATCAGTAGAACAAACAATATAGACCCTGATCTGCCGGCGCATTATGCGGCGGCAGATCAAGATCTATGTTGTTTGCATTTGGACTTACCTTATACGCGAGTACGTATGGTATATATAGCTCAGTTGCTCAGATCGAGTATACTAAAATCAATAAGGTAGTGAGTACAGGTACAGCATGGTTGAGTACAGGTACAGCATGGTTGAGTACAGGTACAGCATGGTTGAGTACAGGTACAGCATGGTTTAGTACAGGTACAGAATGTCTTAGTAAATAAAGATATATAAGTAATAGTTTTGAATGAATCATATAATTTGTAATGTGAAAAATCGATTCTATCATAGATCAAAGAAAGAAATAATAAGTTTTCAGCAAACAAAAATATCTACATTTAGTTTTGTTTGACCAAGTTTTGACAAAAGCAAAGTGTACTATTTAATTATGTGTAACCCGTAGGTTTCCACTTCAAAAATATTGTTATTTCGCTGAAGGCTCGTCCTCGTATTGACTGTGTCGATATTTGACACCAGCTAGGATACACATTAATGTGTTTGGTGAATTATTTCTAAGGCTACATTACCTTAACCGCTGAAAATTCCTAAACTGCTGATATGATCAAGATAATTAATACATAACGGGTAGTTGTAATTAATACATAACGGGTAGTTGTAATTAATACATAACATGTCATTGATATAAAAAAATGCTTGTTTGATACCTATTTAACCAACTTCGCTTTTCTAGCTTTTCTACGCACACACACACAGAGTATATATATATATATATATATATATATATATATATATATATATATATATATATAAACCGCATTCATAATGCACACCATGTTTAATAAATATAAATTGGTTTCTGTATGTTTCTTTGTCAAAAAACAAAAGTATTACTGATGCGGAAGACAGACACTTTCTCCTACACCAATGAATCATTTTCGCGCTGTAAACGCGTTAGACCATTCTGGTCGGTACAAAACAGACATTTCTAAGTCATTTATCTGATATTCATAGCACTTTGATGTTATGACAGGGGAATGAAGACAACGACAACATAGAGCATCCTAATAAGGGACGGTACCTAAATCTTTGAAGATGTTATGATACCCTCCATCAGTCCAACCATTTGTCCGTTACAATATCTCATCTTACACTACCGAGTGGACATTCACAAAACTTATAATTATTTTGCCCAAATGCAGTGGCGTAGCGAGGGGGGGGGGGGGGGCGAAGGTTCCGGGCGGCACTTCCTAGGGGGCGGCAATTTGGTAAGAGAACCGTATATATCATAAATAATACGAATGGAGTGGGGGCGTAATTTTGGTAGTTGGCCCAGGGCGGCACCTTGCCTCGCTACTCCACGGCCCAAATGAGACTATTTAAAAGAGAGGTATAGATGGGGGGGGGGGGGGGGGGGCAATTATCAATTGTACAACAATGTTACTTACGGTGACACGTGAAATTTTTCTTGACCAAACTTTGTAAATGCAGTCATGCAGGAAGATAATATATATATATATATATATATATATATATATATAGATATATATATATATATATATATATATATATATATATATACAAACCCAATATGAATTTGCAATGTAGTTCTGGTGTTTTGTTTGTATTTTTCAAAATGTCTGGTAAGTATCGAATCGAAATCAAAATGACATAAATAGTCATCGGTTTCGAATATTGAGCACGAAGTTGGGAAGCGTCCACTTACTTTTTGATGGTGTTATTTTGTTCCTAATGAACCTATAAGTTCAATTAATCCACATCAGCATGTAGCCTTGACTTCTCTCAAGATGGACAGCATCTCACCTCTGTCCGCGTGTGTTCGAGTCTCGGGCTCGGCCAACGTGGGTATGTGAGAAAGCTTGCCAGTAGCTTCTCGTGGGTCTTTGGTTCTTCCCGTTGTTTTTTCGGGATCTTCCTCCACCGGATATACTGGCCGCCATGTATATCCTATCATGTGCTGAAACATGGCGTTACACCCATAACAACCAACCAACAACAAAGATGTACAGCACACAAGGGTATAAGCACGCAATACATGGCAGAACTACATGGAATAAATAATAAGCAATGAAAAATAATCACTGTACATAGATTGTTACTATGGACGAAACGATGCTTGTGAAATGCATGCCCTGACGCACGAAATATTTTCTTTTCTTGCAGTACTGTACGGGGGTACATGTACTTATTGTAACCACGTTAGCATCGCTTTGCTTCGATTCTTCATGCCACTAGGCTTTTCCAAAGCATAGTTATCACGGCATAGATATTACTATGTAAACGTAAAAATGCATAGTTATCATGGCATTGATATTACCTTGTCACTGTTAAAATTCATAGTTATCACGGCATAGATATTACTTTATCACTGTTAAAATGCATAGTTATCACGGCATAGATATTACTTTGTCACTGTTAAAATGCATAGTTATCACAGCATAGACATTACTATGTCAACGTTAAAATGCATAGCTATCACGGCATAGATATTACTTTGTCACTATTAAAATGCATAGTTATCACAGCATAGACATTACTATGTCAACGTTAAAATGCATAGCTATCACGGCATAGATATTACTTTGTCACTGTTAAAATGCATAGTTATCACAGCATAGACATTACTATGTCAACGTTAAAATGCATAGTTATCACGGCATAGATATTACTTTGTCACTGTTAAAATGCATAGTTATCACAGCATAGACATTATTATGTCAACGTTAAAATGCATAGTTATCACGGCATAGATATTACTCTATCGCTTTTAGAATGCATATAAATAATACACATATATTCTTTTATATAATATAATCAAAAGTCATCGAAAAGTAATTGATTACGTTCCACAAAGTCATGAAATTTATTACAGTATTCTGCCATAAAGTGAAAAATTGTAATTGCAATCAAAAGTTTGAAAAGTAATTGTAATTTAATTAATTCCATTTGAAAGTAATTAACCCCAGGTCTGACTCATAATCCATTCCACCAGTAATAAACATAATAATCAATACATCATAAAGACCGTTGATTGTTGGATAAATTGCATCACTTTTTATATTCGAGATATGTTCAATCTCAGACTTTTCATAGATTACGAAGCCTTTTTGTACATGAATGTATTATTCTAACCAGTTTAACACCTAGTGAATTATGTACATGAATGTATTATTCTGACCAGTTCAGCGCCTAGTGAATTATGTATATGAACGTATTATTCTGACCAGCTCAGCACCTAGCGAATTATGTACATGAAAGTATTATTCTAACCGGTTTAACACCTAGTGAATTATGTACATGAATGTATTATTCTGACCAGTTTAACACCTAGTGAATTATGTACATGAATGTATTATTCTAACCAGTTGAACACCTAGTGAATTATGTACATGAATGTATTATTCTGACCAGTTTAACACCTAGTGAATTATGTATATGAACGTATTATTCTGACCAGCTCAGCACCTAGCGAATTATGTATATGAACGTATTATTCTGACCAGCTCAGCACCCAGCGAATTATGTACATGAAAGTCAGTGTCCACTTTTATTAAGTTTTCTTTCAGAAACAAAAGTTTCCATTAGCAGCAATCAATTATGGCTTCCAGCTACCAAAGAATAGTGTCAATTAGTCAAGTGATTTTTCAGAAATGTTTGCTTAAGACATTGCTAACTCATTTGACGGAAAGCAATAAATCCTATGAAATCCCACGAGGACTGGTAAACCAATTTCAAGCGACACGCACATCACTGTGCACAAATCTTTTATGTTGAAATGTTCCCTGTTTATTCGATTGCAAGTGCAGGTGCACGAGTGAAATACTCAATATTTCTCTATTTACTCAGGGTATTTTTAAATGGCTAATATTTGTTTAAATAAGTTAGAACTTGAGATTAAGCAATCGTAAGTATTAAGTACTGCCACTTTGATAGTTGGTATTTAAGTAACCAAAGTTTGACGTAGATCCAGTGCATCGAAAACGGTTTTGAATTTTGAAGTCTGGAGAGAAAGAGATCTTTCCAGAAGCTGTAGCTTTCCCCATATTTGTAAAAGAGCGACGATGAACACCTAACGTAACGGGTCCATTTACCAATTTTATCATTCTTATCCTTTTTTCATCAAGATAAATACTATATTAGTGTTTATTTTCTGAAATATCGACTTCAGGTCAAACTATATAGCTAAGAATCCATATAATTTCTAATTTGTACAAACAGTAATACACAGCAAGACTTATGTCTATAACAGACTATTATAAATGATTATAAATGAGTCTAAGCATACAGAAGGATTGAGTTTTTCCGTGAGTTGTCCAGACAGGGTTTCTTCCGTGGCTTTAACACATTGGCAGATTTGTGCCAATGTTAATGCTGGAATATGTCCCGCAAAAGTACAGTAAAAATCAGTAAAGTTGGATACATGGAATAAGTTGGAAAGTGGACACATATATACACAGACTTGTACTCGAAGACAACGGGCAAATATTTGTACCTACAACCGAAGTCCAATCATCCAAGCCATACTAAAATAGCTTTACTCAATGGGTATTTAACAGGATACATACGAATGACAATGACTATAGCAAATACAGAAAGGAATTAAAGAAATAAACACGGACAAGAGGATATAGTGGAAACGTTATAGAGAGATAATCGGTGGACGGTTTAAATAGATACAAGATATTAAAAGAGAAAAGAAAGAAAAGGACAGCTCACATAGAGCTACCCTTTTACTATATATATTCAAAAATGCTACCAGATGTGTCAGGGATCATTCAGAAATATCTCAGATACTTGTATAATTAAGAACAAATTAGAGACATCTTTAATGATCCACCAATTGTGGTATACAGAAGAGACAAAGCTGAATGCATACATTAGTACACGCGAAAATGCATAAATTCCTAAATCAAAATCCAAAGATATGCTTGAAGGAAAACACGGTATATCCTGTTCTATTGAATTCACACACACACATATATATATAGATACCCCTAAAACCAGTGGCCAGTGGCTTATCATTTGAAAGAAAATGATTATAGTAAAAGTAATATGAGGGTATCCTTATTAGGAAAATGTTCAAAGAATACAAACTGCTCGAAGAAAGTGAATTGACAGATAAGTGGAAAACAAGGAATCCACTTGAAATAAACACCAAGCGGAAAAAGCGTCCATGATACTGCGATAATGTATCAACATGACATCACTATGTTGACTTAAATACACACATGATGTCATGGTACTATAGCAGTATTCCCAAAAAGAAATTCACAATGAAAGAGGATGATGACGAAGGTGATGTAACAACTCTGAAAGAAAAATTAATTTGAAAGAGAGTGGTGTTTTACATTACGAGGGACATAAATGTCCGAAAGGTGGCATAAAAGAGTGAATTCTTGAATTATAAAATTTTACTTTCCTTACTTCAAAAAATTATAGATCTGTTATACACCCTATGCCTTACAATCTCCATCTCTGATAGGGGACCCGGGTAGCCGAGTGGTCTAAGGTCTAACCTCTCAAACCTAACCTAAAGACACACATAAACACACATAAGGTTACATTAATGCATGTCTAAAGACACACATAAACACACAAGAAGTTACATTAAAGCATGTCTAAAGACATACATAAACACACATAAGGTTACATTAGTGAATGTCTAAAGACACACAAAAAAAAAATTAAAGTCATAACAACCAAACTGATAATTGCGAAGGCAGTTATGAGTCTCAAACCTCTCAAACCTAACCTAAAGACACACATAAACACACATAAGGTTACATTAATGCATGTCTAAAGACACACCTGAACACACATAAGGTTACATTAAAGCATGTCTAAAGACCCACATAAACACACAAGAAGTTACATTAAAGCATGTCTAAAGACACACATAAACACACAAGAAGTTACATTAAGCATGTCTAAAGACACACATAAACACACAAGAAGTTACATTAAAGCATGTCTAAAGACACACATAAACACACAAGAAGTTACATTAAAGCATGTCTAAAGACACATAAACACACAAGAAGTTACATTAAAGCATATCTAAAGACACATAAACACACAAGAAGTTACATTAAAGCATGTCTAGATGTAGCAGTCTATTGTAACTGAGCTGAAGTGGCTGATCGTATAGTTGAAGTAGACGATGAAAGGTTAAACAAGATTAATGATGGAATGTTATATATGTTCATAGAGAACGTTATGGAATGCTATATTCCCTGGTAGGGAACGTTATGACTCTGGGCGCCACACTAAATGTAAAAATAGAAACAATCCGACAGCTGTGAAATGCTTATGCATTGTTTAACCTAAGCTACATCCAGTTTACTTGTACTCGTTCCTCTATGATCACAGAATGCATCAAGTCAGCCTCTACACTGGCAAGAATGATACTGTTAACATCAGCTAGCCATCCATCATAATGTAACAAGGCTAGAGTTTTAAAGTCGCCACGGAGTGTAAATAAAGTGGTTGATTTTACATAGCAAAAGGAAACTGTGTGCTTTGTTTGTTGAGAAGCCGTGTTATTATATGAATGCTCATTTTACTGTGTTCTGATTGATTGAATCGCCAGATTTTGTCTCTGCTTAAACATTATAGCAACCTCGCATTAGCAAGCGAAATTCGAAAATTCGAAAGGCTTGCCTGACAATTGATCAATCTCTGACGTCACTCCATCTATGAAATCCCTATGACAGTAATGTAAGTGACTCGGACTACCAAAGCCAAAACGACATGGTTCTCTTCAATACTAATATAAAATATGTAAATCCTAGAATCGAGCGAAACTTTGCTGGATATGTGTGTGCTTGTGTGTGTCCAGGCTGATGTCACGTGACGTCATGGAGATGTACGCATTGTATCTCGTGCGCGTTCTTTGCTGGTGCAAAGTAATGTTTGTGAGTTGCAATAAATATTTGTTGATATTATCGTTTAAATTGAAAATAAGAGTAAGTCTCATGATCAAGAAAATAATATATGATGAACTTCAGGAACACTGACTTTCCTGTTAGTTCTTTTCCGTAATCGACCATGCACAATACACCAATAGATAATGGCGGCGACTATAGGCATTTCCGTTAACACTGTTTTCAAACAGCGAGGTGTATAGTGTTATCTAGTTATGAAGTATTTAACAAAATAGACTTCCTTTCAATTATATCCGGATCCTATTTAAACCTGATGTATTTTAGTATTTTCATGGAGTTTTTTTCTTTAATTAATTTTGTTGTTGTTAGATTATGATTGCGTAATTAATGCCGAAATACAAGTACCTACTTCCAGCTTGAACGCCAAGGTCAATAGAAACGGAAAGGTTCGAAGTATACAATGGCAAAAGTGATATTTTAATACTTTTGTTTAAGGAAATATGAAGTTTATGTATACGAGAATGACTGAGTAATGATACAAAAATATGATTACAGAACAGAAGTCCGATACATTTTTCTCCACTATATAAGAAGAAAAAATTATAATTCGTTATTTTTCTTCTTACATAATTCGGTACGAGGTTATTAAGAAATAAAGTAATTATATTATGTTTGAAGTCATGGATAAATTGCTAAATTTAAATATGAAAAACTTGCTGGAATATTAGGAATGTTTTCCGCTAGATACGTATGTTCATCGATCGGTAAGACTCCTTCCTTTCCCAATATTAGCCTGCTAGAATACATAATACTTGTCGTCACAGCTAGAATACATAATACTTGTCGTCACAGCTAGAATACATAATACTTGTCGTCACAGCTAGAATACATAATACTTGTCGTCACAGCTAGAATACATAATACTTGTCGTCACAGCTAGAATACATAATACTTGTCGTCACAGCTAGAATACATAATACTTGTCGTCACTGCTAGAATACATAATACTTGTCGTCACAGCTAGAATACATAATACTTGTCGTCACAGCTACTTCCAAATAAAATGGAACATATTCGGGTCGAATTGGTGATAAACCACAGCGAAAAATAACTGTTGGTCACTAATGAACCCGCATCGGATCTTATGCCATACATACTGCATATTTATTAATATTACTTTTACAGGAGTCTACTTGCAGTGCTTAATGTTTTACACACATGCAAGAAAATATGGCATACTCAATTTAGTTGACAGTAAATGGCGTTATGAATTATTGTTATGAGATACGGCGAACAATTTACAATAGTTGAATCATAATCAGTGAATATGAAAATACTTATTATAGCAAGTTTAAATAATCCGTGGATTATCATCGCCCTAATAAATATTCATCACTCTCAATTTTGTTTTTCTTTCACTGAACCTTGAAAATTGCATTGACCAAGAGTCCTTAAGTTTGAGTATCATCAAATCTTCATATTATTTTTTTTAAAAATTGACTTAAAATCAGGAAAAAGGAAAAGCAATATGCGCTTAACTATAGCCTCTATTCTACCACAGGTTTCAATAATTCATCAATAATGGTCATTACATGGAATTAGGTTTTGGTCACTGTGAAATAATATGCATATTTTATCAAAAGAAATTAACAAATCTGCAAAGACAAGGAACGAATACTCTGTGTGTGGCGTGTGCACATACACACACACACACACACACACACACACACACACACACACACACACACATATATATATATATATATATATATATATATATATATATATATATATATATATATATATATATATATATATATATATATGTATATGTATGTATAAACGCAATAAACTTACCAGGAAAGAGCAAAAACTAGTTTTCAACTTGCGTGAGCACCTTCGACTTTCGTTGAGTCTTGTTCAAAAGCAAACACAAAGCAGAGACAAAACAAACAATAAACACAAAAAGCATTCAAATTACAAAAGTTTACATAACTATTTCTACGGGAATTACATCTTGAAAATGTCTGATGTGTCGTCTAGTTGGTTTCAACTCGACTGCTGATGTTGCAACTTAATAGGTTTTGACCTACAGAGGGATGAGCCATATCGCCGTCTGTTATTTAATGTAAATTGGTGTAACCTCAGATTATATCCCGGATATTTAATTGTTTCCGTAGGGCGAGTAATGACCATAGGAATAATTATACCTGGAAGAACTACAAACAACAACAACAACAACAGCAACAACAACAACAACAAAAAAAACCAGTAGTAATTATAGGTGAGTAACTAATTAGCAAAATTAATAATTTATATAATTGAAAATGTAGTGGCTGTAAACAGATGATGATTTTATTTGCGAGTGGTTGTTTTTTCTAGTCTTGATGGTCTAAGCCGCTTGGTTTCTGTGTTCTAAGGCGGCGTAAGCAGTAAGATTCTTTTTCTTTCCTGGTTTCGGAACTCCAGTTGGGGTTGTGAGCAATTGCAGTCAGTGTTACATCACTAAAAGTGTGGGAAGAGAAGTGTTCTGCAACTGTACTTCTGTCCAGTTTCTTTGTCATCCAATCAGATCTGTGAAGATTGATCCTTTTGTGTAGTTTTTCAGTTTCTCCGACATACTGAAGGCCGCAGATCTTACACGTGATGAGATAAACTAAATTTTCTGTTTAGCGCGTTCTGTTTGGACCATGTATGTTTCGAATACAATGTTTTAGATGACAACTGGATGGGAGAAGATACTGGTATTTATCAGTGACAACATGGAAGAGGAAATATGGATGACTTCATATCAAAAGCAAACAACTTCCATCCCTGAATAAAATTCACGGCAGAAGTCTCCAACTCAAACCACATCTTTCTGGACACAACAACCAGACTGGTAGAAAACAAACCCCATACAGACATCTACTCAAAACCAACTGACAAACAACAGTATATTCTCCCATCCAGTTGTCATCCAAACATTGCATTCGAAAGATCCCGTATAGCCAGGCACTGAGGATACGCAGAATTTGCTCCGACGATGAAACATTCCAAAAAAGATCTGAAGAGTTACCTGAACATTTGATGAACCGAGGCTACCTCAAGTATGTGAATGGTGAAAATGAATCCATACATGCTACTAAATAAGAACGGAATAACTTACCACATATCTTAAGAAGCCTCAATAGTACACTGATAGAAGTTTGAATTCAAGAATGAAGGTAACTGAGGTAGCAATATAAAACTTGTAAGGATGGTCCATGACCATTTTGGACCTACAAATGATAACAAGATGATAGTTAAAAGATCTGAAATGACAGGACTTCGCAAAAATCCATTCTCGCATACACAAAATTCATTACACCCAACAAATAGAATCAGTTGCATGTACCAACCAAAAGAAATTCCATTATACAGAGATGAGTATCACAGCGATCGAAGTTGTATGTTCAGAGAGGAGACGGATGTTAGCAAAACAGCATGCATCTGTGTATGAAAGAGGATGAGGATGAAGTCGTGACAAAGGTCACTGATGTTATCTTAAAAGATGGTGTGTATCCGCGGAAATCATCAGAATATCAACATTAAAATGGACAGTGATTCTGTCTGGGGAATCTGAAACAAAAGAGGGGCCCATTCAATGTACGAAAAACAAAGTGAGACAGACAAACGGATGGGCGACGAAAGACCGTGGGGCAGGTCAAAGTTTACAACCAAAGGTAGCAAAACTCTACGTAGAGTATTCAATAGTAACAGTATTGACAAGTCCAGGTCATACAGAATTTCCCAGTCAAATAATTAAACAAGCAGAATCAGATTACTCCCACCCTATAAGATGCAGAAATTTTCCAGTGACCCCAAATGCATCATGTCCAAATTTGAGAGAATCGCTAGGAAAAGAGAATGGTCCAAATACAAATAATTAAATATATCGTCTGAATGCCTTTCAGATACAGATTTAGAATATGCAAAAAGGTCCAAACACAGGGAGAGCTTCAGAAAACTTAACTGCACCTGCATTTCGAACTCAACGATGCCCCAATTGTAGCGAGGCAAAAACTCCACCTTATTAAACCGTGGATGATGAGTCTTTGGAGGGATATATTGAAAGAGTTCTCACACTTACTATGGATGGGTTTGAACACACAGATGAAAGCACCATCCAACAGTCAGCAACTGAAGCATTTCTAAGTGGATGTCGCAATAAAGGTGCAGCCACGGTATTAATAATCAGAGCCTCAAGACAATTCAGGAGGCATGAAATTGAGATAAAGAACATTGTAAAATCAGAGAGTCGTTTATGGCCCAAATTTCTCTTTCACAGAGAGAACTCTTACATTGGAGAGGGAAACTCGAATAGCCAACATAGAAAGGAATGTAGAAAAAACACTAAAGGTACCTCCAATACAGATCCAATTCTCCCTCACCTAATCGTAGCAAATTTATGTTACGATCCAAGACGAGGGAGTCAACATAGCGCTCTCCCATACTCCGCAGGTGATTCCAATTACTGGAATCGGTACGTTGGGTCAAGAAACTCTAGCGAACTTACTCTCTGCATATGGTTAATTTATACGTGCTATCTTTAGAGCTCACTTCTCAAGCAAAGGGCCGCTCGAGTTCCGCTCACTAATTAATGTATTGTAACATTTCCAGGCAGTGTAGAAGGGCATTTCTATACGTTCACATCAGTCGTCGCCGTAGAAATATTTGTCAAATCTGGCATCAAACCCCTCCTTCCCCCGCCTCCCGTGTTCTCACTGCAATTCTAATGAAAATCTCACGAGGATACCATTTTAAAAACACGTTTCCCTATACCACTGAGAAATGAAATCGTCACTATTGCAAGAGTTCACACTCCAATCACGATGCTAAGAGTGATGAAGTCTTTCTAGATTACTGGTAGTAATCTATATTCTGCTGCTATTTTTTTTTTGTAATTTCTAACGATTGCATATTTCATTTTCCTCCTTCATTATTGGTGTTGTTCGAATTTTCCATATGGGATTTAATAACAAGAGTAATTAATCATCTTCGTCTCATCAAAATAGGATTGCCTCTTGAAATCATGTCACACTATTTTCCACTTTATTTTCAGTCGTCATACTAAACTAATTCAAAAACAATACATAACCATATCAGGTTTCCCTTAGCCCAAACTATTTTCTATTAATTTGTTCCTGGTCATATATTGGTGACTATTACATCCTAATGGTAAACACTCGTTTTGTAATCAATCTTATTTTCTTGTTCTTAATGAGACAACATGTTCAGTTTATTTTGTACAAACTCACATGAATTAAGGGTTTTATTTCCAAGCAGGCTGTGTTCAAATCTTGCAGATGGACCGCTGCTGAGTTAATTGGGAATCATGCAAACCAGTGTTTCATGTAATGATCATTATCGGGAACCAGAATTGCTTGCAATCTTTTGCATACTGCTCCATATGAACGATTTATACAATTTCTAACGAGTCACCGCCCTTTTTAAACGATGTCTCTATGCCAAATTCTCAACAAATGAGATTAGGAAAAGAACAGACTTTCCTATTACTTTTTGATGTGTATCATCTTTGGAAAAAAAATCACAACTGTACTAAAAATTAAAATACCAAGCCTTCAGTGACTGCATGACTACATTACAATACCCAGCCTTCAGTGAGTGCATAACCATATTACAATATCCACTCTTCAGTGAGTGCATAACCACATTACAATATCCATCCTTCAGTGAGTGTATGACCATATTACAATATCCATCCTTCAGTGAGTGTATGACCATATTACAATATCCATCCTTCAGTGAGTGTATGACAATATTACAATATCCAGCCTTCAGTGAGTGTATGACAATATTACAATATCCAGCCTTCAGTGAGTGTATGACAATATTACAATATCCAGCCTTCAGTGAGTGTATGACAATATTACAATATCCAGCCTTCAGTGAGTGTATGACAATATTACAATATCCAGCCTTCAGTAAGTGTATGACCATATTACAATATCCAGCCTTCAGTGAGTGTATGACAATATTACAATATCCAGCCTTCAGTGAGTGTATGACAATATTACAATATCCATCCTTCAGTGAGTGTATGACCATATTACAATATCCATTCTTCAGTGAGTGCATAACCATATTACAATATCCATCCTTCAGTGAGTGTATGACCACATTACAATATCCATCCTTTAGTGAGTGTATGACAATATTACAATATCCAGCCTTCAGTGAGTGTATGACCATATTACAATATCCATCCTTCAGTGAGTGTATGACCATATTACAATATCCAGCCTTCAGTAAGTGTATGACCACATTAAAATATCCATCCTTCAGTGAGTGTATGAAAATATTACAATATCCATCCTTCAGTGAGTGTATGACAATATTACAATATCCATCCTTTAGTGAGTGTATGACAATATTACAATATCCAGCCTTCAGTGAGTGTATGACCATATTACAATATCCATCCTTCAGTAAGTGTATGACCACATTAAAATATACAGCCTTCAGTGAGTGTATGACAATATTACAATATCCAGCCTTCAGTGAGTGTATAACCACATCACAATATCCATCCTTCAGTGCGTGTATAACCTCATTACAATATCCAGCCTTCAGTGAGTGTATGACAACATTATAATATTAAGTCGTGAGTGAGAGTATGACAATATTACAATATCCATCCTTCAGTGAGAGTATGACCATATTACAATATTCAGATTTCAGTGAGTGTATGACAACATTACAATATATAACCTTCAGTGAGTGTATAACCACATTGCAATATCCAGCCTTCTGTGAGAGTTTGACCACATTACAATATCCAGCCTTCAGTGAGAGTATGACCACATTACAATATCCAGCCTTCAGTGAGTGTATGACCACATTACAATATCCATCCTTTAGTGAGTGTATGACCACATTATAATATCCAGTCGTCAGTGAGTGTATGACCATATTACAATATCCAGACTTTGGTGAGTGTATGACCACATTACAATATCCAGCCTTTAGTGATTGTATGACCACTTTACAATATCCATCCTTTAGTGAGTGTATGACCACATTACAATATTCAGGGTTCAGTGAGTGTATAACCACATTACAATATTCAGCCTTCAGTTAGAGTATGACCACATTACAATATCCAGCTTTCAGTGAGAGTATGACCACATTACAATATCCATCCTTCAGTGAGAGTATGACCACATTACAATATCCAGGTTTCAGTGAGTGTGTAACCACATTACAATATCCTGCCGTCAGTGAGAGTATGACCACATTCTTGCATTAATTACGGTAAGACATCTCTAATGTATAGAGTGGATACACCTACGAATACAATTTTGTTTGGTCTCACTCGATTCGCCGACAATGTCATCATCGTCGAAAATTTTCCAACGAGGGTCCACATCAGTAAATCAATAAAATACTTTTTTTAACTTAAGCTCATCTGTTACTCATTTTGATTAATACTTAGTATAGTCTTTTTCGCAAGCTTTGTAAATTTATATTGCATGTAATATATATATTTGGAATTGTCGCATACAATATGATTGTGAGACGTTGGTAATTTACTAACAATGAATATTCTTGATACTAAAGAATTACTTTTTCAAGAAAGGACTATAATAACACACATTTCTATTATTGACTTAAAGGGTGTTTTCATGGCTATTTAAGTATTATTACCATGCAATGCATACTATAAGAAGCAAAATAATAATGATACTGATTTATTGCAATTAAAAAATTGTACGTAAGCATTTAAATGAAAGTAGAAGTTATTAGTGTTTTAAAAAATTTAATAAATTACGCAAATCGTATGTTGGCCTATATTTAAAATGTATTCCGTAACGGACCCATGAAATTGTACAGGACAATAGTACGCAGAGGATCATACACGAGTGTTCATTTTACATGAAATTAGTAGTAAAGGAAACGTAACATCTGGATCACTTGACCTTCATACTACAACCCCTAACCTTTGCACTTCACCCTCTAACCTATGACCTTTACCATAGGCCACTGCTCCTCAAACTTTAACTCAAAAGCCTAGGTCACTTCCACTTATATAAAGTGTAACGCTTGGCTCAGTTGTCCTCAAATTTAAAAAAATCCTAAGCCACTGACCCGCTTATATAAAAGCGTACCGCCTGGCTCAGTGGCCTTCAAACTTTTTATGAGAAGAAGCTGCCTCAATTGTCGTCAATTTTAAAATGAGAAAATGCTGGCTCATTGGATGTCACATTTTTAATGAAAAAAAATGGCTCCATGACCTCCAAAACTGTATGAACTTAACTCCAGGCTGAGTAATCGTCAAATCTTTATGAGCGTAACTAGTGGTCGTCAAATCTTTAATGAGAGAAACCTGGTTCAGTGATCGTCAATTTGTATGAGCATAATTAATAACTCAGTGGTCGTAAATTGTTATGAGCGTAACTCTTGGGTCAGTGGTCGTCAAGATTTTATGACAAAAACCTGCTCAGCGATCGTCAAATTTTTACGAGCGTAACAAATGACTCACAGGTCGTAACATTTTATATGAGATAAACCTGTCTCAGTGGTTCTCCTATTTGCATGAGCGTAAATCCTGGTTCTGAGGTTGTAAAATTTTCACGAGTAAAACACCTGGCTCAGTAGTCATTAAGATTATTTTGAGAAAAACCTTCAGTAGTCGTCAAATTTTTATGGTGTAAAATCCTGCCTCAGTGGTCGCCAACATATTTGTTGCAACAACACCCCCCCCCAAAAAAAAATAAATAAAAAAAAAAAAACAACAACCTAGGACACTTGTCTTCAAAGTACTTCTTATAGGGCCCCCAGCCGCACACACACACACACAAAATAATAAAAAGGCAGCGCTTATCACCCAATTTTACTATTTTAAAATTCGATGAATACAAACAACTATGAAAATTTTATATGAATAAATCATAGAATTCAAGTTTAGAAAACAAACAAGTAGTGTACACACCAGTTTAACACATTTACTTTTGTTCAAGAATTTGAGGCAAATAGATTTCACCAATAACGATATATATATATATATATATATATATATATATATATATATATATATATATATATATATATATATATATATATATATATATATAACAGAAAATGACTAATTTTAATACAAGCCACTAAACTTTTTTATTCTTCAAAAACTACACTTAATAATTTGATACTGATGATTCATTAAATAGATACAGGTCTCAATGTGATATGAAATTTTGGCAAAATCAATTAACTGGGCAGTAAGGATGGTAACATCGGGATGTGGAATACCTTATTGACATTTATCAGCTGACATTATACCACATTTAGTAAAATCAGTATATATGTTTCATGTATACTTTCATTTAAGAAATATGCTGTCTGAATGCTCAATACCATTACCATAAGATAAAGCATTTATTCCAACAAACAACAATACAGACCTAATTCAGTCTGAAGTAATACAGAGGATGGATGTTGTAGTTTGTTACTACAATTGTTCAAATGATATCAAACAATATATTCTGCGATATAACTGATAAGAATGAAACCAAGACCATATCTCAGTACTTGATGGTTTCTATTATCTTGAAATGTAAATGAAAAAGTCAAAGAAGGAATGACTGCTAATGGAGACATGGAAGAAATATATAACAAAACACCACTTCTTAATTACAATAATATAATAGTGTGAGATCTATAAATACATCTACCAAATCAGATACAATTTGGGGATTTTTGAAGCATAGCAACTTATTTATTTTCCTTGATCAACCAAACAATACAAAAAAATTACCGTAACGGCTCATACTCTACTCTTTTAGAGTCCCGACCTATTAAAAATGTATTTCATACTGAATTCGTATTTAACTATGTAAATAGTCCATATAAGCAATGACAAAGAGGTACTATCAAGAGATTAAATATCAAAATAAAATTTGAAAACTCGAAAGAAATAGATGTTAATGGTATGCCAATTACGTATATCTTTAAAATATCTCAGTCAAATTAATTTGCTATTTGTCTTAAATAAATGGCAGACGTATCTTTAAGAGGTCCTAGTGATTTTAGTTTTTATATTCCCAAATTCACTTTTTTGAATGTTGTTCGTACGCCGGAAAACTGCACTTCCCACCAAATCAACTGTCCCGGTCTTTGATAACGGTATTCAGCTAAAAATTACTTGGAGCAAAATCAGGGCTGTATTGACGATGTTGCAAAGTTTGGATGCTGTGCTTCTTCAGGACGTTTGTCAAGACGGCGGATTTATGCGCCAGTGCGTTGTCATGGAGTAGATGGATACCTCGGGTACCGGTGCGCGGACAGGTGGTTTGGTAGTGTTTCTCTACTTTTGGCAACACTTTGGTGGCATAAAAATGTCCAGTTATACTAGCAGAGTCAGGCACAGGTACCTGGACGACTGGGTCTTTTGCATCGAAAAAAAAAATTGCGTATAAAACTCTCTTGACAATCCGACTATTATTTTCTCTTGAGTCGGGTTCAGAAAAGTATATCCATGTTTCATCATCTGTGACAATCTCATTCAAATGTCTCTGGTCACTCTTTTCATATCTGGCGAATGGAAATTTTGGCGATTTCAACCCGAGTCTATTTTTGATCAACCGTCAAAAAAATGTGGGGGGACCTATCGTGCACAAACCTATCTCCGCTTCAAATCATTTTTCAGTATATTAAAAATAGCTGATTAATGAATGCCTGTGATAATAGAAATATCTTCCACTGTGCATCGAACATCTTTATCAATTGCCATCCCCTCCCCCCACCCTCCTCCACCACCCTTCCCCACAGCAGTAGCTTCCCGCTCACCAATCGCAGAGAACAGTCTTCCAGAACGTGGGTCATCTTCCATGGATTCGCGACCATTTTTAAAGCTATGAAACCATCTTAAAGACGTAGAATATGAAAGAGATATACATCCGTAAACTTTATCCAAGTCGGCCTTGATATCAGTCAGAAACACATTTTACAGTACGCTCTTTGCTCAGTAGTAGAATTGTTTCTCCTTCTCCAACATTTTTACGTCACTGTCATTTAACTATGTTACGTCAAAAACAACTATATGTAGGTGTCCGGCGCGCTATGCTTGCAACTGCATAGAATGTTATAGAATGTTATTTTGTGTACAGATCGGCATTACGTGTATTGACAGGTTCAAAGAAACAAAAGAGTTATAAAAAAATATTTGAGGACTTTTCAAATACCCCTCGTAGCAGCATTTAAGGTAGAATTTGTAGATATAGAACTGTCTAGATTAATAGAGAGACTACCAAGAGATGGCAAAAGATTATTTCTACTTTTTGGACTTTTATATTACTCTGGACTTTGTTCTGATATTTAATGAACGAGAAATAGAGAATTATTTAGTACTTAAGGATCATTGTACTATGGCGAAAACAAAAAAAAAAAAAAAAACGAGATAAAAGATTCCGTCGGCTATATATTATATAACGATAATAGTGTTGGAATAAACTGTCTATCCTGGTGGATCAGAGATTGCAGGTTTATAGGCCAGTTAACATCAGTACGAATAAATGAGCAGATATTTTACACGTATTTTAGACTTAATAGATTGTCCAGATAAAATACAAACATATACATTTGCAAACCATTAACACAATTATCAACAAAATCGACATCAACTACGCAAGAGAGTAGCCAGGTTGCAATTGGTTGCGAGGACAATGAAATCCTACTGATGGGAAAAAGAAGAGAAGGAGAAGAGAAGATTAAGAGAATCGACTAACCTATTGGAAATAGTCAGTGCTACTATGTCCAAAGGTATATATTTGAACATTTGTTTTCATATTCGGGCAATTTTGAGATGCCAAAGTACATACTTACTCAATGTAATCAACCAAAGAGGTTCTCAAAAGAAAGGAGAAAGAGTCGAGATTCCCAATTCAGCCATCGGGTCATCTGATATATTCATCAGATCTAGAAAGTTTAGCAGGACAAAAGCTAAGAACGGTACAAGATATTTTAAAGGGAAATCGATACTAGACTAATAATCATTACGTGTTTTAGGGTGATTACCCAACAGCCTGCAGTAATTACGTTCCACTGACATTTAGTCTCTTAACTTGGAATTCTTTGTACAGAAAACCTGATAGTCTATTGCTTTATTTTGGTAAGTTTTGAGGTACAGGAATCAGCGAAACATCGTCCTTTGAAACCGGGAATCGAACTCAAGACCACAATGGTGTAAAGTAAGCATATATCGACTATGCTATCCGTTCCCCTGTCATTATTATTATTATTATTATTATTATTGCTGTTGTTGTTGTTGTTTGGTATTCTAGTGCTTTTTGTCTTTTCTTAAAATAATTTAACATATGTGCATACGCTTTCCTTTGTTTCGGGGTTGTTCCATCCTCATGACCAAACATTTCAACATTCCTAACAACTTTGTCAGTACCATCAGTTAACTTCTTTCCATCATCAAACCTGGTTTCACATCCATTTTTCCATTTTGATACCTTCCCCCTAAAAATGTTAGTTTAATTTTTACTTACTTGAAAATGGATTGTAAATTTTTACCTGCAGTGGATTAAATCAACATTTACTGTTTCCTAATTTCTTAGATATTGTATGAGCTTTCTGTTTTTCAGTCTTTTTCTTTCTTAGCTCTACCGTAATCTGTGGCGTTTGTAAGGCTGAAGAAATGTTAGCCAGAAAAATGTATCTTGACCACCTCCCCTCACACACACACACACACACACACACACACACACACACACACACACACACACACACACACACACACACACAGATGATGACAGATCTGGCCGACATTGCCCTGTGAAATATTCCAAAAGGAATCAATGAAGGTCATCCTCATTTGATAATTGAAGTTAAAGTTTGTTCCGTCTCTCTGTCTGCTCGTTCCATTGATTTGGTTTAATTCCATAGTAAATTTTTAATTGAACTTAGTGTTTTCGTCATCACAAAATACTCACCGTTGTTTACTAATTCCATCTTTCTTTCTTTTCTGTTTGTGTTCTCTATGCTGGAGTTATTACTTGATTTCTTTGCTTTTCTTGAGATCTCTGAATTCTTTGTCTTTTTGGCGCATGCAGTGATAATAAGTGTTTCTTTGTTACAGTATTTTCATCACCTCTTAAAAATGAATACCATCTATCGACAAATTGTAAAATAGGAGCTAATTTATGGTTTGGAAGAATTTAAAGATTGTGAGAAATATTTTTTGTAAAAACTCCGAATTTTTGGCGTAACCAATGGAACGTATTAATTTCAGTAATTTCAAAAATGTTATTATATTGTTCATCATAGGCAACCCATCTTCTGAAAACCTATAAAATAAAATACTCCTTTACAGGGCGTATCTATGTTAAAATAGTTGTGACAGTCAGTTATTGTGATTATTAGGCGTAAATTTGATGAAAAAAAGAGTTTGAGTGAGATTCTTGCATACCCCAGGCACAATGTATCTAAGTAATTGTAAAAACCACAACGTATTTATCACAAGTAATTAACTTTCGGGAGACAAGAGTGCTGTACTCAGTGTTCCGTGGGCTACAACTTCTTCAGAAATTATAAAGCTTAAAGGAGAAAATAGGCAAAACTTCCCATTGACGATCATTTAGACACGTGTTTGAAACATATTCTGCGCGTAATTTGAGCGTATTCCGTGCATAGTCAATGTATCCGCAGCGTCTACGGTTATCTCCGGTGTGCCAGACTGGCTAAAAAAGGCGGCTTTCTGACTTGCAGAGCCACGTACGTTACCGTCATCGGTTTCAGAGCAGTTATTTTGTATTGGACTTGATACTGATTTAGTGGTGATATACTAAATTTGTAAATAGTAAAGTTTCTATGTGTAGAGAAATTATCTTTACCTTCGAATATATCTCTCATACGTTATATCAAAATACAAAGACCCCCTCCCCTCCCCCCCCCCCCAAAAAAAAAAAAAACATTGATTACATTGCATATATTTTTGGACTTCATGATATCAAAAGAAAGGTAAAATTGTTTATCAACTATTATGAGGAAACTGAGTTACAAATTCACTTATTCAAACGTGTATTGTGAAAATATAAAGAAGATGCTTCTAAACTAAAGAAAGCAACTGTCAACATGAGGTAAGATCATAACTGACTTAAACTGATATTGCGAATAGGATGTATCTAGGTTAACAAATAGCAGAAGCACTCTTTAGAAGCCATTACAAAGATCAGAGATTATATATGTTTAGCAAGGAAACGGATATATTGTCTTCGGAATACAAACTACACCGGTGTATGGAAACAGAACTAAATTTCAATGATGGGCAACGTAGGAGCTTAAGTAAAGAATGCATATAAAATGTTTCATAAATAAAAGCTCTCCGTCTAAGTTGATTAGACAATCATTGAAAATCTAATTACCAAAACAGAGCTTTCTCGTAATTCAGAACCTTAAGAACATTTCCATGATACATTTTATTTCTTAGTTCATCAATAAACAGTGGCAGTAAAGATATAATTTGTTATACCAATCCGTGTTCCGTGCCTCCATCCGTCCGTCACTGTTATCCATATAACCCAAACTCCATCTACACCGTTTGAGAGAGAGTTATCATATTGCGCATGATGTTTTAGAAGAATAAGTAGATGACAAGGTTTAGGATCCTGGATACACCATCATCCCGCCCCTGGGGAGGAGGGCGTGGGTTCAAATGTCATATTTTAATTGATACTATGACCTCCTACGTGTAACTTGAGCTCCATCTACACCGTTTGAGGGAGGGTGATCATTTCGAATTATGTTTCTTGAGGATGAAGTAAATGAGATCGAATGTTTCGAATCCCGAATGCAGGCAGAAAGTGGGTGTTGGCGGTATTGCGAGGGTGGGAGGCAAAAATAACAAATATACGGATATTGGTGATGGTTCAATATTTACTTTGATATTCTGTGTATATATGTTTATATTTTGCTTAACATTAATTATGTTAATACGATGGCAAAGTAGATTGGGTAGATAAATTGAACTGAAAAATTGCGGTTACAATGACCTACTTTCTCCGTAAAACTGTTGACGCACCTGGCATAAAAAAAATATGCGACAAAAACGATCCATATTGTGAATTAAAAAAAAAACAACACAACATTATAAGATAACTGAACGTAGTTTATTATACCGGAAAGAATTTAAAAAAAACACAATATTATAAGATAACTGATTGTAGTTTATTACACCGGAAAGAATTTTAAAAAAAAACACAACATCATAAGATAACTGAATGTAGTTCATTACACCGGAAAGAAACAAAAGATAATGGTATACCTTCATGGCAAAAATATGGAACATTGTGTTGATAAAAGCATTAAAAGAGCTTGGCTCTTAATTATATGTTAACTTCATCATCAACATATATCAAAATGAAACGTGCAATCTTCGTCATTAATATCATTCAGGTGTTCACGATGATGACGACGACGACGATGATGATGATGACGACGACGACGACGATGATGATGGTAGCGAAATTAGTAAAAATAGAAGGGGGTAGTCGCTACAATGATGTCGGTAGTAGTGGTGGTATTGGTTTTGGTGGTGGTAGTTTTAGTCTTCAAATATTTAATCTTCTATAAGGTAAGGTCTACGTTAAAAGTTTCAATTAGCATTTATTTCATTTAATGATATAATCTTCTAATTTTCAGTAATTCTTTAAATAACACGGATCACGGCGCTGTCCACATGTGAATGTTGTGTTGTTTTTTTTTTTTTTTTTACTCAGATCGAAAAGTTTAAGATTAATACCAAAGGAAGAAACGATTTCAAATGTGACATAAAATAGTCACTTCTATGGTTATCTACAGGCAGCAAAATATGGTACAATAATAATACTTAGTACATGTACGCTTTAAATCCAAAACTGAATTAGCTAGAAGTTTTATTGCAAAATATGTTGTAAAGCAGTATCATAGTCAGCATCATGGTACATTTTCATAGTCAGCATCATGGTACCATGTCCTAGTCAGCATCATAGTACCTTGCAATAGTCAGCATCATGGTACATTGTCATAGTCAGCATCATAGTACCTTGTCATAGTCAACATCATGGTACCTTGTCATAGTCAGCATCATGGTACCTTATCATAGTCAGCATCATAGTACCTTGTAATAGTATCATCATGGTACCATTTCATAGTCAGCATCATGGTACCTTGTAATAGTCACCATCATGGTACCTTGTCATATTCAGCATCATGGTACCTTGTAATAGTCACCATCATGGTACCTTTTCATCATAGTATCTTATCACAGTCATCATCATAGTACCTTATCATAGTCAGCATCATAGTACCTTATCATAGTCAAGATCATGTTACCTTATCATAGTCAGCATCATAGTACCTTATCATAGTAAGCATCATGTTACCTTATTATACTCAGCATCATAGTACCTTATCATAGTCAGCATCATATTACCTTGTCATAGTAAGCATCATAGTACCTTATCATAGTCAGCATAATGTTACCTTATCATAGTCATCATCAAAGTACCTTATCACAGTCATCATCATAGTACCTTGTCATAGTCAGCATCATAGTACCTTATCATAGTCATCATCATAGTACCTTATTAGAGATAGCCTCTAAGACACGCATATTAGGGTTTTGTTGTCTAAATATGGTTTAATGTCTCCTCTTCCTTTTCCAAAGTATTCAGATATACTACATGATAACACAAATAGCTGTGGAAGAAAAGTACGCACGCTCTGAGCATCTACTATATTTGTTTCCATATTTTTCAATGAAACGACAATAGTTTTAAGATTATTTGCGGATATTAATCGGGGGAGTCTTGAGTTGTTACCTTACCAAGTCGTTCAATATTAATCAGGGAAGTCTTGAGTTGTTACATTACCAAGTAGTTCAATATTAACCAGGGAAGTCTCGAATTGTTACATTACCAAGTAGTTTAATATTAATCGGGGAAGTCTTAAGTTGTTACATTACCTAGTAGTTCAATATTAATCGGGGAAGTCTTGAGTTGTTATATTACCAAGTAGTTAGATATTAATCGGAGAAGTCTTGAGTTGTTACAATACCAAGTAGTTCAATATTAATCAGGGAAGTCTTGAGTTGTTACATTACCAAGCAGTTCAAGTGGTTCTGTAATCGGGGAAGTCTTGTGTTGTTGCATTACCAAGTAGTTCAAGTGGTGCTATAATCGGGGAAGTCTCGAGTTGTTACATTACCAAGTAGTTCAAGTGGTTCTATTAATCGGAGATGTCTTGAGTTGTTACCTTACCAAGTAGTTCAAGTGGTTCTATAATCGGGGAAGTCTTGAGTTGTTACATCACCAAGTAATTCATTCTTAATCGGGGAAGTCTTGAGTTGTTACATTACCAAGTAGTTCAAGTGGTTCTATAATCGGGGGAGTCTTGAGTTGTTACCTTACCAAGTAGTTCAATATTAATCGGGGAAGTCTTGAGTTGTTACATTACCAAGTAATTCATTATTAATCGGGGAAGTCTTGAGTTGTTCATTATCAAGTAGTTCAAGTGCTTCCAATACAAACTGTCGATAGAAAAATCAATGTGCTGACAAAACAGGAAGCTCCAAGAAGAGAGGATTCATTTACATAGTGACCTAAAAATATAGGAAACTGAACGTATATCTGACATTTGAGAATTGTTACGTTTTATTGATAATAATTATTGACAGCAACCATTTTGCTTCATACGACATGGTATTAAATAAGAGTGATGACACCATTTAACATGGTAATGACAGTTAAAACATGGTGAGGACACCATTCGACAGGGTAACGACAGTGATCATAATTGATACAAAAATAGATCTCAGTTGGAACAATTATTTCTGCAGCAGCAGCGACCATATTTTTTTCCAAATAGATTAGGATTTCAAAATCAGGAACAAGTGACAGACGGTTCTTTTTAAATTTAAAACTTTAATTGTTATAGTTAGATTTGTGTAATTTTAATGGAATCATGAAATAAATTCGAAACAAAAATAAATAAATAAATTAAATAGACTACGTGTGCATAGGAACAACTGTATTGAAAATGAATTACGATGATCCTTCTAGAATGTTTGCAGGGAGCAAATCGTAATATAAGCACTCTCTCTCTCTCTCAGACACACACACACACATAGACACACACACACACACCTTGGCTATAAGAACAAGAGTGATGCACTAGATAAACTTTATACTGTTGATACTTCTAATACAGCGGGAAAAAAAATGAAAGATAAAATTCGAATATTTTACGGAAATTAAGTAGTTGTTGATCGTGGATTGGCTCTTATTCACTCGGTTCTAATATTCTCGGTTGTTGTCGTTGCAGCAAACCACGAATTGAAAGACCAAGCATAAAAAGGTCTACCTGCCTCACAATCTTTCAATAGGGGATCCACCTGTGAACAAAAAGGCTTCCATCATCCGTCCACATGCATCGCAATCTTTCAATAGGCTTGATCCACCTGTGAAGAAAAAGGCTTCCAATATCTATCCACATACCTCACAACATTTAAATAGGCTTGATCCACCTGTGAAGAAAAAGGCTTCCATCATCCGTCCACCTGCCTCACAATCTTTCAATAGGCTTGATCCATCTGTGAAGAAAAAGGTTTCCATCATACGTCAACCTGCCTCACAATATTTAAATAGGCTTGATCCACCTGTGAAGAAAAAGGCTTCCATCATCCGTCCACCTGCCTCACAATCTTTCAATAGGCTTGATCCACCTGTGAAGAAAAAGCCTTCCGTCATACGTCCACCTGCCTTACAATATTTCAAGAGGCTTGATCCACCTGTGAAAAAAAGACTTCTTTCATCCGTCCACATGCCTCACAATCTTTCAATAGGCTTGATCCACCTGTGAAGAAAAAGGCTTCCATCATACGTCCACATACCTCGCAATATTTCAACAGGCTTGGTTAACCTGTGAAGAAAAAGGTTTCCAACATCCGACTACCTGCCTCATAATTTTTCAATAGGATTGATCCAACTGTGAAGAAAAAGGCTTCCATGATCCGTACACTTGCCTCACAATCTTTCAAAAAACGAGGAAAACTATACATTGGAAACAATTCTGTTCGAGTTCTGGAGGTATGTACTCAATAAGTGGGCTGAAGTAATCTTCAGAAACCTTTGATAGTAATAAATATAAAATGTTAAATGTCTGAGAATAAGCTTAAATTCTTCCAAAGACACATTTAGCCGCTTTATTTCAGTATCATATTATGTAAGCAGGGTTTACAGAGACACCAAGAACTAATATCAACGTCAATTTGTCTTATTGATTTAAGCACTATGGGGAAGTGGAATAGACAGGACTTCGGCAGCCTATTTGCAAGCAGACTTTGCTCCTACATTCTGTACAATGGCGCCAACATAAGGAAAGATGCATCTCTTGAACACACGGCCATGCTTAAAATAGAAGATACATCAAGCAGTGAGTGGTATCTGGATGCCTTGAAGCACAATCATGAAATAGGCATCAGCTTTTAAACAAAATTTATCAATTAAAGAAGTTTAATTTAGCGCCAGCACAGTTATATGTAATTTCCATTTGCAACAGCTTTAATAACATTATCAACTTATTTTTCTTTAATAAATTGCATCGTAGGGAGACATTTTTTTTAGAAAGAAAGCTATTCAAGTAATCGTTGGAGTTGTATAGCGGTGATAGCGACATGGAATATTTGTCTTATAATAATAATAATAATAATAATAATAATAATAATATATCCCCGAGGATAATTCTGAACACTTCTGTTAATACTGTACACTTTGAATTGTGTGCACTCCAGACTGTTTCATTATATCCCCCACTGATTACAAAATAGGCAAGAACATGAAAATTCAACATAAAGCCCCCAGTCTAGGGCACGATAAACATTAAATAGCAGAAAATATCCCCTTACAGACGGGTTGAAAATTTGTCATGGTGCCTTCAATCAATAAAATAATCAGATGTATTGATGACATCTATTCTAAAAAGCTGATTTGTATTTCAATAACTGGATGTCGTCCTAATTGTAAATCAAACTTCCAATTGGAGTTGCTTACGGTTAATACGGAGGCGTTTGCTTGTGATGAAAGCATGTTAGTTAACGAAAATACATATGTGGTCTTCTTCATTCGCACATTGAGATTCAGATTTTTTATTTACTCTTAACACTACATCATTAATCAGCACGAAACAAAATTTATCGTGAATATGTCAAAAATGTGTATTGAATAATTATTCATTTCAAATGCTAATACACATATATTGAATAATTTTATAGAAAATTTGCTTACAAGTACAATTCATCAGCTGTACACATTTTGTCATAGAAGGATGCTTCCAATAATATCAGGTAGAATGTTCTCAACAAATGATACTTATTAGGTAGGATGTTCTCAACAAATGATACTTATTAGGTAGGATGTTCTCAACAAATGATACTTATTAGGTAGGATGTTCTCAACAAATGATACTTATTATGTAGGATGTTCTCAACAAATGATACTTATTAGGTAGGATGTTCTCAACAAATGGCACTTATTACATAAACGAATAAAAAAGTGATGTTCGTCCTTCGCATCGTTGTATTGATACAGTTAGCATGTCCTAAGGTTTATGTCTACTGAGTACTGCCAAATCTACCAGTCTCAACCCTTAGGGAGTCAGATGAGACTCCTAAGCATTATCAGTGTTGTTCCATGTTATACAGGCATAAAAAGCCCAACTTAATCTTCATATCTGAAACTGGTTTAGATGGATCTATAAAACAGCAATTTATATTATTCTACTGTATTTTGATTCCTATTATAATATATTATATTATATTATATTATATTATATTATATTATATTATATTATATTATATTATATTATATTATATTATATTATATTATATTATATTATATATATGTATATATTATATATATATGTATATATATTATATATATATATATATATATATATATATATATATATATATATATATATATATATATATATATATACACACACACGCACACACAAAAATCTCTCAATATTTGCAATCTTTGTTTGAAAACATGAAAGAAGATTTTAACATCCACTGAAGCAAGGTATGTCAATACATCTGAAAAACCTGTAATCTAAGATACTTAAGCTGTGCTTAAGCAATGATAGCCAATTTTAGATATTTTTGTGACTGTTCAATCAGTCCTTTTGCAATGTAATTAATATTACATTATCATTACTATCATTATTATTTGAAATTAAAGATTTAAGAGTTAATTCCAGCGGCGAATGATTATGACATAAACATGTAAATCAAGTACTTGATCTTTCATATCCTTCTGTAACAAAAATAACTTCTATTACACTGCTGTTTTTTTTTTGCACTGTATATGAAAATTTGCTTTAATTCATGTCTCGACCCAATCTACCATTACTTATTCTAAGGCATGCTGCTTTACAGAAGTCTAAAAACCAATTTCCAAACATACTTAGGTTTTATCCACATACACTTTTAATATCATCATCAATAATGTAATCATTTTCATTTTTAAAGGGCAAGAAACCATCCTTTTCTAAATAATCGTTTTTTCTAACATTATAAAATGAAATACTTCATCTAAATATTTACTAGCTAAAATTTGAATTTCATCAAAAATATTAAAATGTATGTGATTGTAAATAGTAGAACCCTTTGGTGACAAATAAACAAAACATATCATTGTGTCTTTATCAAGATTACAAATATTTATATGTAATCTGCACAATATATATAATTCTCCCAATCATGTACAATTTAAATTCACTATAAGTATTTTCCCTGCAATAGATGTAGAGTGTTCCACTCTGTCTTTCCTCTTTTTTGAGTATCAATTTTCTGCATAGGTCATAATGCTATAATGCTTATAACCAAACAAATTTATTTTAGAAGCTTTTGAAGTCCACGATTTTATGAAACATGGTATATCAAAATCTGAAATAAAATTACAGAATTCCTTTAATTGCTTTTTGTCATCATTTAGTCCACAAACGTTCCAGCTGAGAATTGTTATCCCACGCTCTGGCCCGTTATGGTTTACATCTTGTTGTTGCGCACTGAGTGGCATCGCAAAGGTTCGAGGCGCCAGAGAGGGGGGGGGGGAGGGGGAGTGTTCTTTAGTGGCGCCCCTACTTTGTTACAGAGAACAGATTCGACGTCAGTTACCCCACCTCCCGACCCTCCTAAATATAAGTTTTGTGAAGAATTGTCCCCATTACACTGAGGTGAAGGAAAAATACTATGAACACTTCAGCTATAAAAAAAATCCTTTCGACTGCCCCCCCCCCCCTTCGCCTGGCGCCTGGGGCAATTGCTCCCTCCCAACCCATCACCTCCCCCTCACGCCGCCACTGCGCGCACCTATAAGATGTTGAATTTGCTGATGTGGTTGGGATGTTGCGTTACTTCTGTGATCTGTCCACTCTTCGTCCACATACAGATGTGTTCCTTCCCAGATCATACAGCCGATTTACCATCTTCGCCCCCATTACACACGCCCTTCATTGTTTCCTATCAAGATGCACATCCGTTTGGTAACTATTTTCAGTTTTCTTTTCCATTCTGACGCACTCTTTTCTGTTCGGATTACAGTTAAATTTGGCAACAATCGGGAAGCTTCTCCCCGCTCGAGACCTCCCATGGCGGTTAACACGGTCTATTTTAATCTCACTGGAATAAGAGCTTCACACTCGCCGATAATGGGGTCAGATCAGGACAAAATGCTTCGAGGTCAGCACCCTGGTAAGATGTTCATATATAAATGTAAAAGTTGTGTTTGACTACGCCTTTGATTGTCAAATATTCCTGAAAGGATCTGATTTTTACTATATAATTTGGAAAGAATAATTATATCTTTCATTGTGCTTGTAAAAGCAGTGTGGCGGAAGTTTGCATGCAAAGTCAGTGTGTTATATGGCCACACTCTATGTTTTGATTGACCCGGAAACAGAACTCTTGACCCTGGTTGCTTTTGATCAGCTGTTAAATGTTAATATGATGAACAAGTGATGTCAAGTTTGGTGTACATAATGGTCTATGATGTCACCCCTATGAATCTTAGTGTGATTGGAATAATGCTTTGTGTTCAGCTTGGAGAAATCTATATGCAATATGTACGAAAATTAATGGTGGTCTAACCCATTATCAAAGGTAACATGGTTTATCTCATTATCTCGCTGATCGAATGCGAGGGTCAGTATGTATGCTTCATGTTTGTGTTCTAAAGACAATGGTGGACTATTATAGCCAAAGAGCCAACTTACCTCTATTACTGGACACTAAGGGTTTGTTAATTTGGGAGAAAGCCTATTACTGGACACTAAGGGTTTGTTAATTTGGGAGAAAGCCTTTCAAATCGAATGAAAAATAATATTTATTTAAAATTCTTAGGATAAATACATTCCAATAGCTAGATATTATAACCTTGATCAAATTCGCGAGGCCAACAACGCCCAAGCCAGCTGAATTTTACAACATTAATTACCTGAAATAATGACCTTTCAAAGTTGATAATTACATTTGATAATCACCGTAAATTATTTCCTCAGTGTAACTTTTATCCGCTGTTTGACTTGTTAGGAGTGAGGGTATGGGAACACGGTTAAAGAAAAATGAATAGTGTTTGCTGCGATAAACTGAGATTTGCCATCGATTCTATAAAGGAGAATATACAGTGTTAAAAAAAAGATGGGATAAGGAAATAAAATTGTTGGAAAGGAAAAGTGATTGTATCAAGAAAACATGAGCATCACAGAGTGATCATCGTCTTCGTGACTGGCAATATTTTGTATGGACCCGAGTGTGGACTCACTCTCCCCCTAGACTGACTGCCGTACAGAGAAATCATATGCATATTAATAAACGAAGTAAAATATAATGTGTATATACTAACTACATATCCTTCGCAAGAATAAGTAAATAAATAAACGTTCGTCGATACAATGACTTGGGGGTTGGGGTGATTGGTACACATAAAACAATTTGACCCAAATAACTAAATGGACGATCATAGTTTGATACACTAAAATACAAGACAGCAACATGTAATGATGGATAGTGTTCTTTGCATTGCTGTCAGGCAGTGGCTTTACACACTTAGCCTCGTTCTCGATACGCTTCTATTTCACTAGTACAGATTAGTAATACATCTATAAGCATGTAATGCGTGATATTTCATCTCTGGTAAAATTATGCTGCGAAATTCAAGTTGACATGATAAAATGTGTTTTAACTCCTGCTGAGAAAAGCGGTATACTTCTTAAGACTTTTCGAGTATCAAAATCGTGTTCACAAGTATATCAAGTTATGCCTAATATTGACCACGTAGTAGATGTTGGTTTATATAAATGGAGACAGGAAACAGGACCATTACTATTGCGGTAGATTTCGGTTTAAATTCTACAAGTTGCAACTGTCCATTTTTTTTTCGCAAACCAAATCATATTTAAAAAAAAGAAAGATAAAATGTTCTCGAAAATCAGTTTGATTTTGTGTATTTGGGTGGCGAATGCTACTCCAGGAGTTGGTTTTTTGCCGATACAGCAGATGATATTTTTTATATTTTTATTTTGGGAAGATTCTGAGTGGATGGAATATAAATCCCCAGAACCGCATGTTTTTCACTGTACATCTGCATCATTAGCAGGTTTTTCAATGTACATCTGCGTCATTAGCAGGTTTTATTTCTCTAAGCATCTGCATCATTAGCAGGTTTTTCACTGTACATCTGCATCATGTCCAGGTTCTTCTCTGTGCATCTGCATCATTAGCAGCTTTTCTCTAGATATCACCATCATTAGCAGGTTTTCTCTGGATATCTGCATCATTAGTAGGTTTTCTATTTACATCTGCATCATTTCCAGGTTTTTCTCTGTGCATCTGCATCGTTAGCAGGTTTTCTCTAGATATCACCATCATTAGCCGGTTTTCTCTGGTTATCTGCATCATTAGCAGGTTTCCTCTGGATATCTGCATCATTAGCAGGTTTTCTCTGGATATCTGCATCATTAGCAGGTTTTCTCTTGATATCTGAATCATTAGCATGTTTTTCTCTGTACATCTGCATCATTAGCAGGTTTTCTCTGGATATCTGCATCATTAGCGGGTTTTCTATTTACATCTGCATCATTAGCATGTTTTACATTTACATCTGAATCATTAGCAGGTTTTCTATTTACATCTGAATCATTAGCAGGTTTTCTCTGTATATCTGCACTAATAGCAGGTTTTTTCTGTACATCTGCATCATTAGCAGATTTTCTCTCTACAACTGCATCTCGCAAAGTAACTATGAAATGTTTTAGGATTTAACTGTATATCTACCGAGTTTAATATAGATAGAGAGGGTGAAAATAAATTTTAAGAAACTGCATCCATATAGCATAAAGGCTGAGTGTCTATGCATCACAGTTCAATGTATCTCGATCTTGATACAATCACACAGCAGTGTCTAGAGATAAGATGTGTAAATCATTTTCAATTATACACCCTTATAACGTCAGCAACACACACACACGAATAACGAGGGAGTTACTAAGACAAATACATTCTTTTATGAATTATATGATAAAAAGTTGGATATTCGTCCTAATCTGTCATCACTGCTAAGGAAGTTGGACCTTCGTCCTAATTTGTCATCACTGTTATGGAAGTTGGACCTTTTTCATAATCTGTCATCACTGTTATGGAAGTTGGACCTTCGCCCTAATCTGTCATCACTGTTATGGAAGTTGAACCTTCGTCCTAATCTGTCATCACTGTTAAGGAAGTTGGACCTTCGTCCTAATCTGTCATCACTGTTATGGAAGTTGGACCTTCGCCCTAATCTGTCATCACTGTTATGGAAGTTGGACCTTCGTCCTAATCTGTCATCGCTGTTATGGAAGTTGGACCTTCGTCCTAATCTGTCATCGCTGTTATCAAAGTTGGACCTTCGTCCTAATCTGTCATCACTGTTATGGAACTTGGACCTTTGCCCTAACCTGTCATCACTGTTAAGTCATCCTAAATTATTCTTTGAGACTATTTTCTTCTTGCGGAAAAAGTCTCTGAAATTTAAAGCTGAAACCAACGATTCCACATTATCTGCTCTGGTGTCTCCTGGAGTAGAAATGAACTAATTTTCTATGGTTTTACCTTTACAAGAACACATTATATTCATTTTATTCTGTTTGTTCATTGTTGAAATATTTGTTTTTTAAAGTGCTTGGGGCATTTCAAACTAAACTAGGTGAAATAACCTAAGCTAAAGATGCGGCCGTGCAAACCATAAGAATATTATCAGTTTTCACTCAGCTATTCTGTAGTGGGACCGTTGTTTGTTCCAATGGTTCCCACTACACTCTGCTTTCCTCAAACACCTCAATAGACCTTTCCAACATTTGTCGTAAGTATCAAACTGTGGGAACATTTCTCACATGTTAACCCACATTATGTAACATGGTCCAGCTACTCACACCAGGCCTAGGTTGGTGGCTCTTTGATTGGCCACAGATAATTCAAAAAAGGTGCTATATAACATAGTTGATTGGCATGTCGGAAAAAATCGTGTGATGTTGCCACTACACCTTTATTGCTTCATCTTACCTTTTAAATATAACACACACACACACGACCCACCCACCCACCCACCTCACATTAATTACTTCTTTTATAAGATAAATGTGGCGATTCTTATAGTAAAATTCATTTGAAATAAACTTTTTCCGTTCTTTAAAAGCACTATGTCTTTACAAATTTAAGGTAAAAGTTCAGTTGCAATAATCCACAAAGAAAACGTTGGATATTTTGTGGTGGGATTGTTCTCCTACAGGAATATTTATCTGTATGTATATTCTATGTAAACTTCTTTTGTGTGGGACAAGTAAATGCTATATACAAAAGTTTAGCAACAGACCAGTATCAGTGTGGGACAAGTAAATGCTACTTGATATAAAAAAGTTCAACAACAGACCAGTATCAGTGTGGGACAAGTAAATACTACTTGATATACAAAAGTTCAACAACAGACCAGTATCAGTGTGGGACAAGTAAATACTACTTGATATACAAAAGTTCAAAAAGAGACCAGTATCAGTGTGGGACAAGTAACTGCTACTTGGTATACTGAAGTTCAACAAGAGACCAGTATCAGTGTGGGACAAGTAAATGCTACTTGATATACAAAAGTTCAACAAGAGACCGGTATCAGTGTGGGACAAGTAAATGCTACTTGGTATACTGAAGTTCAACAAGAGACCAGTATCAGTGTGGGACAAGTAAATACTACTTGATATACAAAAGTTCAACAACAGACCAGTATCAGTGTGGGGCAAGTAAATGTTGTTTGATATACAGAAGTTCAACAAGAGACTAGTATCAGTGTGGGACAAGTAAATGCTACTTATTATACAAATGTTCAACAAGAGATTAGTATCAGCGTGTAACAAGTAAATGCTACTTGATATACAAAAGTTCAACAAGAGACCATTATCAGTGTGGGACAAGTAAATGATACTTGATATACAAAAGTTCAACAAGAGACCAGTATCAGTGTGGGACAAGTAAATGCTACTTGGTATACTGAAGTTCAACAAGAGACCATTATCAGTGTGGGACAAGTAAATACTACTTGATATACAAAAGTTCAACAAGAGACCAGTATCAGTGTGGGACAAGTAAATGCTACTTGATATAAAAAAGTTCAACAAGAGACCAGTATCAGTGTGGGACAAGTAAATGCTACTTGGTGTGTTGAAGTTCAACAACAGACCAGTATCAGTGTGGGACAAGTAAATACTACTTGATATACAAAAGTTCAACAAGAGACCAGTATCAGTGTGGGACAAGTAAATGTTTATATACAGAAGTTCAACAAGAGACCAGTATCAGTGTAGGACAAGTAAATGCTACTTACTATACAAAAGTTGAACAAGAGATCAGTATCAGCGTGGGACAAGTAAATGCTACTTGATATTCAAAAGTTCAACAAGAGACCAGTATCAGTGTGGGACAAGTAAATGCTGCTTGATATACAAAAGTTCAATAAGAGACCAGTATCAGTGTGGGACAAGTAAATGCTACTTGGTATACTGAAGTTCAACAAGAGACCAGTATCAGTGTGGGACAAGTAAATACTACTTGATATACAAAAGTTCAACAACAGACCAGTATCAGTTGTACTTTAAAGAATGTACGTTTAGCATTCTTATAAAAACAATATGTATTTCCCTAAAATTAATAAAAGATGAACATTGTGCATTTATTACTTGCCTTTGGATTTTAAATAAGTCGTCTTGTTGTATGTCACATCGAATTAACAAAACTTTTGTGTGAATAGATTATGAAATCATGTAAATACTTTACCTTCTTTTGATCTTCCCAAATATGAATGTTAAAATGAGTATAGATAAAGAGAGAAAGAGAGAGATAGAGACAGAGACAGAGACAGAGACAGAGAGCGAGAGAGGCAGAGAGACAGAGAGAGAGAGAGAGAGAGAGAGAGAGAGAGAGTATTTACTTGAAAATGCGAGATTTACTTTAGAATATGTATTTGTTTGGTTTTTTAGTCGCTTTTAACGGCACTTTTAACACATTATTGGCTATGTCATGGCGAAGAAATAGAAGTCAAGTGCCTTTCCCCTAGAAAAAAAACCAAGGCAGCCGAACCGGGCTGGCCCGTACGAGTATCAAACCCGCGACCCTTGGATAATGAGTCCGACCCTCTACCAACTGAGCTACAGCGGCTCCCCATTTAGAAGATGTAATGGTAATTACTTGGTACATGGGAAGAGGTTGAATGTTGGCATACAATTTAATCACCACCTCGTTGTATTCATTGAAGAAGCACTAGTTAAATTTATGAGATAGTTATTTCTAGATATTGAAATCCTACACAATCAGGGTTGATCCTATTTATATTATTCCTTGTTTTATGCGGGTTGCAAATATGATGCTGAAATACACATCTCCGTCTCTTACTTTTGTTTCTCCTACGCCATGGTTATTAAGATTTTTATCACGGTCAGCATGGTATCTCTCTAAAAAAAATTATACCTACAGTTCCTATATACGTGGGGTCGATTTAGACTACTTAATGTTTAATGTAATTACAACAACAGTTTAGTTTTGTTTTGTGGGGTTTAACGCCATTTTTCAGCACATGATAGACTATACATGGCGGCCAGTATATTTGGTGGAGGAAGAATCCGGGAAGACCCCGAGAAGAACCACCCAACCGTGGGAAGCTACTGGCAAACTTTCTCACATACCCACAATGATCGAGCCTAGACTCAAACTCACGCAGATAGAGGTGAGATGCGCGAGCGATCAATAAAAGCGAGCGCCTTACCCACTCGACCATGCGGGCCCCTATAAAAAACAGTAGGCAGGAAAAATAATTTGCACTATTTAGGAAGAAATAATTAAGATTTGTTTCTTTACTTCACTTGAATAAATCATACTAGATTATCCAAAACAAAGTGATCGTGTCATTTTTCATTTCACACAGCGATAAATGGCTAAATGTGAATAAAAATAATATACACGGTTACACGAAACCTTTTAAGTCACCGTATATACTCGCGTATAATCCAATACCAACTGCAAATTGCATAGACCCAGATCTGCCGTCGCATAATGCGCCGGCATATCTGGGTCTATGCAGTTTGTAAGGACTAATCAGTAGAACAAACAACATAGACCCTGATTTACCGGCGCATTATGCGACGGCAGATCAGGGTCTATGTTGTTTGCATTTGAATTTGGGTAATCAGCGAGTAAAGACGGTTAGTGCATTCATCCATCAGCAAGAGCTCTTCCTTTCACCATGTTTGGCTACTAGAATGCCTAATACTTCTTGCCACAATTACTTACACTTAAAAGGAACAAGAGTCCCTTGAATGGACTGACTCTCTACTGGCCGAAGAGAATTTCCAGGAACCCATGATAAAACCGTTTCTTTTTTTTAAATGCTAAGTATTGAAACCATCTCTGATATTCTTGGGAAAGTCCAATATTCCAAATCGGCAACAAAAATATTTTATTACATGTCTGAGTCACCATGTTCACAAGACACCTGTAAGTGCAGGGCACAATTCTTTGTCATTGCCATTGTTGATCCTGATCTGTGCTAAGTTTGGTTAAATCTATAATAAATATATTTTGGAAATAAAAAAGAGTTCTTTCAGTGTTATCGTTCAAGGCATTGATCATATACATTAAGAAACTAGATTTGACAAAAATCCATTGAAACTTGTTTGTATTATCATGCTCACAATCCATTACAGCTAAAAACCTTAGTCAAAACCATTGACCTTAAAACCAATTTCAGAGTGCTTACTGTCAAGTTGTTTATTGGAATGCAACTAAATACAAAGTCTGGTCAAAATCCACTCATATATGTAAAAGTCACTGTGTTAATAAGTGCAGTAAAGTACAAAAATGCAAGCAAGCAATGACCTTTGACTTGACTCCAAGGTCTGTTAGGCCTGGTTTCCAAAACTCTTTCATAAAAGTGTGAATATGTTAGAACGGCAACATTTTCCTTTAGTATCAACTAGACATTATAAGAAGTAGTTTGGTGAAGATTTCCATGTCGATATGATCATTCGTTCAGGAGAATCAGCGATAAACAAGATTTTTAAGATGGCTGCAGTGGCGGCCATATAATATGTCTGAGCGGCACCGTTTTAAAAATAGAACCAACTAGACTCTAGGATGAATATGTGTGTAAGGTTTCATAGCAATCCTATAAGTAGTTTAAGAGGAGTAGCGATGACAAATTTGTGGTAAAGGACGGACAACGGACGGTAGGAATGACAACGGACGACGGACAACAGGCCATCCCATAAGCTCTTCTGGTATGACCAGCGGAGCTATTAAATTCATGTAGTAT